>JBBPML010000004.1:48155-389512 GCA_038090275.1 Austroboletus novae-zelandiae | reverse complement strand
TTGTGTACTATGCATTGCATCAGGTTACATTACGAACATGGAAATTTCACATTAGTTCACATGTCATCATCTGGAACCCGCCGAGTTGAGACCTCGTCATATATGGCCCTACCAGGCCATACCCAGTTTTCACTGGGAGTCACACCTGTAAGACGTCCCCAGACTTGTCACGGCCGCCGTCGCCGTCCTCGTGCCGGTAGGCACGCTATTTTGTTGGGTTGGTCACTCCCAAGACGAACCGTCCTTTCCCCCATGTTTTGCAAAGTGATCTTAGTACATAAGTCCAGCAGAAAAAGATACATATGTAACCGAATACGATGTTTGCCACCTGGCTCGTTCCACTTATGATCAATCTAAGTATGAGTGTCTGTAAAATGTCCCAAATGTCCTATGCGTGCGTCATTTTGTAGCGAGTACATGCAACTTTGCCAGCGAAACCACAACTGGCACAGCAAAGAATGCATAACCAACCCAAACCACTAGTAACACCAATGAGTATCTGGACACGTGCATGATTTCACAACAACGAGAACTTACTCGTGAAAGCGTTACTTGTATTTGCAATGAGTTGCGGACCGTTCGCCCCCTGGCCACGGATGCTCAAGTTGAAATCATCTGCAGCCTTGCCAAAATACATCCGTATAATGAGAAACGATGCCAAACCTACAGGAGAACAAAACTCAACACCGTGACTCGTGAGGCTCCAACATTAAACCACATACCCGCAAGGAAAGAGCATATACCAATCCAGGCAGAAGCCTGCTGTACCATTGGTACTTCCCAGACATGTCCTGCTTTGCCCATCAGATGCCGAAATGTGATTCCAGTGAACATGACGAAGAAAATAATGGAGACCGCCAGCGACATTGCGAGAAACACAGCTGCAACCGGGGGAGGTGCTGCCAAGACAGCGCTAGGTGTGTCCGAGGTAAACACAGAAGTATCTAGGTTGTATTCGTAATTTAAACAGTGAGCAATGATAATAAGTACGCACTGTAAGGAGGGGAGATCGAAGGCGATGTGCAAGTGAGACTTGCTGCATTGTTCGGCCGCGTGCACGAACCTTAGACTACTTGAGCACCCGACCGTCCGAGCAAGAGAAGGGGAACCTACCTAGCATCCCTAGAAGCATACTAGGACCATCCACGGTCTGGTCCGATCCAGGCTGCGTGAGTAACGTGGATGGTGTTACCGTCAGGAGGGACACTTGGCTATGCAACATGAGCACCGGTGCAAAGTATGCAAACAACAAGAGGAGTAAAGATGCCAGCATTAGAACAGGCGTGAGGTAAATAGTAGTTGCTTTTGAGATGTCGGCGAGCATGATTTTTATGGTCGTAAAGAGTGATATAAACGAGAGTCCAGCTCCAAGAGTTAGCTGCGAGTAAACCAGTACCACAGACTCCGAGTGTGAGGCCTTGAAGGTTGAATAGAATGTTCGTCATCGCAGGCCCGGGGATGCAGCTTTTATAGAGGCGTCAGTTCAACTTGGACCGGATTCGGATTGCTTGCAATTGTTCTCGGAATGGACAACCCTGGCAACTCGGACGGTCCAGACCATCATCGCTTCATGAACAAGCCTCTAGATAATAGAACAACGTCGCTCATCGCAACAGGATCACATCCAGGAGTGAAGCGACCGTTCCAAGATAGTAGAATATCATACAGTGCGTCAAACAAAACAAGCGAGTCAGTGGCAGTACGTATGCAACAGGGTATCCGATGATGAAACGTTAGACAACACAATAAAGAAACAAAAGTTCGCGATACAACAGTAAATTTGCAAGTACACAAAGGGGTTAATTACCACTGGAATAGTCTGCGAATGAGAGCAGTATCTCTTCCCTGTGTAAAATGACCCTCGTCTCGCGAGATCGACCGTGGCAAATTGGGTTTGAACGGTTCATCAACAACGTCCGAGTCTGAAACCGGTGCCATTCTAGAAACTTGCATCTGTAGGGTAACTCAGTCGCAGGTCCTCAAAAGTAAACCAATCAGACACTAACCTCTTCCGGCATCACGTGTTCATTGAACACCAAAGCCCTGATCTTCGGGCGCTCAGCAAAGTTGTAGTCAGATGTCCACTGACACTGCTGTTGGCAATGGGTTGTGCTTTGGATGAATCTCCCAAGCATGTTGAACTTTCCCCAGTGAATTTTGTTAGACTCCGTAGCACTGACGTCTGGGTTGCCTTCATGAGCACGGATGAGATCCGACATATGCACTTCCCTGCAAAACATCTATTTTAGCGGCCTAAATTTGACTTTGTTTTTGTGCGGTAACGCACAAGGCAGGGATACAGGCTCCTTTGGTGTTCTTCAGTGCCATCCG
Organism: Austroboletus novae-zelandiae; assembly: GCA_038090275.1. Lineage (NCBI taxonomy): Eukaryota > Fungi > Basidiomycota > Agaricomycetes > Boletales > Boletaceae > Austroboletus > Austroboletus novae-zelandiae. The sequence continues at coordinate 387,181 of JBBPML010000004.1, read as the reverse complement.
ATAGGCCTGGTGAGCACCCCTGTGTTGGAGCAGGACGTCCCAAGACAAGAGGTTTTTGTAGTGATCTGGTGTTTTCGTTTTGAATATCTCCATAGTATCGTCGCCTTGAAAGGTCGAGTTGTTTATCCCGGCGACAAAGGCACGGAGAGCAGAGTAATTGTTCAAAGCACGAAGCTTGTGAGCGATATCGACGAATTTCTCGATTTGTCTCGCTCGATTTTTGGGTTTGTCATGACACAAGATCAGAGAAACGACCCTACGGAGACGTTAGATTTAGACCCCGAGTGTGTTTGACATGTACCAATCCGCCAGATGGTTTGAAATGGCATTAAACCGGGAGATAGAGTCGGATTCAGGATCTTTGCGACCGGGAATAAGTGTGTACCGGAGCCAGTGCCTTGGCTACAGAGCCAGCATCTTCAGAGTGTAAACCATACCACACAAAGTGACACACCTCTATTTCCAAGAACAGCTTGGCTTCAACACGAGTAATTTCTTCGGCGATCTCGGAACATTCATAACTCTGCAACTCTAATGATTGGCGATACAGCTCTTTAAGAAGTTGTTTCGGTGATATCTCGGGAGTGTCGGGTGAATGCGACGAGTTGGGGGGCATGATCAATGCCTTTGCAGTCAAAGGCAAACTTAACTTGCGCTCTCTTAAACCCGAGACAGTTGCATTTTCGTTCGAAGGTGCTGCAGAAGGTGGACTGGACGACACCGAATCCGCAGCAGTAACAAGTGTTTCTTCTTCACCATCCGAGATGCTATAGGGATCATCAGCATCGTCGACCAGATGGTCGGTCTTATGGGCCCAGGCTGAATCGGCGTCAACGATGTTGGAGAGTTGTTCAAGAAAGGGGAGAAAGTCTGATCCATAATGCAGAAGATAACTCTTTCCTGTAATGGATTTAATCAAGGCACTCAAGGCACCTGCCGCGCCTGGAGCAGCGAAATCTTGAGGATAGCTATGCACCCACATCTCGAGTAGATGACAAATCCTGCGGGGGCATGATCAGACGCTTGCAAAAAATCATGAATTCTCTCACCTCATTTGAGCATAACTAGCAAACATGGGATCACCTGACGAAGTATCAAGTTGTCGCATGCGCTTCTGCATAGCCAACAAAATACTCCGAGGACTAGCAAATCTCCGATAAGTGAGAAAGAAATGCGTAATAAAAGTTGAATCTGGAGATCAACGTCAGAAAAAAAAGGACGTATATTGCCTTTCAGAACTGACCATCCCCGCTGACTGCAAGAAAGAGGAGTCTGTCAAGAAGCTCGTCCAAAGTGGCGTATTGGACCGATCGATTTCTCAACAACAGCCTCAGCCTCAGCAACGGTTGGGAGAAAATAAATACTCACGGTTCTTTCTCCTTTGTTACGTTATGATCATCGTCTTCAAACCCATTCAATGTATCACTTTTCACTGGATGCGACGACACGGGATGTAGACTGCTGCTCGCAAGGCTAGCAACACTCCGTGCGTTAGATAACTTGCGTTCATTTGAACCATGAGATTTCGCCTTCTCGTGCTCCGAAAACAAATCTGACGTAGAACGAGCCCGCGTTGGGGACGCAGCCGGTGGTGGAGGTGATGATGGAAGTGTAGTCGTTGGTGAAAGTCGAAAAGAGCTCGCCTGTGACATAGTGCGGACCGAAGGCACAGAAGAAGAGGCGCTAGGCGTCGGCGGCACTGAACCTCTGTTCTCGAAAGGGTGTGGAGAAACCAACGTTTCCGGAGATGCAGGATTTCGAAGATCAGCGTCTGTGCGCACAACATAGTTAAAGCATAAATTTGTACCGTGAAACTCCCAAGCACTTACTCGGTTCTCTAAGGATGGACATCAACAGAAATTTAAACGCTTTCCTCATCTTCCCTACGTCTCCGACATGGTTTACTTGTACGAGACCGACATCATGCTGTTGGAATAAACTCAAGGAAGTCCGAGGATCAACGGCTACAGGCAGATCCGACTTTAGAGCTACTGCAATAATAGAACATTTCATTGGACGTATTAGCCCTTGAAGTGAGCGGTGAGCGACTAGAACGGGAAAGTAAAGTATGATATATAACGCACGGAGAAAATTGGGAACTGGCATGAATGATGACATATCCCCGCTGTCATAACATACAAAGATACCATCTACCCGAGGCGGCGATGTCCGCCTCGTTATGTCTAACTCATGAATCACAATGGAGACACTTGGTGGCTTCCGTTGTTTCACCCAGTCGAGCCGCCTAGTGTCTAAAAAACATGAGGGATAGACTAATGAGCCATCACGTCGATGCTTACAGCGGAAGGGGGTGGAAATCGAACTTCCAGACATGGCGAAGAGTGCAGTGAAGTCTTCGACGCCATATGCTCTTGCATCTTCTGAAACAAATGTAGATTTTCCACAACCAGGCGTCCCCACGACAGCAATGGAAACTTCCTTGGGGAAAGACTGCATGATCTCAGTTTCGAATAGAAATCTGTCGATTTGGCACCTCACCGTTGGCTGGAGCGTATCTGCCAAAGACGCTCTACCACCAGGCTTGGCCTGCAACCCAAGGCTACCACTCCTGACACGGCCAGACATGACGTCTGCAAGGGAAGAATGCCTCGGGAATGACTGAAGGGAGGTGGTGGAATGCAATCTGCGAGCGTCATCGCGTGGAATGGGTTGTGAAAGCTGGATTGGCCTGTTGTTCGGAGGGACAGCTGGGAGGTTGTTGCGAGCGGGAAGCTTGAGGTCGCCGGGACGGCGGGATTGTCGTGCCTGCTCCTTGCCTTTGACGGAGCCTCTCCTACTTCTATCGCCCGGCTTTTTCATAGGGTGCCAGGAGCCAGCCTCGAAGTTGCGCTCTACAGCGGAATCGTGGCCGTCGCTCTTGGTGCTCATACTGACGCCACGGGACCGCACGTACAGCGGGATAGACTCGGCGCCATGACGACGTGCGGAATCGACAGACAACTCTGTCCTGCGTGCTCTAGTTGAATCAGCCGAGGTGGCGGTGGCTCGAGGAGGGCGCGAAATTGATGAGGTCGATGAGGAGTCTCGGTCGTAGCCGATGAAGGAGTCGACGGAGACGGACTTGCGGAGACTCTGTTGTGGGGAGTGGTGAGTTGGGGGACGGGATGCGATGGGGGAGGAGAAGGGGTCGGGGGCATCGTGGGGGGTGACGGGCAGCGAAGAGTTGTGTGAGGCGGAGTCGTGGTCGCTGTCGTCGGGCATCCGTATTGGGGGCAGAGTTGGGATGGCAGGGAGAGAGTGGGGCGTCGACATGGCGTCAATCATGCGGAACAGCGTCCACCCAGTTTTGTCCTGCGTCGTCGCGGTAGACAAGTCTTCAATTCTACTACTCGCGTGTGTTGATTATGCGAACTTCACCGCGCCCACCTCCAGACCGACCCCACGACCCCAGGCAGACACACATTTATGTCACGATTTTCCCTCTGCCACCGCCCCAGACCGGGACGTAAGAATTGTCAGACATAGTGCACAGCTCAGCTCTTGCGGCAGTCGCTCCCCGGATGGCCGTCTCTGGGCCCTAGACCATCCAACTAGTATCCATCAGCCCTCAGGTACTGCCAGTGCCAACAGCAACAGCATGCCTTCGCGATCTGGTCAATAAGGCAACATGCTCTATCCCACACCCCTCTAAAATGATGTGCCTTCCATGGCCTTTCCGTCAGGATCGTGGAATATTTACGCGCCCGTTTGGGAAAGATCAAAATGGAATACGTGACAGCGAAACACAACGTGAACCTTCCCATCAGTACGATAGCCGGCCCTGGAGATTTACAAGCTCTCACGGCCGCCTTTTAGAACACATTTTGGTCGTTTCAATGGAGATCCTTGGCCACTCCCAGATATTTCTTGACAGTCCAAATTTTGTTGACTTTGGAGACGACTGTCAACCTAATAATAATCTGATGCTCTGGTCATAAAAAGTCATCCGCTGTGATCTAAAGCAAATATAGCAGAATGTGTATCGTAGCGATAGCTGCTGCCGTATGCAAAGCTGGCAGCAGATCAACGAAGCATCGTGACGCTGAACCGGATGAGCTACCCGTCAAACTAGCCGACTTGTAGATCTTGAGGGAATTGATAATCCAAGACGCATTCTTTGGAACATTGAGTAACACATGGATCTCCAACCGCAACATCACTCACTACAAAATTCGCCGGGTCCATCAGTATCCCGGTGCATGTTCCAGGGCATCCAGAGGTGGCATAAGAGTTACCGGCCCAGTCACCTTTTTTCGACCGAATGAGCTACGCGTGCATGTCGATATGTATCATCGAAATCTCACCGCAAAACGTTATATCTACAGTTCAGGTGAGCTTGTAAATTTGAAACCATGCGTGGGGGGCTCACCAAAGACAATCGAGTGGTCTACAAAGTAATTTGAAATGTTGCAGTTCGTTGGAACGAGTTCTGCAACAGGTTCCCCCCAATTTGAGGGATTAGGTAAACCTTGAATGATATCTTGAGGAATGGCAGCGCGATAAAATGACCCTACAATAATCGGTTACGTGGCAAGGAAGAAAGAATAATTGTATGAGCTGACAGACTGCGATTCCATCCGTATCCCACTTCATCGCAAACACACCACCACCTTGCGAATCAAAGTATGGACCATAGGACGCCCTACTCCACTCCGTGACCCCACAGCCAGCATTATTATCGATCAGTGCATCGCATTGTAGGTCATCTACGCCGTTAGTTTGCTGGCGGTGTCAATATAGGGTTAGCCAAGATCGCGTGATGACCTACTACGATTGTACCCGTGAAATTAGTCGTAGAAGTCAAATTACACCCTTTGTAGAGTTCAGTAAGGTCCACATCAGTTTCACCGGATATACCTGGAGCAGTATGCCATGTGACTTGATTGTGCTCATTATCATGCACACCCTCGATTATGTCTATTTCACCATGCTTGAGCAGAGTCAAAGCAATTCTTAATATGGTTAATATACGTACATATGGCCAAGTACCACTTCCCAAGGTCCTAACAGCAGCACGATGTCAGAAGGATAATTTGCTGGGAACAATTAATTGATACCAGAACGCAGGCCATACACCTATAAAACAAGGTCAGTCAAAGCATGTGAGAGCTACGCGAAAATACGAACCACACCCCCAAGGTGCCATATCGAGGTCCAGGATGAAAAGGCCAGTGTTGTATGCAGCCTGACTAGATATACGCACACTAGAATGGCTTGAGAATATTTCGCCAAATTTCGGATCATGGATGGTTACCTGCTACGATTGACACCCATTGGTAGCCAAGTGGTATTATCACCTTTCATAACAACCTTGTTGTCGGAAGTGACATATGCAAGTTCCTCGGAGAATGCGGTTTGCTCATCAACGAATCTGGAAATAAATTGTTTGATGAGTCGGCGCGCGAATAGCTGGACTCACGTCACCAGTCCGCTGCATGGGTGTCAGTGTGCGTGATTTCATAAGAAGGTGACAGTGCACGAACTTGGTGGGATCCGGACCGGTGTAGAAGTTGAAGGTGCTTGGAGAGAAGACAGCATTAATATAAAATTCCGGCTGAAAGCGTGTGCCGGCGCACTTAAAAAACGTTTGGCCCTCATACGTGTCTTCGATGACCCACAGCGTCGAGTTCTCGCTCGAGGCGCGCCTAGAGGGCTGCCCACCGTCCTTGTACGAATGGGGAAAAAGCTGGTGCATGAAACCAGCATGTGCTAGAGATACGATGGAAAATGTATGTAATAGCGAGTAGAAGGACGGTCGTTTTGCGCGGGGGTATCCCATTTGGCGGTGGATGTTGTTGGTCCCCGAAGCACCACCGCAAGCAGAGATATATGTGGCGATCCGGCTCCACGCGGCGCAGCTAATGGATGCACACGCGAAGCACACGAGGTCCCGACTGTTTTTACTTATGTAATCAACACGAGGCACGTGACATATAATGTTGCAACTCAAGGACATAGCAAACATACGCGTAAAATGCAGTGTAACGACATGAGGGTAGCTGAACACAAAATCACCTGTAGCGACGAAGGCTGAGCGTGTTGTGCTTCTTCCAGGATGAGCGAGCTGGAGCATGGTTGTGGCGGTGGCCCTTGCCCAAGCCGCGGTTCTGCAAAAGCATGAGTAAACGTTGCCTTGAATAGATGGCTCAAGCGAACCTGCTTGCCAATGCTGGTAAGACCACGGGCCTCGCGGCGCTTGTGCACCGGTTTTGTGATCCAGCTGATGCGCGGGTTCCGGCGAATCTTGAACCATGCGTTCGGTAAGGTGATAACAAGTGATACATATGCCTTACCGCCTTGTGGTTGGGATCCACGAGAATAACTTCGTAATATTTGTAAACGCCGTCTTGGTTGATCCAGTACGAGTTGAGAACGCGCAAGTTTCCACAACGGCGACCAACACGCTCCTCTGCAACACTCCTCAAGCCCCGCTGGGGTTTGAGATGGTTGACACCCTGACGAACGGGCTTGCCATAAGTGGCACCTGATGAAAATCATGGGTAAACAAATACGGCGCCAAGCTGGGCGGTAGCGTACCCTTAGACACAGGCTTTTTACGGTTACCCCGTCTGACTCGCACACGGTAGATAACATAGCCCTGCTTGGCTTTGTAGCCCAAACGGCGGGCTTTATCAGGGCGAGAGGGACGGGATGCCCGGTGGATAACATTTAACTGACGGTACTCCCAGCATCTACACCAAGTCGTAGTTAGTGTTGAGCAACGGAATGCCCAGTTGGACTCACCGAACGCGAAGGAGGAAACGCAGCACGTCAGACTGCTTTTTCTTGTACAATTCGCTGATATACTTGTAGGCACCCATCTTGAGGCTGGATAAGGGGGAAATAGTCAGGATGACATTTCAGGTATCCGAGCGAGTACAACAACATCCACCCGCGTTCTGCGAGAACTGGAGCCAGGCTCGCAAGAGTTGTGGGCTAGAGGGATGTACTCGACGATCGGATGTCCAAATCATAGAACGTACCTCTTGGAGGGGGTGTTGAAGCGATGGGGGCAGGGAACGGCTTGGGCTCAGAGGCAATGGAACTCGCCGACGTTGCGGGAATTACCGAGAGTTGATAGCCAAATCGGGTCGCGAAGATCTTTAACAATAAGCAACGTTGTATTTGCTGGTTGTCAAGGCCCCCCACAATTGTTTGTTGTATTTAAGAGCTTGCATGATGAGTAGGTTATTGGTACCCTCTTTGCAGTTGCTTTCGACGTTCCTCTCCTTCTCGCTATCGCCCGTTTCGCACCATGACTTCGTTGGGTATCGACGACCTCCGCGGCTACATGAAAGATGCAATCCTCCCTGAACTAAAATACGGGCGAGAAGATCTGAACTTCCCGCCTTCTGGCCACAAAAGCCATCGCAATACGCTTTCAACTCGGTTTCGGAAAGAAAGACATTTGACTTCGATCCAAAGTATTGATGATGCCTTCGACAACCTAGTCAATAATTGTCAGCCTCGGTGCAATTCATTCAACATGCCATGTTTACTGATGCAATGAATCTATTCTAGGGATCGCTACAAATGTACCAGATACATCCTTGGGTTTAAGCTCAGGGGATCAGGACGAGCGAACCGGGGAGGTCTTGACCGTACCCTCGTCTCGCAAATTCAAAATAAGTCCGACTTTACCTGCACCAGTGACAGAATTTAACAGGTTCGCCGTGCCGTTCTTGCTTTCGTACTCGCAAGATAATTGCTGATGTTAACATCCAGACTGTGGGCCTGGATTGATCATTTCCCACTGAGGACCGTACAACGAATACTGCATGTCCTCTACCCTCAAAGCAAGGACTGGGGCTTTGTATCAGAGACGCAATCACACTACGATGATCATCTCTTCAAAGAATTTTACTTTACACGCATGGAGTGCCCCTCCACTGCAGGAATTGCTTCCAACTCTGTACTCGTGGCTTGTCAGCCTCCATGGGTACTATCTAACGAAGATATGTGGCAATTCACTGAATTGCAATCCGTAAGTTGTGATCAGCGCATGTCAGGCAAAAACCTGATCGTCTCAGTTACCTGCTGGCAATACCCGCTTACGAGCGAAAGAGCGTCTTTGGTGCAAGGTTCATGAAATTGACCTTGGTTGTTGATAAAGCTCACTCCTCTTAGCTCTGGGACCTGTGTGTTCGCAAGCAGTGTTTTTATTTTATCGTAACCTCTTATCAACAGTGGTCATTTGGTGTCTTCTCTGATGGTAATGTGCTCAATTTAGCCTCGGTCCTTTGCCAACATAGTCACTAGGATGGACGAATGCCTATATTTCGCCGCCTTTTGATGCGCGAGCAAGCCAACCCACTGTCATGCACGCCATTTTATATTGGCTATCTTCTGCACTTGACATTGATGATGGCTATTCTCCCCCGAACGTAAGTGAGGCCCGTTTCGTTCAATACATCCACTCACGGATTCGTAGCTTCCAGAACCAGTTGAATACGTGATGGGCCAATTTGAGATACCACCATCTGAATCCTGTCCATCAGATACCATTGAAGAATCCTTGTCCAGCTGGGCAGGACTGAGTGATGGTAAACCTATCTTGGACTGGGACAACATATGGCTTAATTTAACTATAGGAGTTTCACCATCTGTCCGCGCTAAGGCGTGTGTTACATTAGATGTATCGGAGAAGGGGGACGACGAAGGCTTGGCGTCTGAGGCATATATCAAGTCAAAGAACCTAGTCGAGACCCGGCAGATGGTTGAACAATGGCGCGCGACCTTGCCAATCCCACACGCTGATCGAAGAAAGGGAAAGGGGACGGATGTTCAAGTGTCTTCCAGCTCATTTTCGAAATCGGACCTTGACCTTATGTCCCCGTTATCGATCGATCTCTTCAAAGATACTGCCTCCACTACGGCGTCCTCTGATTGCACGGAAGTTGGAAATAACAAGGGCCACTGGCTAGTGAGTATCAAACGAAGATAATAAGATAGATACACCACTGCATTTTGTACACTTCTACCAACCACACTATGATACTCGTGTACCTCTTTCTTCCGCTGAACGCAATCGTAACCAAGCAGTACTGATGAACAGAACCCACGCTGCGCAGATGAGCAAGGCTGAAAGCCAAGCGTAGAAGCGACCTCGATGTTTTTCGGACGACCTGCAAACATTATGTGCGGAATCCCAATTGTGCATGGGCGAGGGCGATAAAAGCGGCGTCTGCTCGACTGCCGTAGTTGTGAGGTCCGAGTTGGTATGCACGGGAATATTAGAAACAGGGCCGACACTTGAGAGCAAATCTTCCGGGCAATATGGATGCTGGTCTCTTCCTCGTCGGCGTTTGTCAAGGTATGTCAAGCCTTTCAGGCCAACTAGTTGTAATATGTTGAAAAATAGGAACGCATAGAGGAGATACTGGATGCCGGCTGCATCGTCTCGTTTGGGTATCATCCTAGATCCCGAAATACCATTGTCAAGCCAAATTCCAGCAAGTGTTTGAAATATGGTAGTTCCGGTATGCTCCATCTATCGAATAACTGTCAGCGGACTATCTCCGTCAATAATTATAGCACTCACAGCTTTGTGTACGCCCAAGGTAGTGGATACATATTTTAAAGGCACAAGAGTTGGCACGATGACGACTAACAAGACTTTTGGAAGGTCAGCAGGGCAAAATGTTCAAGAACAGACCCCTTACGTGGGGAAAATCCTACACCGCCAGCAAATAAGATAATTCCAGGCAAGGGGCCTCCCGTCCACAGCGGTGGCGCCACCAGCCAAGCATAACAGAGCATGGTCAGGAGAGAAGAAAACATAAACATCCTCATAGTAATTCTTGGGTCATTGATTCGATCTATCAAATACCCGACCTGGCCAGTAAAGTTCAGTCGTATTCTAGAGTCTGCTACCAAACTCACGGCAGGATACAAGATCATGCTGCCAGCCAGAAGGTATGATGCCTGGGTACTGGCATTCGCTTCACTCAAATTATACCGCTTCTCGAGTAGGTTCCTGGGAAGGCGATGAACAACATCACACAGGAGAGAATGGTTCTTACGAGGCTAGATGAGTAAATGGTGACCACACTATTCCGCAAAGCACATTCAAACCGATATATCTTTCGAAGGGTCAACAAAAGTACAAGTACAGGATGGAAGAGGAAGTACTCACGCCCAGAACACGTCACCGAGCAGTGGCACCTCCTTTAAACTCACACGACGCTTTTTAGCTACTCTTTCGAGAGCCATAGCTTCAGAGATACTATAAACAGCGCGTCGACGGGCTTCGCGCCGGACCTCGGATGCCTCAAGAGTTACGCCGGATCCCGTTATCAGCCAGTGAGATGCGAACATATAGACGAGATTGATGAGGAAGGAGAAGCCCGTCAATGCTGTCGAAACATAAAAGGGTGCATGGCGTCCAAATGCGACGGAAAGGGGATATGATGTACGCGCCGATAAAAACGATGCGCATTTCCCCGCGACGAGACCCAAGGCCATTGATGTACCTAGTCCATGTGAATGGAAGAATCGCACGATGATGGATTCTTGAGCGACGGCTAGTGGACTTAAACCAAGTCCATAGAGAAATAAACCGAGAGCCATGAGGCGAATACTTTGCTGTATCTCCCCGATGAGAAGGAGCACCTGACCTTGGATGGTCGTCAAACATAAGCACAGCTCGATACAGTCTGGTGCTTACCGAGAAAGACTGTCCCGGTTGCCAAAATGCCGACGAGCGTGGTCCCCAATTTGTTGGCAAGTACTCCGCCGACGAGGGGAGTCCAGGTACTGTTTAGGCTGAATGCAGATATCAAAAGGCTGAATTCAGTATTTGAGGTCCCGAGTTCCCGAGAAAGTCGGGACTTGAGAGGGGCAAGAGTGTATGATGCGCTGTTCGGATGTGAGCACGAGTCCTTTTAACAAAGAAGAAAAGGTATACTAATGACTTCCGATGCTCAATGAGCAAGCACACAGAAGTGCAAGTGTCCGTAGGAAGGTTGCTCTGGCAGGAGATATCACTTGGTCTCCCGGTGGTAATTCCATGGCACTGTTTTTGAGATACGGATCGTGTCCGAGCACCTCGTCGCTGGGCGTCTCGTAGCTAGTGATCAACGCGTTATCAGATAAAATTTAGATCCACCCAATGACTAATATATATTATGTAATCAACCCCTAACAACAGACGAGTGCGCTAGACATAAAAGCTAGAGCTCTGTCGTCATAGTCCATTCGGTAGTCAATCCCCATCTCTAGTTACACCAGTCTGCGAGATGCACTTACGTAGCTCCGCTTGCTCGTCCGCAACCACATGCACGTTGCCAGCAACGTCAGTGTACACAATCCAAACTCCACCCATCCCACCGCCTCAACAGTGAGAGTTTCTCTGCAACTGCTGACGCTACTTAGATCTTGGGATTGAGGGCACGGTGAGCTTGCGTTCACGAACCCAGAAGAATCTGATATCCAGTTACAGCCCCCGCCTTGTCGTGTGCTATACATCACGCCCGCGGCGACTCCCTGCAAAAAAGCAACTTCATACGCCCCCAGTCAAACTGCCACCACTACCGGCACCTACCCAGAGAACCGTGGTAATAACCAACCACATGATGGAACTTGCTATGCTGGCAAGCATGTGCACGGCACCGTCCACGATCCAAAGCAGGTAAGCAGTCCCGAATATCGTCGTCCAGACGGCATTGAATTCGAAAAGAATCAGCCTGTTTTACACCGTTAGCGACATTTACAGTCCGTCTCACAGATACGCACAGCGAATGGTAGCGAGAACTAGGCCAGTTGTGATTCTCGTTTCCCGCACTAATCAAGTAAGCCGTTAGCCCCAGCTCAGCCATCGCACAGATCGTGATGAGAACGAAAAGAAATGGGTGGTAGTGGGTCTTGATGTAGGGCATCTTCTAAGAGGGAATTGGGCGAGTGCGGGTCAATGGCTACGAGAAAGTGTGGACCCCAGCTATTCAAGCCCCCTTACATTGCGGTGTGGTCGTGATCCCCATGCGAAAAACACGAGGTAGTTGTTCAAGAACCGCCCATGTGCGCAACGAGGAGACCGTGACTTGTCGTCGCAACACGTGTATTCAGCATGTTGTGAACAGAGTACTACGCGCGTCAAGTTCAATCGCAGGAGCTACCATAATCGAAGGCAGCTCACGCCATCGCTAAGTACTTATTTATATTCCAATGTACGTCTCGCGAGGCTAAGAGCGCCATGTCGTGTTTTATTCCCTTTTATCCGTGTTCAGGTACATGGGAGAACACAGCCAGATTACGGTAACTCACCTCCTATAAACCCTGAGGCATGCACGAAAATGCAATCATTAATTCCTGTAATTTTGGATAAATCGTCGTCTCGAAGGCCTCTCCATTCCTCCGGAAGTGCTTTACGTGATTCAAAGCTATTAGGGGATACGGGGATGGCCTGAACGCGCCAGTTATCACCGATTTCATCGGGGTAGACGACATAAAGCGGGAGATTATCCCCGCCGATTCCATTTTCTCCTTCGAGATCGAAGAGATGCTCCTATGCGATATACAAAATTGTGATGACTGGCCACATGCAACACAATACTCACCTTCCATGGTACAAAGCGTTCAAAGAGAACGATGCCGCCACTTGGATCTTCATTGTGTCGCATGGACAAGGCAGAATATACAATGTCTCGGGCAGGCAACCAGGCATGTGCGTAGTACCTCAGTCTACCCATAAATTCTTCGCCAGTCAGTTTTGAGGCGCTGGCAAAGCGTGACTGATAACAGGTTAAAAAAAGGACGAGATACTATGTGTTGAATCCTACATCAATGATTTGGGGATCGGTTGGTTCATTCCAGGGAGGGTTGAGCCAGCCGACTCGGCTGGAGAGATCGGTTCTATTGGTGTACTTTGGTTGTTCCTGGGAGGAGTACTGTGATATGCCGTTATCGATGGCATCTATAGCTTCGATAAACTCCTATCACAAAACAAGTGGTAAAATGTAAGGACCGATTCACGGATTAGATTACCTTGTATACTTTCAACCAAAGTACGTGAACATTGGAGTGATCAAGCTCTGTACCGAGTTCAGAGGCAATGATATCTTTTCCAAAATGTCTATTCCAAGGATTCGGCGTCGTGCAGGATGAGAAAACCTTTGACTTACTTGTAAACGAGACCGGCAGAGGACAATTTGGTGGTAAAGCCGTGACCAAAGACTTCTTGAAAGCCCCTCTGGTGGTGATCGAAACGTTGTCTGGATTCGTCGTACACGGCACCGACATCAACGACGATGTCGCAAGTATCAAGTACGGCGGGATCCCTGCTGCGTTTCACGTCTGGAGACTATTGAGAGCGAGAAAGTGGAAGTTTTGATTCATATGTACCTGCGCCCTCGTATGTTTTGGTGAGCCGCAAGAGGAACACAGCCAGGACCTCGTCACAGTGAAAAGTGCCGTTGTGGGTTCCTATGGTCTATGAGGGGCTGAGTATGCTGAGAGGACGATAGTGAGGCCGAACTTTGACATCCATCCTCTGTCTTTTTACAGCCTGTTGAGTTTCGGACATTGGTGAGTGAAGAGTGGCGCGATGGTGGACGAATCGATGGGATAGACTCTGCAACCGAAAGGGAAGACGAGTCATGACAAATAGGACCAAAGGTTGACGTTCGCCGGGTATCCGGACGCGATCGAAATTTGGAGATGTACGAGATACTGGTGTGCATTACAGGATATACACGACTATTATCCATCGAGTCGAGGTAATGGCTGCAAGCAGGGTCCACTAAGGTAAAGAGTCGAGCGTGAACGAGGGGAAGTAGATACGATGTGAGATGGACACATAAGTAACTGGAAAAAGTGCTGTGGTCCCAAACGAATCGCAGTTGTGACAAGTCCCATGAGGTATAAGGCATGCAATATTCAAGGACGGGGCAGGGTAGGAAATCAAGCAGCAAGCAAGGCGCCGACAACTACGGTGGCAAAGGTAAGGATGCCGACGGTGCGAAGACCTTCTGCCGAAGCGGTGTAGCTGTCTGGGGGACCGTATATGCCGCCGGAAGCGGACTCGCCTGGACTTGGTGCTCCGCCGTTGGGACCACCACCGTTTGCGCCAGATACGCTGGAGGGAGCAGTTGCGGTGGGAAGGAGGGACGTTGTGTTTGCGGTTGCGGTTGCGTTCCCCGTGGAGTTGGAAGAGATGGTGGCTGAGCCAGAGAGGGTGGCTGAGCTGTTAGAGGAGGAGCCGGACTGTGTGGACGAGCTCGGAGGTGCGGTTGTGGTGGCCTGCGTGTTGTTACTAGAGGAGGGTCAGGACGAAGCGGGCGCAGAGTGTGGGAGAGCGGATACTTGCGAAGAGGAGGACTGGGGCGGAGTGAGCGGAGGGTGAAAAGAAAGAGAGAGAAAAAACATACCTGGGCGGCGGAGAGGAGGGGGAGGACGAGGCAGGCGAGGACGAGGGAGGGACGCATGGTGCAGATGGGAGTGCTGAGGCTAGTGGACGCCGGTGTCAGCTGGGTGGGAATATATCAGGGGGGGTCGGATCAGATTCCGGGGGGTCACAGGCCGAGCACACTCTGCTTCTCCTCTGCCATCATGTATCCCCTCCCAGCCCACGCAGTCGACCTCGTCCTCCAGTACATCTCCCCCCTCTCCGACCCGATCCCCCCCCATCTCGTCTCTCTCCCCCTCCGCCAGCGACACCACTTCCTACAGCTGTCCCCGGACGACCCCCTCCAATATCTCTGCTGGCCATCTCTCGACAGTTCATCCGTCCTGCGCCTCCTTGACCACCTTCCTCCCCCCTCCATCCAGTCCATCTACCCGACCCGCTACGCGTCTGACTCCGAGTCCACCTTCGCCCACGTACAGATATCCTCAGACCCACAAGACTTGCGGATGCTCTTCCTCTGGGACGATGGCTGGAAGTACCACGACCTCCGCTTGATGCCTTTCCCAGCCCCCTCCTTCTCCACCCCGCAAGAGGCCGCTGAATCCGGCCGCTCCCCGTCCCCTGATCCGTTCGCCCAAGCCGACCACGACCAAGGCGGCAGTGATGATTCATACTGGGACGCTTACGCGGCGGGTGAACACGGCTCACCTTTTGTGCAACCGTGTCCGTCGACATCGGGTGCTATCCAAGGTGAAGATGCTTATTGGGCCCGATATGCTTCGGTACAAGGTCACTATCTCCACCCTAATTCCTCTCACTCTGATCCTTAATCCTCTCTCAAGGTTCCGCTGATTCCACCATTCCCTCGCCCATGCCGATCAACCGTAAACTCCGCCATGCGTCTTCCACTGACGACCCATCCCGATTCGCACTCCAGAATGAATCTGTCATTAATGTCCCAGTCGACACTATCTACTCTCGTTCTCTCCTTCATGTGCAGGATCCCCCATCCCCGAACATGCTTGCCGATCTTCTCGGCAAAATTTCTCCCAGAAAAAATATCTCTCTTGACGACCCATGTCCATTGCGATCTCCTTCACCATATAACACTGACCCCTCCCCAGATCAGACCGCGACAGAATCTGAAGTCGTCACTCCCCCGTTACACGATTACCTCGAACCAACAATTGTCTCCCCTGTCCCAGTCAAGCTCACCGATATTTCACGCATAACTCTTGACGAAGCAGAGGACAAAGCCCTCACAGATAGTATCAAGGGGCTCTACTGCCTCTGGAAGGCTGGAAGAAAAGGAGAGCATGAAACAGACAGGAGTGTATTCTTGAAGGTTGTTCAAGCCGCTATTCCGTACGAATAAGTAGATCATCAATCTACGTTATCGGTAGGCAAGATAATACCAAACAATTCTACAGCTTGCGCGAGGCCACAAGAAGTGATCCAAATTCCAAAACCGCAAGATTGACCTGTGATATAACTTGGGGCTCCTGTGCTGTCGACGTGGGAACAGCGGACGCGGAAGATGTTGAAGATGGAACAGGAGTGGATGACAAACTCGTGGTCGTGGATGACGACGGGGTGGAGGTGGTAGTAGCCGGAACGAAGCTAGACGTGGAACTGGTAGTCGACGACTCGGTTGGCGTTGCCGAGCTCGACGTGGAACTTGAAGTTATGTCGCTTTCGTAGGTCCAGCTCCCGTGAAGTACTCCCTCGGTAAGTGGAGCAAAGTATTGAAAAAGGCCCTCGCTAAAATCCAGCCCATTCGGAAAGCAGCCAACACACTAAGGGCAAGGTGAATGGCTAATGACAGCGTGGAAATTGACCGCTTGCCTCGTCCACTATCTTCGCTTGTGCCGTTTTCCCGTCGATGGTAATTGTGATCGTCTCAAAGCAGTGTATACCACCAGCAAAATCCTGCCCGAGTGAGGAGCGTACGCCAGGATAAGCATTGTGCCAGACTTACAGCAGAGTTCACCGCAACAATCTTGATGAGAGCACGTTAGTGACAAGGAGCGTCGAAGGCATGACAACACGTACGAAGTCGTTGGGGCTATTGACAGCGCCACAAGCACCTCTGAAGAATGGTTTAGAAAATTTGCATCGAACGAGGGTGTCGGGTGAACCCACTGTCCGTCGTTGAAGTATGTAAAGGCACCATCGTTGTCCCTCTTGTGTTTTTGTTCGAACGTGACACGCCGGTGTCGAGCAGGAGGCTGGTGTCGATATGAATGGGTTCCAGTAGGATAGAAAAAGATAGTGAGAAGGGCTAAAACGAGCGACAGTGTATAAAACGAGCGCATATTACAGCACGAGGGCGGCTGGTTGGGAAAAGTAGAGTCGTGAACGTAGCCAGGAAGAAACTCAGCTGCCACATGTCGTCGAAGTTGAGATTACATCAACCTGGTCATTCAGTGTCCCACACGAACTTCTAGCGTTCCGTAACACCTGGTATATACATAGACTATCGTAACTTCGGTCAACAAAGGTATCTCGCTACTCAAGTCTTGGCTGCCACGGAATTCTAGCGGAACACAACTACTTGATCTTCTTGAGCTGGATGTGGCCGTTAATATACCGAACTGAAGATACAAACTTAATCTCACCCTCTCAGTTTGTCTGAAGACATTATTGTCGAGAGTCGTGGCTTTGTCCGTAATGACATCGAGACGTTTGTTTTGCGTGTCAAGCTCCTGCCCCATTGCTGTACCGAGAGCTTTCAAGCCCTTTGTGACCCTGGAAATCTCATCGAGATTGTCATCCATCTCATCCTCAAGCGCGTCATCTGAATCTCCCGCTTCGAACTGGTAGCGCTTCCTTTGTTCCTTCCTCGCTGCAAACTGTCCATTGGTTCTAACCCTGGAGCTGCCAAACCCAATTCCATCTTCGTCATCTTGCTGCCCGTAGGTAGCGGCCCGACCAAGACGATCCTGTGTCTCTCTGATATCCGTCATTGCCTTCTCTCGTTCGCGCCTTTCATCCTCGTAGCGTTCCTGTATCTTGGCCTCTTGAGCTGCCCGTTTCGCGTCCTTGTTAAAGGTTATTGCCGGTCGGAATATAGATCGATTGAGTTTCTTGAGTTCGTCGATCTGATCTCCCGCCCGCATAGTATGAGTCTTGGATACATCAAGGTGACGCTCAGTATTAGCCAGTTTCTCTGCGAAGAGAATCATAAACTATGCGAGACTGAAAGTAAACTGAACACACCAGATTGGCCCGCAAGGCGACCCAAGGTCCCTCTAGCAGTTTCTTCAGCTTCCTGAGCCATCCTGAGAGCATTTCGAGTAGAGTTGACGCTCTCCTGCTTAAGGAATCTTGTTTGTTGCTTAATGCCCTCTACGTCTTCATCGTTCTCCTCCCCAGGAGAAGGTTCTCTCCCAATCCCGGGGCCATCAAAGAAACGGCCAGAACCTGCCTTTTCCGGCTTGTATCCAGCGAACAGCTCCCCACGAGCACGGTTTACCTGGGACTGGGTTTCGCTAGGGTTCTGATTAGCAGCAGAAGACTCATAGTCGTCAACTCCGCCCTGGGACTGCGATCTTCCCGTGGAGTTGTATGGATCTAACCCATCTCGACTGGGTATGTACGTGCTGGCATTAGAACGGTAACTCGGGAGAGGTGAGGTGCTGCGGGATGAAGAGCGATACGCGCCCGGCGGTGGTGCAAGGCCTGAATCGACGGGAGGAATAAGCGACTTGTCTTTGCTCTTCCAAAGTGGCATGTTGGTGGTGTGAAGGATGGAAAGTTGAAACACTGCAGACCAGCGCAGCGCATGCGATATCACGTGACAAACTTACTAGTAACTTATGTAGTAGTCAAGAAGCAACTTGCCAGCAACAATCCAAGCTAATCCTCGTCTTCGTCCTCATCGTCGTCACTATCTTCCTCGCCCATGGAAGAAACCGGCATACCCCTTCCAACCGCCTTTATTTTCTTAACAGACACTCGTCCGTGAAACCGGACTCTGGATGACTTGACATTTTTATTGTGTATTCGCCCCGGACGCTCAAAAAAGTCGTTATAAAAGACTTCCACGGACGCTGCCACCGACGACCAACAGTTTTCAGCATCTGATACTGCTCACCAAAATCATCATCCATACCTTCTTCAGTTTCCGAGACAGAACCAAAAAGATCTATCTCTGATTCTTCCGAAGATTCCTCTTCGGCGACAATATCTAACTTTCTTTTGGAAGTTTCTTTTGCCTCTAGTTCGCTTGTTTCCGCGTTGAAATTCGCTAGATTGAAAAAGTCATCGTCAAGACCTGAGTATTCCTGAGAATATGAGCCCGATTTTTGACGAATCACGTCCAACATTGAAGCGGGGGTCCCATGATCTTCGTCGTCTTCAGATTCATCTTCTCCAAGACTGACGACACCTTCTGCTGTTGAACTACCGTCCTCTTCTCCACTACTGAGCCCTTCCCAAAGGTTGTCATCACCATCTACGTCCATATCTGCGGCGTACTCTTCGTCCTCTTCATCTTCATCTTCATCGCCTTCATCTTCATCGTCGTTTTCGCTATCCGAATTTACATGCTCGTTCTCATCCTCGCCTTGTAGAATCTGCAAGTTTTCACATATGCGGGATGCTCTAAGGTCCAATTGCTGCCATATCTGATCGATGTTCATGCCCTCGATGAAGAGGGATGGAAGCGGTGTCTCTCCGACGTTGAATTTCTTTGGAGGTTTATGTCCCGGACTCAGACTCCGTCGCTCTTTTCTGGACTTGCCGGCCCCGGACCTCGTCTGTGGTGGAGCCGCCTGAGTGAGCGTTCCCAATAACGCACCCAAATGAGGCTTCGATGAAGTTTCTGTCTCAAGGGCTGGTTGAAGTGTTCATTAAACTTTTTAAAAACACTTGAAAGATGACTGACCCCAATCGAAAATATGTTTTGTCGCAGACAATGCAATGGAGCGGAGCTCGCTGCTAGATCTTGCTATACGTTCTGTTTTGGAATCAATGAACGTGGAGAGACGCGCCAACTCGGGTGGTAATGGTAAATTTCGCTCGCTCATATGATCTGACGCGTTGGACGTTCCGGAAAGAGAGCTAGTCGTGTTTGTCCTCATTTGGTAATCCCCGTTTCACATCATGGACTTCATCATGACCATAGACTCTGACGACGAAAAAACCACACGAAAACACAAGGAAAGGTCCAATAATGAAGAAGAAGAGTGTCGCATCGATCCTGATTTTCATTTTGACCTATCGGAAGACCCCTACGTAGGGCTACTTCAGTCTGATCAATCAAAAGACATCGTGAAAAAAATAGTATGCCCTTCTTCGACCTTTCTTTGCTTAATTTGCATTGAAAATACCTAGAATCCCGTTTCCATAGACGAGATTATACACAGGCGCAAGCTACAGCAAGCTGGCGCGAAGCGCAAACGAACTGACCAAGACGATATCCAAGAAGAGAGCAGTGTAGGAAGCGATGACGACCTTTCAAGTGAAGCCAGTGACCTCCACGAAACTGACGCGTCTGACGCTGAAGAGGACCAGGACCCGTTAGCAACTTCTGATGAGCATTCCGAGTCCGAGGAGCAGGTCATCGGTGCAGAGGACAGTGAATCTTCTTGCGACTCGGAAGTTGAGACGCAGGTAGAAAAGGACCGCAAAGCAGCTTTCTTTACATCTGAAGTTCCCCAAAACGCGCATACCTCTTTTTTGACAATGAATTTGTCACGCCCCATTCAGAGGGCACTCAATACCATCGGATTCGTCTTGCCTACGCCTATTCAAGCCGCTACAATCCCAGTGGCTCTTATAGGCAAAGATATCGTTGCGAATGCAGTGACTGGTTCCGGAAAGACGGCCGCATTCATCATTCCTGTACTCGAACGCCTCCTGTATCGAGAGAAAGGGAAACATGCAGCTGCGACGCGGTGCCTTATTCTCGTGCCCACGAGGGAACTCGCAGTGCAATGCTTCGAAGTTGCATCCAAGCTAGCCGCGTATACCGACATTAGATGCTGTTTAGCGGCCGGTCAGTGAGTATCATATTGTGTATCCACCAAACTGACCGGATGCATTAGGTGGTCTATCCCTCAAATCTCAGGAAACAGCATTGCGAGCCCTTCCGGATATCGTAATTGCAACGCCGGGAAGGCTCATCGATCATCTTCGCAATTCACCGTCGTTCACACTCGATGCACTTGACGTCCTTATACTCGATGAAGCTGATCGTATGCTCTCAGAAGGTTTTGCTGATGAGCTAGGCGAAATAATCAAAGCCTGCCCTCTCTCGCGGCAGACGATGCTTTTTTCTGCTACCATGACGGACTCCATTGATGAACTAGTGAAGATGTCGTTGAACAAGCCCGTCCGACTCTTCGTCGACCCAAAGCACAGAACTGCCAAAGGGCTTGTGCAGGAGTTTGTGCGAATCCGAGCTGAGAAGGAGGCAGATCGAACAGCGTTGCTTGTGACTCTCTGTAAAAGATCATTTAAACAAGGTGTTATTGTTTTCCTCCGCAGTAAGAAGCTTGCACATCAAATCCGTGTTGTTTTTGGCCTTCTCAACATGAAGGCTGCGGAGTTGCATGGGGACCTTTCGCAAGATCAGGTAAGCATTTATATTACTCCTAGAACGCTGACAAACAAACTTTAAATTAGCGTCTTGAAGCACTTCGCCTATTTCGCGACGGGCAAGTTGGTTTCCTCATGGCTACAGATCTCGCTTCTCGTGGACTCGATATCAAGGGTATCGAGACTGTGATTAATTATGACATGCCCAATCAATTGGCACAATATTTTCACCGCGTAGGTAGGACGGCTAGGGCAGGGAAATCTGGCCGGTGTGTATGAGCTTCGTCTGCGCGGACTAATCTCTCAAATAATTTTTAGTTCAGTAACGTTGGTTGGCGAAGCCGATCGCAAAATGCTCAAGACTGTTCTTAAACACAGTAACGGGGAGGACAGTACCAGACATAGAATTATTCCGGCGGACGTCCTTGCTCGGTGGGCTAGGAAAGTGGAGAACCTAAAACCAGACATGACGTCTATCCTTCAAGAAGAGAAAGAAGAAAAACAAGTATGTACGCCTCTGGAGCACCTCTTTCGTCCGTTTCTCATCGCATTTAAGATACGACTGGCAGAGATGGAATTGAGAAAAAGCCAGAACATGATTGACCATAAAGCCGAAATTTTCTCTCGACCTGCTAGGACCTGGTTCCAAACCGAGAAAGAAAAGTCAAAGGGGGCAGGTACGACGAATACTTCTGTTGACGGAATTGAACCGACGATGATCATGTTGTACAGCTATAAGCAAGCAACGACATGAAAACGGCACTGCAGCCTCTGGGTCATCGAAGGAGGAAGCCTCCAGGGTCAGTGCAAGAAACATGACCGGTGCTTTTTCTGACATAGTGTTGCGCTATCAGCCAAAGAGAGACAAATACGCAGGGTTATCCCGCAGAGCGAAGCGACGTAAAATGGCTATGGAAGAGGACAAAGAAGCCGGAGATACGGCTGGCGTCAACGCCTCCATCCGTTCCGCAAAGAAGGCGGCCAGACCGAGCAAGATCGGAACGGCCCTGAGCAAAGAACCGACGCGACGGAAGCAGGGCGTAAAATCAAAAAACTCGGCGAGTGGTTTTGACCGGGATTTATCTGCAAAGAAGGCGCGGAACGAAGGTATTAGAGCGAAAAAGGGTGATGCGGTTGGTAGAGTTGGAAAGCGGAAAGGTGGCAAGCGGTAAGGGGGTGATTTTGAGAACGTTAGGTAGTTTGTACCGAGGAAGCACCATTTCGCGTGGCGCGAAGGACGCTTAAATTAAACAACCACTTCGAATGATTTCACGTCTCAAAATTCTTTCACCCAAACCCAACACACGTTTCAGGCTGGGCCGTACCTTTTGCGTCTCGCGATGGAATCCAGTGCATTCGCGTCGCTCGCCACTATCCAGTTGCCTTCCCCGTGCCGCCTCCTCTCCTCAGCGTGCTGTCCAGATAAAGATCTGATCGTCTTAATATCGCGACTTGGAGGTCACGACAAACTCAGCCTCTGGAAGCTCCAAGGTTCAAAGAAGTGGGAGATAGATGTTGGGGAAGAGGATGCTTCGGCCACGGTTACCGCCTTGGTTTGGAGTCCTAGCGGCAAGTTTTTTTCCTTGTTCCAGTTTTTACTCCGGTTCATTGTCAGCCCCAGGTCAAACAATAGCAGTCATTCGTGACTCGGCACATATCACTCTCCATTCCGTCCAAGATGGCCGCGTCGAGCGTTGCCTGTCTATCCCTTCCCAGAGTGCTCCTCAAAGTATTCGATCAATTATTGGCGTTTGGTGGTTTTCTGGCCACCACCCACCTTCGACCGGGGTCATCCCCGACATATTCAAGCGGGGTGGGTTGAAAGTAAGTTATTCTGTAGGATTAGACCCAAAAACTTAGCTGTTACTTAGACTGGCTCGGCATTGTCTATTCTCAAAATACTGCCTTTGCTCGATCATCTAAAGGACACCGATGCAAATATGACGTGGGTGAATCTAGCCAGTTTCGACGCGTTTTGACCTGTTTTCCAGTGCAACAGATCTTTTCGCTTTTCAAGGAACACAGACGCGGATTAATTCGCAACGGTCAACTCCAGCGGTAATCAGACAATGGCCAGCTCTGGTGCCGTTCTTGGAAAATGCTTCTATTACTTCCTCGAGCCATAGTCATGCCGCTCAGGACAAAATGGAAGAGTCGAAGTCTTCCACACAGGCACAAGAAGACGAAGACAGTCTCCTGACTCTGGTTGACGAGCAAGGGGTTCTTCATTGTTTCTTAGACGGAAGCTATTTCCTTGGATCTGTGGTTCTACCTGATGGAATGCCATCCGCTACTTTATTCAAGCATCCCCGTAAACCACTGATTTTCCTTCATCCACAGTCTCCTCAATCTGACTTGTTATTAACGGGCATGCAACCTCTTGTCGTCGAGATACCACTTCTTGCAACACCCGAAGTGCGCGATTTTGCGCGGCTCTCGTCTGCCGCTCGTGAATTAACGTGGTATATAATACGCAACGTCAAGGAGATTCGGGATGGTTGGTTTGGATCGGAGTCGTTCACAGGGGCTAGGGACATCGGTATTAAGTGGGTGCAAGCTTTAGAGAGACGACTCAGGGAGCAATATGATGGTAGGTCTTCCATTCTGTATCATTTTTTCGACCACACACCCACGTTTGTCTAGACCCGAACCCCAACGTCGTCCTAGACCTTACTATCTTGCTTGTGACAGGGACTGGGTCAGAAGGCTTGGCAGATTTCATTGCAAGCAGTGAACAAAACAGTGAACGGGTTGGTTTTTCTCGATCATCACCGCCCAAGTTCACGTTCTCTCAGAGCCTTCAAAAATGGGATTCCTCAGTCACTGAATCCCTGACGAAAATGCGCGATTATACAACCACACGGATCATTCCTGCCCTGCAGAGACTTCATATAATCCTTGATGAAATTCTTGGGTGGACATGCATGTGAGTATCCTCGAGTCTACGGTAACCTAGGGGGTTTCAACTTGCATATGAAGGCCACGATCTAAACTGTTTGGTCTCGATGCGGATTATGTGGATTCTTGCTCGAAGATGATTGAGTGCGGCATATTCGTTGCATCGTGGCTCGCTGCTGAAACGAGGCGAGAACTCGGGGCCTTCAAACAATTCCTTTCTTTCATTCGACATGGTCTGTACCACATGTTGACTCGATTTCCGGTTGGCCTCCTGTCTGAGATCTATTCAGAGACCATTGTCGCGAATCCGAGTGCGGAGTCACACACTAATCCAGATCACGATGTCCTCGAAGTCAACGGCTACTTAATATCCGGGCTCATGACGAGTAAGATTGACGAGTGGTTTACGGGGTCACTTCCCCAATTCAATCATGGAGATCTTGGGTGCTTTCGACCTCCCCACAGCTCCGGTAAAGCGCTTAATGATGTACTGGAATTGGCTCGTGCCGCGTTGCAAGACGCATCACAAACATCGTGGCAGCCAGTAGGTTTTCCTTTCAAGTGGATATTCATGTCCTTTACATGAGGTGAATCGATTATTTCAGAAAGTGCTGTCGAGTGATCTCTCCCATCTGGACAAGAACCTGGAGGCCCTGGTTGAGGAAGTCGCATCACGGTGTCAACGGGTTTTTGCAGAAGCTTCTCAAGCAGCTGCTCGATCTGCTACGGTGTCGGTAGATGGTGGAGCCATACCACCGCAGGCGAGGGCTCCCACAGGAATTGCATGTCATTTCGTCCGTCAGAGAGTGATTAGCAATCAAAACGAGGTAACCAGCATGCTCTTCGCGGTGGGGCGATAATGACTAAGTGCGTTTTTTATAGCCGGATCACCACCTGGAGTATCTTGCCATCCATGTGAGTTTTGAGGGAAGAGCGTTTTGTGAGTGACAGGAAATCATCGCCTCATATGAACTGAATATATACAAAAAAGTGTGTGTGAGCCGAATGCCGTACGATCGGTATGTTGCAGGAGTACACGATGACATTGAAGTGTGTCTGCTGGAAAGCTCCGCCGGAGAGACAAGAGCCGAGGTTGATGTGCTGGACGCAGAGTTCTTTGACGACGAGACGATAATCCTTGTGTACCGAGACAAGGAGAGGGAGGGTAAGGATAACACGTTCCGCCTATGCAAATGGACTGATTGACGAGAATTATGGGCAGGCGGGATATTCGTCGCTACGGTGAAGTACCTGACTCTAGGGTACGAAAAGCTTGAAAGGGAAAGATACGTAAGCGGTCCCGCCCGAATAGATATGATGGCACGGGTGGTGGAGAGATGGAAGGAGGGGCATGTAAGTCTCGTGTTGTGGCCATGATTTTGTCGAGACCACGAGTGCGGTGTGTACTGACGGCATGGGCTAGTTTTGGAGCGATCCGATTCCAATCAGAAAGTGCCGGCGGTTGTGTGGGTGCGCAGACGGATCGGTGTCGGTGGCGGTGAACGGGAGGATTGGACGGAGGGTTGTGTGTGTGCTGGACAGGGAAGGGACACGTCTGGAGGTGCTCGATATAGAAGGGGAGGAGCAGGAAGGGGGGGAAGAAGAAGCCGAGATGGAGGAGGTCGGTCCGTGAGCACGGTGATGGGCCGCGGGTCAGGCTCGCGGCCTCGTTTCTTGTTATCTATCAGGACCATGATTGACGGACGGATGGGCGCACGGGGGCACAAGTTGGGCCAGGTAGGGCTGATCAGTGCTTTTAGAGTTAGGGTCCAGTACATCCGGACATTGCGGTGTGAACAGAGTGACCAGACAAGGTAGATGACATCGGGGCCAGGGGACTCGGGAATGAATGCAGATCCATTCCATGTGCACACCGTCACCACAAGCAGCGATGGGGCGCATTTCTCCCTCGCCGATGCGCTGTACGACGGTGAGGAGCTGCCACGCTGGACGGACTGGATTGTAAATACGCTCGCTTAACTCGATCACACCGCGGCCCTCTCCTCGTGCCCTTGATTCGAATTCTTTTTTTTTTCCCTTTTTTTCCCTTTTCCTTTTCTTTTTTTATTCCATGCCATTTTAAACCTCCGTCGACCCAGTCCATCTCCCAATCCAGCCCCTCCTCCTCCTCCTCCTCCTCCCCCTCCATGCCGAACAAGCTCGACCCTGGCACGGACGACAAGTCTGACTGCAAGCTCGACCTCGACCTCGACGATCCTGTGTCCCGCATGACCGATATCGCCCTCCGCAAGAAGAAAAACGCGGATGCACAGGCCGCCTTCCGCCAGAGGTCCAATCTCCCCCATCTCCCGCCCCCTGTCCTCTGATCTCTCCCCCCCAGGCGCGCCAACTACATCGCCACCCTCGAGGAGACAGGTCAGCCCGTCCCGTTTCCCCCCGTCCCCCGCTCATCCCTCCCCAGTCACATCCCTCGAGTCCGTCGTCCTCCAGCTCCAGGACTCCTGTCGCGAGGCCCGCCAGGAGTCCGGCGACCTCAGGCAGGATAACGCCCGCCTCAAGCTCGAGATGCGCGAACGCGAAAAGTTCTGGAGAGCGCTGTGGCAAGCTCGCAAAACGGGACAGGCGCCCGAATCCGATGACTTGCCCCCGCTCCCCTCCTCCTTCTCCACCCATACGTCCTCTAACATCATCTCCGGTCGACACTACTCCGACGACAGCATGGCCTTCCAGTCCAGCGATGATCCCGCACCCATTACATACCCCCCCTCCCCGAGCCACACCTATCCAGCCCAATCGCCGTCCTTGTCCTACCCCGCCGTCGATGCCGATCATCTCTCCAACCCCAGTCATACCCCGCAGCTCCCTGCCAATCGCCCATCAAAGTTTGGCCAGTATTCCTACCCCGTTCAAACGATGAATCGCGATGCAGCATGGGCACAAACCGTCCCCCAGACATCCTCTTCCGGTGGTACGCTCCACCCACCGTTGGATCTTATCGTCCCTGACCCCATTCGCTTAGGCTCCCCCACGCTGACTTCGCCCGATATGTATGTGAATCGCACTTTCGTCGACGAACAAAAGGCGCCTCTAAACCACCTGGAAACGACAACCCCTTACCTTTTCCCGGGTAGCCGGTCTATATCACCCACCACATCAACGCCACCTTCTTCATCCACCACGTCATTGACGTCACCATTTCAGTTTACCTTTCCCCCAGATGGTTCCGTCGGCCAGGAAAGACCAGAGTTTGACTATCGGAGACACGCGAGTGCCCATGGTGCTGAAGTCACCCTTCACGGCGGAACAGCGGATATTTCCCTTTCCGGTGCTGGCGGCGACGGCGTCCGATATAGGATCGGCTCCAGACGTGCCAACTCTGGTCCGGAACGGCCGCTGCTACCCTCTCTACCCCACTTTTCTGGTAGCGACACTGGCTCGCAGCACGAACGGGGCAGCAGCGAGGGAGAGTCAAACTCGTATACTCAGCTTCCTAAATTGCGACCACGGCGTGGTCTCGAGAGGGAGTCGCGATCACCCTCTCCTGGTGCTCCACCCATTTCCGGCACCCTGGCGGTGATCAAAGCACAAGCATTTGGGGCATTGCGGAGAACGCGGACACGCACAAAGAAGACTTCGGAGGGCGCGGCAAAGGTGGCAATGGAGGTGCTAGAAGCAAGGGGGATTGGGATGGGAGTGGCTACTGGCTCCAAGCGACCACGTTTACATAATGATGACCCTGACATGGAATAACTTGCAGGACCCAACACACGCAAAACCGACAACCCATACTTTTATCATATGTGCATTCCGGTCGGACAACAGCTTAAATCTACTGTTTTACTAACTTTACTTAGCATGTTTGCATATTTGCTAATTGTCTGTCACATATAGTGTTGCATGTAATATGATACCTTCAATGTACAACAACCTCACTGCGCCCGTCTGGAACTCGGCGGTAGTTGTTGGGACGCCCCTGGGGTGCGGGAGATTTTATTATAGCTTGGTATTATGGCCGCGGACAAGGTACATACTTGATATGTACGGAAATTTAATGTGTGGAGCAAGGCACTGGCGCGGAGGCTAACCATGGACGGAAAACTGTGACGATCCTATTCCCATCGGTGCGTTGACCACGCCCTCATCACGGTCAAATCCAGTTTAGTCTTGGAATGGCGACGTCCCACGGCCCCCTGATTTCGCTGGAGCAATGGAAACGTCAAGGACGGAGAACAACGTAAGAAAGTTTGGATAACGTGCTTTTTATATTTTTGCGCCCAGACTAGCACTCCAGGGGCGACAAACGTGACCGCGACATAGACGCCCGTCATCATGGTTGCCACGGGCGTCGACAAGGGTGCGACGAGAACGAGGGAGAGCACGGTGATAAACAGGGTCGCTAAGGCTTGCACCGCCCTCGAGAGGCCCTGTGAATCCATCCATCGTCGCAGCGACCAAGAGGGGGAAAAGGCTTACCCAAAAACGATGACGCAATAATGGGAACAAGGCAAATAGTTGCACAGCAAAAAGAACTAGGGAAAACACTGACAGGTCGTCAGGCAGACGTGAGGCAAGAACGACGGATGATGATATCGCCGCGTTCATGGACAAGACGGACGTGAGTCTGTTGGGCTATGAGGATCGAGCCGGGCTACAATGAAGCGATCCAGACCTTTTCTGCGCAAAAGATGCGGGCCTCGTGCAGCCATAATCTGCGAGGAGTGTGTTGAGAAGAAAGAGGCACGCAGACAACGCCCAGATGGAATCGGACGAGGTCGCGGCGGTGAGCGTCCTCAGGACGGGAGCGAGGCCCATGAGGGCGAGGAGGACGAGGATGGCGGACTTGAACGCCTTTGAGCCTGGAAGAGGGTGGGCGGGGACGGAGGGAAGGCTCGGGGGGGAGAGGGCATACGCGAGGAGGGAAGAGAAGACGGAGGCGCAGAGGAGCACGCGAGCATCGAGGGACCGCTGCTCGAGTCTGACGAAGATGGCAAGGAAGACAAAGACGGATGCGAGATGCTGTGTGAGTGCACAGCACAGGAAGGCGAGCGGCAAATACGCGTACGGCGTGAAGTTGGCTGGGACAGGGTCAGCGGGGCGGCGAGGAGGACAGAGAGGGCGGACCGTTTCTGCGGAGGGCGGACAAGAACGCGTGCGGCGGTACGAAGTTGTCTGGGAACGGAGACGCCTCCCAGAGCACTGACATGTCGCAGTATTGGTGACGACACTCGGGGACACCGCCACACGCTCGCGCCAGTGATCTCGATCAAGAACGAGGTGGACAGACATGGTACTACAATTAAATAAACGTGTTACAGCCTCGTGGGCGCACCGGCGACTGAAAGGGAGTGCCAGATAACCCCGAGGGGCGAATCAATGATTCCCACTGGGTGCAGATATGGCTTCGTGCATGCTGACGGCGCCGGTTCCGATAGAAATTGAAAGGTGGCCACGGCGATCATATTCGATGAAGCACGAGAAAGCCTGATGGCCAGGGATGGACGAACGGTGCTGGGGGTGTTCAGTCCCACTGTGTTGAAGCCGGTGAGTGCTGCGGCAGCGCGACGGTCGAACGACGCACCACAAGGGATCCTTGTTCCCTCGGTGAAGGCACTGGCTTTGCCGCCTTGGACGCTTCCAGCTGGGCGGCGAGCTGGCCCCGCTTCGGGTTCGACACATGAGTTCCGCGTGCTTGTGCCTACGCCTGCTGTTGGTGAATCGTCTCCAGAACCGCTCTGACCGGCATCCTCACCGATTTCAGTCGTCTTTCCGCCGCTTCTGCAGCTGCGGAACGCGCGTCGGCGGTCGGCGTGTTCGACGAGCCCCCCAGCACTTGGTGGCCCTCTGAGTGGGCTCCCGGTCGCGAGCAGAGTGAACCCATCACGGCGGTGCAGTCTCACGCGCGTATCTACCTCGTTTATTCCACACTGCGCCAAGATAAGCTCTGTTCCTACACCAACACCGGCATCTACGTGGGCAGCGCACCCGAAACGGTTCTGTATTCCCCCCTGCCATCCAGCGAACGCCCACTGCATTCCCCGAGGTCGTGCTCTTCCGGGTGGCGGTGAGGCATCCACTCCTAATGAACCGCTCAACGATTGATTAATTTACCACGACGAGGATATGAGCACACCTCCCACCACCGCCTGCCCACTGTCCACGGTATATTGGGGTCCATGCCTGCCCTCAGCATGCGGTTTTTGATCCCGGCACCCAGTACCAGGCCGAATACAGTCAGGAGAAATAGGGTGACGACCATTTGGTCCCTGGGTGAATCGCGCTCTAAGTCAGATATTATGAGCAAGCGGCACAAACGCCAAAACATCGAGGCTGACGGAAACATCTCGCTTCTACATCACCTTCCTTGCCTGTTGCCGTATCGGGATCGGTGTCCCCGAGAGAAGCACCCTCACAGATGGACAGCTCCTGGTCCAGACACCATTGCTTGGTGCAGGAGAGACACGGTTTCGACGGGTTGTCTGGAGCATCCATGTGCAGGATCGAATAGTTGGACTGGAAGCAGATGCCTGTGGTCCCTGTTTGTCTGCGTTGCGCACGGCAGCGAACGGACTTACATTTGCAGTAGTTGGTGACCTCCCACTTGCTGACGAGGCCGTGTACGTGTACCTGGTCGGCGGTCAGCTGTCCTGTGAGCACAAGAGGGTGGCTACGCACGACGTTGAGTAACACAAGGAAGAGGGCGAGGACGAGGGCGAGGACGGTGTGAGGCCGTGACATGTCGTCGTCGACCTGGGCGGGGTCTGATATATTTTTGTGGCTGAAAACGATCACAACACTTCATCTCCTCACCCGACCGATGACAGAGTTCGAGGACGTCTTGACCAACCAGCCCGTCGTGATCGACAACGTCCGTCCCCTCTTCCTCCCCCTCGCGTCCGTTGTCCTCACCGTGCTCCCTTCAGGGTTCAGGTGCTATCAAGGCAGGCTTCGCCGGTCAAGATCACCCAAAGTGCTTCTTTCCATCGTTGTATGTAGCCACCCCATCCCCCAGCTCCACGCCAATCACACCGCGTTCCAGCGTCGGGAGACCAAAACATGTGCGTGTCATGGCAGGTGCCCTCGAGGGTGATGTCTTCATTGGCCGTCGTGCCCAAGAGTTTCGCGGCCTTTTAAAAATCAAGTATCCTATGGAACATGGCATCGTTACCGACTGGGATGACATGGAACGCATATGGAGCCACATTTATGCTGAAGAACTTGGCACACTCAGCGAAGAGGCGAGATCCATCCCCTCCCAACCCGTATTCGATCTCTGACACTCCTTGCAGCATCCCGTACTTTTGACCGAAGCCCCCTTGAATCCTCGTACCAATCGTGACGTCGCTGCTCAGATCTTCTTCGATACATTCAACGTGCCTGCATTGTTCCTTTCAGTACAGGCCGTCTTATCGCTGTACGTCGTGGTCAACCAGAAAGCGTTTGCTCGTTGCTGACTGCTAGAGAATGAAGCTATTCTTCCGGACGGACAACAGGCATCGTGCTCGATTCTGGTGATGGTGTCACTCATGCTGTACCTGTGTTTGAAGGGTTTTCAATGCCTCACGCGATTCGTCGAGTGGATATCGCGGGAAGGTGTGTGCCATCCTGTTTGATCATACGACCGTGGATATGACTCCGGCCTTCTAGAGATGTTACCGACCATCTACAGTTGCTTTTGAGAAAGTCGGGTCATCATCTACATACTACAGCCGAACGGGAAGTCGTCCGGATAATCAAGGAAAAGTGTTGTTATATCGCAATGAACCCCTCTAAAGAAGAAAAGGACACACTGGGGCATTCAGAGATGTTCCGATTACCGGATGGAAATGTACTGCAGGTGAGCTCAGACGAAACGAACGCATGACGACGTCGGACTGAAGGCGCTACAGCTCGGCCCTGAACGATTTCGAGCTCCAGAAATTCTTTTCAATCCTGAGCTCATTGGGCAGGAATATGCCGGCGTTCATCAGGTCATTGTAGATTCCATTAGCAGAGTGGATCTGGATCTGCGCAAGAGTCTCTTTTCGAACATCGTCTTAAGCGGGGGCAGCACATTATGTAAAGGTGAGCCATCGGTAGCCAGTGACTATAACTGGATGTGGCCTCATTCTGTATTGTAGGCTTTGGTGATCGGCTCCTCAATGAGGTCAAGAAGTTGGCTCTAAAGGACGTCAAGATTAAAATTTATGCACCCCCAGAGCGGAAATACTCCACTTGGATAGGTGGCTCTATACTTGCGGGTCTCGGGACATTCAAAAAGGTTTCACACTTGCTGAACAGTCTCGAACAGCACTTAAAAATTTCGCAGATGTGGGTCTCGGCAGAGGAATATCAAGAAGATCCAGATATCATACACAAGAAACTGGGCTTTTAAGCTGTTTCTCTCTCGTGGACAACTTTCGTCATTCTCACGTATACCCACCATATCCAACAGATGTTGTAATACACTTAGATCTGACATACATAATAGAAGATCTTTCGTTAAGACGATTGCATGTGCATATGATCCATGGGTGCCCACAAGGGATACAATGACATGACATACATGTACAGATGCTGGTGGACGGTGGACTGCTTGAGTGACAAGGAAGGTGAAGAGCCCAGTTTTGCCATGAAACCACTACTTTCCCTTCTTGGGAGGCTCTGCAGCCTTGAGCTTCTTGGTTCCCCGAACCTGTCACACCAGCCGCCGTAAGCGAAATGCGTTCACGAATCTCTTGATGGACGAACCTTTTTCGCGCGGTTTTTCCTTTCGTGTCGTAGCTTGCGAGAAGGCTTGTCGACCTTTTTCGCGATGCCGTTCTGAAAGGTGCAAGATGAGCAACAACAAAAAAAGCGCACGGCAAGACCCAGAACGGACCCTGATCAAACGGTACTTGGGCTCAAACTTTTTTTGCGAGGCCTCGTCGTCATAAATGAGACCAAATCCAGTGCTCCGGCCACCACCAAAGCGTGTTCGGAACCCAAAGAGGACGACACGGTTCTTTTCCGACTTGTACAACCCAGCAAGCTTTTCCTGAAGCTCTGATTTGGGAACGTTGGGGCGGGACGGATGGAGGACGTCGAGGATGAATTGACGGCGAGAGAGAAGACGGTTGGTGATGAATTTGCGCGTACGCACGGTAATGGGTGCGGAGTTGTCAGCCTGGAAGGACGCGTTAGAACGCATCCGGATCGCGAGAGGGGCATCCAACCCTGCCCAACCGTAGTATGGGAGTAAAACTCGGCAGGTTGGTTTCGAGAGCCCAGGAGAGGCACTCACCATGACTAGAACGGTTGATCAGCGTGTCAACAACGATTTCCTGCCCGATGTCTTGACGGGTATTGCAGAGCAGCGTCGACGGGCAGCAAAATCAGAGTCCGTCCGGTAATTGCCGGACACAGTCACGTAGTTCATAATAGGGGTGCGATTGCAAGCGTAGGCAAAAAGTACGACGGTTCTAACTACGACTTTGTTTTCGATACGCAAGTCCGTTGATCGGCGCTTGGAACATATCCAGTCATGCAGCTCAACACTAGATGTATTTTCAGATAACTCCGGGGACTCTGATGGACGCACGAACCTGAACAACGAGCTTGTGTGCATTCAACGTTCCGTACCCCTTCAATCGACGTGCAATCTCGACCTCTACCGTCCACGGAACAACCCCCACAATGTTGTAAATCATATTTTGGGTCAATGCATTCATAGTCGCTCCTGTTTCCACTCTCTGAAATGGGACAGGCGTCAAGTGTCGTCGGACACAAGCGGACAGTTCGGGATTTGCGATGTGAAAGCCGCCCGGGGGATGAAGACGGCGAAGGACGCCACGACGGTGCGCTAGACGGTGTGCTTCGTGTTGGGATCGAAGCCGCTCTTTGACACATCATCGTGGACGGCGACCAAACGAGATCATTTCGACACGTCACAGATAAAAGGGCATCTGGACTTGCGGGAGCACAACTAGTTGAGTCGGCCCTCCAGTACCATCCGGACGGGCACCGTATACTGGCAAGTTTCACGTCTCGGCGGGGAAGGCAAGTTTCTTTCTCAGAAAACCTGTGTGATTTGAGAATAGCGATGGATGGATTCTTGGACTTTTATTCTCACCAGAATTCTGTGACGTCACAGGAAGTCGAACGTTGAATAGCAACGTTTTGAGCACATGAACTTGTCGTGGGATCCCATGTGTAATGAAGGGGACACGGTATTGTACCCGGCAAAGAAACGTCCTCCACTGCATTTGTAGGCAGACAGACAGACAGCCCTGTGTAATAATAAGTCAGACACTACGCATATACTAGTCCCGTAACGTGCGTACGGCTTGACCAATACCAAGGGCATTTCACTCCGTAGCTGGAAATAGACCAATTAACCTTGTAATCACAGCTGAGACGAAGGCAGCTTACGGAGGAACGTGTTGAGCAGATTGGCTGTCAAGAGGTATGCAATCTTGAATTGGCTCATACCAAAATTCATTTGAGGGGCAACTTCCAGCATTGCGTGTTATGAATGAATCGTTTACGGAAGGGAGAGACAGGACCGCCCAGATGGCTTGAGCAAAAATTAAAATCCTAAGCATTGAGAAGGGCACAGCCCGTGGACCGAAGGATGAGAAACAAGGTAGGACAAAAGTAGGGAACCGACTGTTCTTTTATATTCTTACTCGCAGTCGTAGTCCACATGATGAACAACAGTGTGGAAGCATAGTTCAAGTTCCGCATTTGCTTGTCCACAATTGCTACTTTTGGATCATTTAGTATTGTGGACCTAATTATATCCAAATTACGGACAATGTTCACATGTCCACGAGGGAAGCAGTGTGATGGGCACATCCTCTCACAGACGCTTATCGGGAGAATCGTTAGATTGCAGGAAAAAGTACAGTACTCCTTATTCTTTGTATGGTGGCCCAAACTGAATAGGACGGCCGGTTGGGTATTACGCCTGTTTCCACATCATCCTAAGCGGCAGGTCAAGTACGGTCTGTTCGGTAAGGAGGCAAATCCCTACCAGACTTTTCTAGCACTGAAAATGCCTTTTGCAGTGCACGTGTGGAGAAGTACCGTACATCAGCATCTCCGTCATTCTTTTGTTGCTCTAGAACAGGGATAATCTTCTGTTTCACAAATTCATTGCCTTCGAGTGTGTTTCCAAACGAAGTTGCAAGGACCTCCAAAGCCTTGGCAACATTGAATCGTATGTTCGGAATGGGATCAACGGCAAGTTGTAATAGCGGCGTTATGATTTCTGTTTGGATAATAGGCAAAGTCAAAGTAGGCGAAATGGTCTGAATGATTGTGTCAGCAAAAATCGAATACTTTAATGGTAGAGTACAAACCGTAATAGCCTGCACGGTGGTCATCCGGTACAGATAGTTGGGATGCTGGCCCATGCCCACGACCTTGGGAACGATGGCAACCTTAGCCCACTCGACGCCAAAGACTTCGGTCAGCTTCTTGAGATTTATGGTAGCAGCTTCGCGTATGCTGAACACGGTGTCCCCCAACCAGGACATGCACAAGTTTCCGAGCTGCTCGTCGAAGAATGGCTTCCCCAGCTGGGTTGCGAGAAGAGGAATATACTCGATGATCGCTTGCCGAACACGCCATGATTTGTCTTCTGCCAATTCAATGATGGCAGGAAGAAGGCTGTCCGAAAGAAGTTCGATGTCGATAACTATGTGATTTGCGAATCAGGCAAGAACATCATGCATTTCGGTTAAGCTCATACCACCATTGACCGTTTCAAGTTTACTGATGACGTTCAAACGAACTTCGGGAAATTCGTCCTTCAATAAATGAAGGAATAACGGGAGCAAATGTTCGACTGTTGCCTCACGTGCCAAAAGTGGAGCCAGTCCACTAATTTGGTTGGCGAGAGCAGCTCTGACGTGCTGCGATGTGTCGTGTGATAGATCACGGACACAGGGTACGATGCGTGCCAAGATGACGTCTCTCTCCAGAAGTTTAGAGAACCCTGGAATCAGTCACATCAATATTGATGGCATCGGAATGTGAGGCCACAGTACCCGGAATCTGACCAGCAGCGGCGGTCCGCACTTCTGCCTCGTTGTCCTTTAAGAGTTGTACATACTGCCCGATCAATTCCTCCCTTACCAACTCTGCACCGAGCGCCTCGGCAAGCTAAGAGGGGTAGTTTAAGACTGTTGGTCAGGACGGTACTCTGGTTGGACATACCTCGTTGAAATGCGTAGCAGCCATATACCGTACTCTCCAGCTCTTATCGGCGATGCTATGCCTTATTTGTTTCAAGAGCATTTCCTTGACTTCGGATGGACTAAGTTGCTGAGCGATGACGATCAGATCTTCGACCGTGAGCAAGCGAACAGAGTCCTGATCATCCGACTGGAGTCTGCGATAGATCGGCAGACCGTCTGAGAGTACATGGTGCTTGGAGAGATTCTTTACAAAAGGCTGAAGGATGAATGTTAGTAGAGATTGAAGATTATGGGAGCTGACACGCACGCCTAGCCAACGTGCCGCTGCGCGTCGAACCATGGGTGTATCGTCGGCGCCAAGTGCAGCAAACGCCTTTCTCAGTTCGTCTTGGATGGCAGGGGAGACTTTAAGGTAGACTGGCGAATAGAGAGCAGCGGAGGAAGTCCGGGAGGTGAACCATTCTCCCTGGGACAGACGCTTTAAGAGGGGGACGTAATATTCTTCTACTTGGGCGGTTGAAAGGATGGCAGCGATTTTCGAGATAGATTCGGCAGCCTAGGGCAAGAGGATAAGAGAAAAAGGTATTTACGGAGACAAGGGTGAAGACATACCTTGTCTCTGACCAAGGTTTCCTCTACGGCAGAAAGATTTTCCAAAGGGCCCAACAAGACGTGAGCATACTGGGGACCACCGATGTAGTCCTCGAAATTGCGACCGAGCTCCTCGGCCAAGGCGAGCAAGACTTCGTCTTCGTCGTCGACGGAGTCCTGAAGGAAGGGAACGAGCTCATCTCGTGCGCGATCTGGACCGAGGGCGAGTGCTATGGTGGGTATGCTGTGGATGGCGTTGAGTCTTAGTTGGACGTCCTCTGAGCGCAGTTCGTCCATGAGGACGGCAATCGGGGCAACCTGAAGGAAAGGTGAGCGAGGGAGAGAAGAGAGCTGAGGAGATATCTGACGTCTTCTAGATTGAAGGAGGAATCCATGGTGGTGGATGAGGAGAGCGTTGTCAGAGGCGATGGCCGACGATGGACCTCTTTTGGGGGGGAACGCCACACGACTCATTACAACTGAGCCACTCCGATGCCCATCCAACAAGCCGACGGTCGTATTGTCCTCACCCACCCAAAGGCGAGTCTCCCTCTCTCATCGTCGTCCCGGGCTGATCGCACGCATATATCCAGGGCCCCTCAGCCGAATTACTCCTGTACGGAGCCACGATCATATCGTGGAAGGCAGGCACTCCGCCTGTCGAGAGACTCTTCCTGTCGTCCAACGCAGCACTCGATGGCTCCAAGCCCGTGCGCGGGGGCATCCCCATCGTATTTCCATGCTTTGGGCCCCCTAGCCACCCAGAGCACGCCCGCCTCACGCAACACGGATTCGCAAGAAGCCAGGTGTGGACGCTTGACAGCGTCGTCAGGGACGACACGTCGGGTGTATCCGTCCGTCTGAGTGAGCGGTCTACATCGTATCGATACCTCTGCACAGGTGCTCAGCGTTGCACACGACGTAGCTCTGGCTCAAACGCCAAGCCTCGCGACGACATATGACCGGCCGTTCCATCTTGCGTATGTCGTGACGGTGACGGAGGGCGAACTGAGCACGGATCTCCATGTGACGAACACATCGACTCAAGCGGGAGACACGATCGAGTTCCAGGCGCTGCTGCACAACTACAT
Source organism: Austroboletus novae-zelandiae (assembly GCA_038090275.1). NCBI lineage: Eukaryota > Fungi > Basidiomycota > Agaricomycetes > Boletales > Boletaceae > Austroboletus > Austroboletus novae-zelandiae. Next base: position 349,598 of record JBBPML010000004.1, on the reverse strand, counting down.
CCGTGCGCCGGCGAATCAGGCGCTCGTGTTCCCATTGCAAGACAAGATGTATTACGATAAGACAGAGGCAAGCGAACAAGGGCGGAACACGGCCAAGCGGGAGACTAGGGCGGGGGTGGACGTGCAAGGGTACACGGATTCTGTCTACGAAGACACGGGGGTGGACAAGTACGAGATAAAGTGGGACGGGGGCGGGCTCGAGATCAAGGTGGCGGGGTTCAAGGACGTTGTGGTGTGGAACCCGCAGAGTGTGGCGGGTCGGAAGATGAGCGACATGGAGGAGGGGGGCTGGTGCGTAAGGGCAGGTCAGAGTAGAGTGTATGTGCTGACCCGTCGTTCAGGGACAAGTATCTCTGCGTTGAGCCGGGGCACGTGAGGGGATATGCAAAGGTGGAGCGTGGCCAAACGTGGATTGGACGGCAGGTCATGTCGGTCACGCTAGAATCGTAAGTTGCGTATATGCGCCCCTGGTGATTTCGTACGCGAACGGCAACAATTCCAAGTTTTTTTTCTTCCTCCACCGTCGTCGCTCGTTTCTTTTCGCTGTTGTATCATGACTCTGCCTGTGGGAGGCTTAAAAGTGACGCGGGCGTCGGATCAAAGTCAGCTGTCGCGTCAGTCCTCGGTCAACTCGTCCGCCAGCGCGTCTTGTCCTCTTCCCACATCGGCAAACTCAGTTCCCCTCTCTTCCCCCGACGCGCCCGCCCTTGCCGACGAGCTTGACTACATCACCGTCTCGTCCCCCAACGCCCTCTCCCCCCCCTCCCCCCGCCACCTCGACAAGGCCTCCCGCATACTTGGCATCGCCCACAGGAACTCCATGGAGCCCATCCCCGCCTCGAACAGAAACTCCATCCTCTCCACCCGCTCCGCCCCAAACTCCCCCACTCAGCACGCCCCAACCCTCCCCCTCACCTCCCTTTACCTCGTCTCCGGCCTCCCAAAGAGCCCCCACACATGGACCCTTGCCGATCCCGATTCCGTTCTCGGCCTCCATCATTCAGAGGGCGCAGTCGCCCGCTGGTGGAGACCGGAGGTCCTCGGCAGCACCGTTTCCCCCGGCGCTGGCGGCGGAAAGAAGAAGAAGAAGAATGCAAAGGGCGAGCCCGCCGAGGTCCTCAAAGGCGCTGGCGCCCTTTCAAAGGCAGAGGTCGGCAAGATGCTCTCCAAGGCTCTCAAGGTTCCTCTTTCCTCTCCTGTTCTTATCTTTCCTCATCCTCCTCTTAGCTTTCTTTTACCCGCGAGGTCGAGATCATCGCCTCCACCCTTCAACCCGCCAGCACCATACATTCCTTCACCTTCACCCTCCCCGCTCCTTCTACTCCCCTTGCTCCTGCCCCCTCTGATATTGGCTTGCTCAGAGGCTCAGTTCTCACCGCCGATCGCTCCTCCGCCGCGCCTACCTTCACTTTTCCCTACAGCGATGATCCCTTTGCCAACGCCCGTCCTTCTTCCGCCTTTCTCGGCCCCTCCTCCGTTCTTGCCCCACCTTCCGCCCCTACATCTCCTTTATATGAGAAACAAGCGGTTGCTGGCGTCGGTGGTGCCGGCACTGTTACCTACCATGGCGTCTGCTTGACCGTTTGGAGTCATGCCGATGCCGAGAGGAGTGCTGCCATCCGAAGAACTCTCGAAGCTGGTCGTGTCAGAAAGGAGAGCGCCCAATCTCTGGTCGCTTCCCGTCTCAAGGTTCTCCGCTCTTCCGTCGGCCATGCATCAGCAGCCAATGGCTCTACTGAACCCGGTCGCCGCGTTGGAAAGCGCGGTACACGCGGTCCTTGGTCTGGCACAGACGGCGAGACAGATGGCGAAGGTGCAGAAACCGATGCCGGTGCGATCAGCGAGAGCGACTTTGACGTTGCGAGTACCGTCGGTGGCCATGGCCCTGGCGAGAGTACCCTTTTCCTCCCGGGCGATACCGTCTTTTGGCTTCCGTATGCGTTGTGTCAGTCCCTTCATTCAGAATCGTCATCGACCTGACTGATCCGATTTAACGCAGCTCTCGTCTCTCGTCACCCCATATATGACCTCATGAGGGACTATCTTACTCTTTCCTGGGCTCGCTTCTCCAAGGATGTTCAATCACACACACTGCAAATCTCGAAAATCCTTGCGCATCCCGCTCCACGTGCCGGCGAACTCATCAAACTCGATGCGTCCCTTGCTCCTCTCGCTGGCCGTTCACCGAACGGTGCATCCGGAAGTAATAATAACGAGGACACCAGTCTTGAAGTCATCGCCAGGTTCCCTGGAGGTCTTGACTTCGGTAGGGGATTGGTGGATATCAACTTCACCATGTGGCCGTTATTCAAATGTTTGAATATCGACAACGTGTTGACTGCGTGCGAGGTATGTGCTCCAACTTATTTCCGTTGCTCGGGTCCACCCTGAGCATATCTCCCAAGATTGCGCTAGCTCCCACCGGGCGTGTCCTGTTCTTCTCTCGATACCCTGCCATGCTTGGCGTAAGTAGTCAACTTCTCTTATCGTGACTCTCAACTCTATCTTTGTCGTAGATTGCCGTCTCTACCATCAAGTATCTCGTCGAATTGCGTGGCTGGAGTGGCATTGCTTTACCTGCAGTCCATGCACGTGACGCGAAAATCTATATTGACGACCCTGGTCCCTGGATACTGGGCTTGGCGACGGAGGCGAGGTACAGCGTGCGGCCTGCGCCAGAAGTTTGTGTCATTGACTTGTAAGTCGCTCTGCATCCATTTATCGACTTTTTCACATAATCGGGCTACCCTGCATAGGGACATCAATTACTTGAGTTGCCCTTCGCCACCTCCCGGCGTCGTGTCTATCAAGCAGCAGCGAGAAAAATATAGGCAGCGGCTGCTTGCTGCTTTTGAGCCTCACTATCATCCAGACCACAGCGTCCCTTCGTAAGTTTCGTTTGGCAATTATCCTACCTGGCGATCTGATGATGCTACCTTAATGATAGCGAATTTAAGGAAGCTTTCCCTGCAGGTCGGTTCCGCCCCGTATGCAAAGTGCAAGCAAAGAGGGGCGGGGAGATGGCTGCCGTTGCCGACACAATTAAAGCACCCGAGTGGTGGCATTCCACGCGCATCATTCAAGCATTTGATGCCGTGTTGGAGGACAAGGTAGTTATCCGCCGGGAACGGGTCCCAGCGTACTGTGCTAATGTGTTCACAGTTTAGGAAACCTTCTCTCCTTAAACGGCTTTCCTCCTTTGGCACTGTTCGTCGTCTGCCACAATTGACTGTGGCAGAACAGCTTATTCAGCTGTCCATTCGCAAGCGTGCCACAGCTTTTGTTGATGCACGAGATGATCTTGAGACCAAGATTGGCCGTTTGTCTCGCCGACTCAATTTCCTCATGACCGAGGCCGATCTATGGAGAGACAAATTTGTCACGTTTGAACAGTACGCTGAGAAACTGAGTGTAGAGGCAGATCAGTTGAGGGGCAAGATTGGCAAAGAGCAAAGGGAAACCAAGAGGTTGAGCGGACTCGTCACGTTGACTGCTGCGGAAAAAGCCAAGTTGCAGACCCGTAAGTGATCCTCATCAGCATTCCAGATACCGTTTGTGAAGAGTATACTTTCAGGACTGGTTGATACCGAACAAGCACACAAAGATGCACTCATCGAGTTGGAGGGGATGCGAGAGACGATGGAACGCATGGAACAGGAGCGTGCAGAAATGGTTGCGGAAGTGGAAGCACAGATCGAACGTGCTCTCGCATCCATGGCTGTCGACGTCGATGAATCCGACTATGGTGGAGAACTCTCTTCCCGCCCTGGTTCGCGCATGTCTGTTTCCGCACGGTCTACCAGCGGGACCCGTTCCAGGCGGGCTAGTGACGCTGTCAAGAACGGAAATGGATCTCCGGAAACCAATGGATCTCGGCTGCGCAGCTTTGGTACAGAGTCAACTCTTGCCGAAGCATATGAACGTGACGTGGATGATACGTTGGTCGCCAACAAATCTGAACGGGAGACGGAAACTATTACGGAAGAGGAAGAGCCTGAAGTGTCCACGACGAAGAAGAAGAGATTCTCAGCGACGCAGAGTGAAGTTGCACAAGATGGCATGATAGCCGTGGATGAAGGTATCAGCGAACGTAGTGATAAGATCGCACAAAAAGTCTTGCAGATCCAGCAAAAGGTCGGTGGATTTTGATCCCGTTTTTCATATGTTGATTCGCTTCATTGTGTAGCTCGAAACGGCGCTGGCATCGGAGACCATGCAAGACCGAAAAAAGAGGTCTGCGGGATACAGGAGCGCCGGATCTGATTATACTACCGATGAGCGTGCCGATGAGAGCTCGGATGCCGCTGTGCCTGTGCGCTCGCGCCAAGCACGAGGCATCAGACTCGTGAACCCTCCTATGAAGGTCAAGCGTAGGGAACGCAGTGATACAGCGTCTACCAATCGAACTGGCACCGGTACGATCACCCGTCATTCCATGGATTCTGTCACCTCGACAACTCCGCGACATTCCTCCACCCCAAACAACGGTTCGCCGATCTTGCCGAGGGAACACAATAATCTAGAGTCGGATACGGACGCCGATCCCCTCACGCCGACCGCAGAGGCGTCTCATACGGTAGTACGACAACCCCTCCGAAAAGTTGCATCTGGAGCTTCCTTGACGGCTCTCTCCCCTGCGGTACCGACGACCGCGTCAACGACCCCTGCCTTGACACCAACGATAACCACTACTACCGATGAGTCCGACACTGACTTTCAAAGCGCCTGCTCTGCGAGCCCACGCGACAGTTATGGTAGCTTTGAGAGTAAGAAGGCCATGCGCCACGACTCTGATGACTCTGGAACATCCACCGACCAGGACTATAACGCGGAGAAGAGGCATGTGACGGAATATACCGACTTGCCTGTAAGGACACGACTCTCCAGTACAGCAACTGCGATGCCACAGGCCAGCCCAAGTCTGTCCGACGTTGCCCCGCCTAACGGGCGCAGCTTTTCGGCACGCTTGCGTCAGGCCACTGACTAGTGTCTGCCAGGAAGATACCCCATTCGTCACACGTATATCATTATATCATCATCATAGGAATCTGCTAACCCTCCAGTCCTTTTCCCATTTCCTTCGCTACGCTTTTTTCCCTATTGCACTCGTCGTTGTTTATAGGTCCTCTACATGTTCAGTTCATGCATATATTACATTTACGTAAGCGTAGTACTATGAATGCGTCATGACACAGCCTGTGATCTATGTATCTAGTCCATTCTCCGTCTGTTATTGAACGCTTTCACCACCGACGCGATTTGTGTGAAAAACCACGCCTGTGCGTTCTTGTCAGGTATCAGTACAAACTTGTCCTGATCCTTGCCCGATTTGTGAGAAAATCGGATCCCGTTGTCCTCGGTAGTGACACCCTGTACCATAGTCAGAGGTAGATCCCACTCCAGGCGTAACTTCTTGGATGAAAACGAGAGTACCCTTGCAGAAGTCAGCAAGACGACGTTGTCACCGCCTGCGAGGTCTGTTCCAGATGCTCAACGTCTATGACGTATACCCACTGCGACACGTACCGATATGGGCGACATAACATTCGTTCCGGTAAGCACCTTGTTCTAGATCTCTCATCCAATATTGGCCAAGTGCCTCGCGACTCGAGAACGGCTGGAATCGTTGTTCTCATCAAAAAAAAAATCCGGATCAAAGACACGATTGTTATACACACCACCAATACGCCATCCGGAGGAACTTGCCTTGGCTAGAAGGAATGAAGATGAAGCTCAGCTGACAGCACATAACCTGGGTGCTCACCGGCCTAACGCGATCTCTTTCTGGCTTATCAAATACGGTCGTCGTGTTTCTTATTCCTACCACAACATTAACAACCATAAAAACGTCCAGTCAGCAAAAAGGGCTACCTTCTGACACGTTGGATGCCAGATCAAACACCCCGACCGCGGGTTTGGTGAGTGCACTTTAACCATGTATGAGGTGCGGTACAAATCACAAGAAACGTGTATACGTACCCAACCAAGCCCTTGCCTATGCCTTTGAAAAATCCAATGGCACCTTCGGTCTCTGCTCCCTGAATGGGCTTTGTCTAGGACTTCGTGAGTATCACTATCAAGTAGTCGTTCCTGCTGCATACCACAATGCCCTCCATTGCACTGACAACGCTAGTGGCGAGCGCTTCACCACCTGCAGTCACGCCATAACTAACACGAAGTGAATATAAAGCTAGGCGAGTAAAAGATGACTTCCTACATTGCGTGACGAGGTCGATTGCGACGCTGTGATAACCTTCGTTGTGCCTGGTATTCCACGTCAAACGTTGCCGCAGACAAGCCTAGGACCGAGTCAGAAGGTTCCTCGAGCAGAAGTCGACGTTTTGACCTTTGCCAAGACTACTCGTAAACTTGGTAACACTGTCCGATAGGCCAAATACCGTCTTCTTGACAAAACTAGCAGCACCCTTTGCTATCCCGATACCTAATTCCTTGTTTCCATGCATGACAACGCCATGGTATGGTGCATAAAATATGTCCGCAACCCCAGAGCTCACATTCGTGAAGAGACCGACGGGATTTCCAATGAAGTCGGCGGAGCCGAGAATACGGTACAGTTGCCGAAGTACATCTTGACGGTAGTGGTATGTGATTCGATTTTGCAGTTCAGGTATCGTCAATCGCATATCCGTTATGGCAAGGGCGTTCAGTTCAAGAGGTGCGTCATTGACATTGCCGAGTGTCATAGTTAGAGCGTTCACGACCACCGCAAGGGGATTCCGAATGCTTAACCTGTTTTTGTCGATGTGAAAATTACCAACAATAGCATACATCATGCACACTTACTTTTCTTCCCCGGTGACCCTTTCAGTTCTCATGAAAGACAGAGTCAACTGGATAGGGTGTAGCTGCAGCACCTCAAAGTACACGTCTCGTCCCGGAGCAGTGGGTTGTGGATCAGGAATCGTGTCCGGGTGTTGTATCAGGATACTTGAGAAGGAGATGAGCATGGCCAAATGATATTATATAATCAACGTACTCTTCATTATTCTCCTCCCATGAGGCACCTTTGACCTGCGTGAGATCATAGATGGCAAAGAGGAAGTCTTCGTCTGTCTCAATTGTCATGGCCTGCAACAAAATCGAGCAGTACTTGACGAAAAGCACACCGTGCTCTATATTTTATAGAGTACGTGAAAAAAAGAAAGTTTCTGCTTCAACATCTTCCTTACCTTGGTCCTTGAGCCAAACAACAGATGCTTGAATCGTTGGCGGAAAGGCCGCCGTTCCACTAGCCTCCTTGGAAACGGGGGTCGGTTGAACAAGGACAGGATATAATGCATCATGTAGTTGGTTGTCAACCTGAAGAGATCCACAATACAAGGTAACCGCCTGTGAAACTGGGGAATTGCTGTATTCGAAGCGCAAGGATTCTATTGAGGTATATACCACCTCATTCATCTTGCGATTTATGAGGGATATTCCAATTCCTGCGAGATCAACCTCGATCTTTAGAGTAGGCGCTGCGTCCTCTGAAATTGCCTCAAAGGCCTCGATACTTCCCAGGGTATCAGATCGGGAGAGTGAGCCAGTAGGAGACAGGTGTTTGGGCTTGTAGAGACTGCGCTCTGCAACGTAAGGAGTGATTCGTAACACTTGTTTGTGGTGGTCTGCCCGTACGTCCAGCGACACAGCACGCGTGCGTTGTCGATCCTAGTGTTGTTGGTCAGCAAAAGGAAAATAGGATAGCATACAGACGAACCTGGAATCTGAACGGCATAAGAACACCAATTTCCATGATGTCAATCGCACGGTGTGTATCATTGATCATCAGCATGAGCTTTTTCTCCCTTGCAGCAGGCTGATCCCAAGCATATTGCATGACTGAATGAGGGGAGAGCTTATACCGCGGGATGCTTGATTTCACTGCTTCTACTTCATTTCGACCCGAGTCCTGAATATGAACATTATTTAAACAGCGGGGAAGAATTGGAAAACAAAGTTACCCATTGAAAAACAGAGACAGTATAACCACTTTCGTTTTCGAGCTCAAAAGGCCACCCGTCTGCTTTGTTGAAGGTGACAAAAATAGTAGATCCGTCAATCTTGACATCTATGGTGACAACATCCGCTTGGTTGTCGTCGGATGTTCCGGGCACTCGAAGATGTATGATTCCAATGTCCTGAATGTTGACAGGTGATGACCTAGTGGTTTCATTCAAAATCGTGAACAAAATTTGCTTCTATTCACTCACCACCGCGCGTTGAGACCGGTATACGCAATCGTAAGAAGTTTTTCTTCCCCTGCTTGCATGATTTGCAACGGGATACGTTCCCCTGGATCCAGTACCGCTCGTCCACGCGGTAATCCTTTGTATTCGCGGAATTGTATTGGACAAGGGAGGTCGTTTTTCAACATAAACCTCGGGGAAATTGTGATCACTTTGGTAAGCTTGTACTTTCCTATTCCTTCTGTCCATGATAATCCAAAATGATATTCTTCGTTCTTTTGTTTCGCGGATGGAATTACCATCTCAGCATCAGCCGCTGGAGCTTCAAGGCCGAATACCTTCAATAGTCATAGGAACATCAGCGTTATGCGTATTCAGTACACGAAGGTACCATACACTCGACCAACTGGATTCCCCGACTTTGAAGATAAATGCGTGGGCATTGGTTTGAGGATGAGAAAGTACTGTCCACGGCATGAGCGAGCGACTCCGGGGTAAGCGAGGCATCAGAACTTACAGAAAGGTGTCGGTGTCACGAGGACATCTACAACACGTATGAGTAAGCGATCCAACTTATCGTAATGTCCACATACCTGGTCGATCGTCGCCAGCAACATCCTGCGGAGCAGTTACACGATTTGATCGAGCTGTCTTTACAGTGAAAGGAATTCCCGACTTGTTCACAACAAGATATGAGCAGTAAATCTGGACTTTGAACGCTCCGCCAGAATCGGGATATCGACTCGACGTATATGAGATCGTGGTAACTGAAAAAACTAGAATACCACGTACACATAATTGAGGCTCAGATGAAGTTTGCGGTTGCTTTCGTCACGAAGTGACAGTCGTGCCTCAATATCGAAGTCAGAGTGGCGGTCTTTATTAATAATGGCGAAATCGCTTGGCTTGAAGACTGCACGAATTATTGATTCCGCGCACCGCAAAAGCCCGGTGTACTCACCCGTGTCTTGTACCTCCACATTTAGCAAGACCAAATGGTCTAGCTCCACTGAATGTACTGGCATCACGCCACCTTTCCGTAGGTAGCTTTTCCAATTCTGGTTGGCTTTCTTGTCGTATATGCGGTATTGGAGATTGTAAGGCAACAGGTTTTCCAGCTCAATCGGAGCACGAAGTTTTAGTCTGATTTTGGGTGACTTCCTACGAGTATGGTGTTAGGTGATGTTTAGGGGCATGGCATAAAACTTGCCTCGAGGCGGCGGGATCGTTGATGTCTGATTGTACCCATGCCTGGAAGCGGAACGGAGCCTCCTGTTGGTCGTTGTGAGGGCAACTTATGGAAAGAGATTTCTTGGAAACTAGATCTTCGAATCGCAGAGATGAACACCAGCGATAACCAAAACCCTCTGCAACGGTATGCGATAAGCTTTGGTATATGTCATGGACATTATGCCTACGGTCTGGTTGAAGTTTAACTCTGTTCTGTGTGACAGCTTCGATGGGTAGGGCATAGTCTTGGCCAGGAGCTTCATGATCGTGAGTGCGACAACTGAGGAATATCAACCGAGGACTGACCAATCTTCTCCAACGAATAGACAGGATGCCCAGTGTGGTCCACCAACATGAGTTCCAAAGGGTAGAAGGTTAGGTTTTCCACCAAGTAAGTCGAACGCAAAGTCACTATTTTGACGTTGTCTTCCAGTGTTACGGCACACAACAGGCGGTCAGTATACTTCTCCATGCGAGGTCGAAGCGAGAAGGTGAATTCTCCCTCCTTGTCAACTGGGATTCCTCGAAGAGCATCCCAGCGTTTACCAACTACTTGAACACCGATGTTATGTTGCTCAGACGCTGAAACGTGCTTTCGTGAAAAATGGTAAGCACACGACTACGAAAGATTATTCGTTGGAATCACCTCTCGCATCTTCTTCCAATCATCAAATCGCCAGTCTATGGTCTGTTCATGATTAAGTTTGACCACATTACTCTCCTGCATCCCATCGCTGGCATTATTATCTGACCAGACAAAAATGGGAGAACCTGTGCGATTCCGAATGCGATACGGTGCATAGCTCCCGCGGTCCTTCTGTAAAACCTGTTCTCGTTCTCTTCCCCACATGTTGACGGAGGTGATTGCAAGCTCGGCAAAGGTAGTGCTGAGATTGAGGTCCAAACGCTCACAGGCAGCCATAGAAACCTTCAAGGCACTCGAAGCTTGGTCCCTACTCAGCTATGGAAGTTACAGTCAATGCAAGTTGATCTCATGCACGTCGATTAATCTTACCAGCAAAGTAAATTTCCAAGGGTCAATCACTGCGGAGAACAAATATCAACTGTTTGTTGAATTAGAAATGGACAAGAGCGTACAAGGTTCCCAGTGCGAATTTGTGAGATTCCAGTAATTGATCTGTGTCTCTAGTGCCGCTGATGCGTGGAGCTATATCGTCCAAGTCAATTTTACTCTTGCGAAACTTGAGGAAGCTCACCTCCGACGACCAGTCCTTGGCCATCAAAGCAAATGGCTTCACGTTGAGCTGGAGCATAGGTTGTTCGTGTGGATCCCCGATTAAGATCAATCTGAAACCATCAATGTTACCCTTCATCTGCGAAATCATAATTGTACGATTCACACGTGAGTAGACTACCAATTCATACCTGTTCTTTTGACGTGACGAAATGTGCTTTCGCAAGCCCGCGTGGCATAGTCCTCATAGTCGATGAGGGCAAGATAGTTCCAACTTGCAGGGTCGAAGACTGCTTCCCATCGAGTGAGGTATCTCGTTGTGATTTGGAATACAGGTCAACAGCTTTTGTAGCGATTGTAGTGATCAACGAGATATCACGGTAGGATGTCCTGAAGACTATCTCTGTTAACGAACTTTCCATTGATATGGTTTGTTCTGGTTCAGAGGCCCGATTGTCGAGGGAAAATGATAAATCAACGTCGTCCAAGAAGCGTACAGTATCTGATTCTGCCCCCATCCGCATCAGTGACATTCCTAGCCGGTTTACGCGTACTGCCAGGACGCCCTGGTCACAGTCAGTACCCCACTTGGTGATTACGTTGAAATGATGCCTACCTGTTGAGATATCAATACTTGATTTATGCAAAGTCTTATGGCCTGGGAGAACGTATCGGTGTCATTCTCGAGTACGCTGATGGAAACATCGTGAAATTCGAGACGAAAGTTGGTGGTGGTGGGTGGCGTCGGATGTTCCCTTCTAAGGTCTCTTTCACTGGCTTTATCAGGAAACCTTGGATTCGGAGGAACGCTGGTGAAAAACGACAGTAGCGAAAAGATCGGCTCAATGGAAAAGATGATATGTGGAGCGTCGACCGTCATAATTACAAGGGCCGAGGAGTGGGACGAGGTATAAAGGACCATAAACTGGTTTCGTTCATGATCAGCAGCAGGAACAATTTCCCTGAATTTGGATCCGCCAGGTCGAGTGTTGTTCATCGTGAAGGATCGTAAGACCAACTGAGCCTCAGAAGCCCCGTTAGATGTCGCTTTGAAACGCAGGTTGACATCATTTAGAGCAAAGCGTGCAATTCCATGATCAATAAGATTTGCCTCAGTGGTTGCCTCTCTGTCGTACAGATGCAGTCTGACAACAGCTATAGATGCCACCAGGTCAATAGTGGCCCAGGGACGATCTCCGCTGGGAGAAGAGGAGAGGCGGATCTCAGGTTCTAGATCAACGAGGGATGCTTGTGTTTCCAGAGTAGCCGAGGTACGTTTCCTGACATCCGAGGCAGGCGTTTCCATGGGATCAGGACTGTCCTCCAAAGCATCAGTAACCACTCGCGGAATTGACTGAGACAATCCAACGAGAATTTCGTATTGTATTTGAGTGAGGTAGAGTTTTATATCGGATATTCTCAAGCGAACCTGTCATCGCGGATGAGTAGCACTTACATATCAGAGAGTTGGGACTTACTTGAGTGTCTGGAGTCCGATCATCCAGCCTACGATCGATGTCTGCAAGCTGGTAAATGTCTCCGATGATACTAATGTCATCCACAATCTTGAGCGTGGACAGTTTGCCATCGTAATACAGGTCCGATACAAGTTGTAGACCATTGAGACTGGCAGAAATCCTAGTAGTGTTCCCATCAAATGAGTTGCTTGCAGATACCTCACCGAGACGCATCGTTACGATGTCTGGGAGGCGTGCCGGGTCAGGAGGAAAAACGACGATGGGAGTCTTCACGGAGATTTCGAACTGCATACGTTCGATTTCAGAAGCCCGCTGGACAGCTGCATCCCGAGCTGTATCGTACAAGATCTTGAGCTTCGCGAGTTTTGTGAAAAACAAATACATGTTGTGGAAGGGCTGCTCGAGGAAATGCACTTTGACCGAACCCGCGGCCAAGAAAATGGACGATTTGATGCCGTTATAATTCTCGCCCTCGGGATCATAGGTCTGGTATCTGAACTCAGCAAAGTTGCTGCCTTCGATGGACAAAATTTGCTTAAACTCCTCTCGGCAAACATCCACGCAACGATCATCGCTCAGGGCTAGACTCCCCAGGCGGCCGGTGATACACATAGTGTTCGATCTCAAAACCATGAGGACAGAAGCCGTGGAGAGCGAGAGTGTTGCCAAGTTAGTAAGGTTATTGACCAATACAACTGGATGTAAAAGTAAGTATTTAAAATAAATACCCCAGTTTCATTTGTCGCTACTTACCCTGGATGCTGTCCAGTTTCACGGATATACGGGTAGTTCCGATAGATCGAGATTGTGTCTCCATGACGTCCACGGGTTCCGAGTCCTCGACAGACACAGGGGCACCTTGTGGAACGAATGTGCTAATAAGGAAGTCATAAAGAGAAATGACAGGTTCTGGCACAGCGTTGAAAATGAACGTCGATAGCCGGACGTCAACATTTTGCTCGATATTGTCGTGGACCGTGGAAAAATCAGGAGAATTTGTCTGGACGCGCAGAAACGAGACCGAGACAAGGTCCTCGTCACCACCACTATTCGTACCATCTGATGAAATGAGTCGGATAGGATCCTTGTTAGACTGTACGACATCCATGATCAAAGCTCTTCGCAAATTGTCAGCCAGTACCTAGGTTTACTATCCTTGGCTCACCTGAGATTGACATCCACAGCTAGAGAGTATTTAAGCAGCACCAAACCAAGCCGAAAGTACTGAAGGGTGACATGTCCAAGTGACTTCTCGCCTCCATCTGGGCTTGATCGTGAAATTGAAGCACGTAAATCGTCGACCGCAAAGTCAAATTCAAAAATGTGCTGCTGGAGTGCTGGGTTCTAAAACGAGTCAATGACGCCCAGGAGCAAATCAACGTACATTACCTCGGAAACTCCATCACTCGCTTCAAAAAATATATCGTCGCGGTTATTGGATGCATGATCAGATTGGCTATCGTCCACATTGTATTCTAGCGCCGTGGGCAAGAATAATCCCGCAGATAAGGGCAAGACTACAGATTTTGTGTCGTTGAGCGGTGATGAAGACTTTGGCTTGTACCCCCTTTGCGTTTCCTCGCCAAATCGTGGAATTGTAACGTCAATCAATCGCATGAGCGTCTTATACTTTGCATCCGACAGATTGACATGTAAGCTTGGCAACTTCCCAGAGATTTTGAATTGGGCAAGGCTGAGAACACTCGGAACAATCGAGTTCTGCACTTGAAGATCAATGTTAGTACGCTCCAACAAGTGCAGGTGATTGCCACTTTTTGACGCCAAAGCGTCGCGACATGCTTGCAGGTTAGTACCTATGATAAACTATAGCCGATCAACAAAAGTATCTGCAGTTCAAAGAGAGTAGTTCACCTGCGCTGCTTCGAGCTTAAGCATCACCTTGTCGTACATAAATGATTCTAAGCGCATATAGTCGGCTTCGTTGTATTTTTGATTCCTTTTTGCCTGAAGCTCGCGCATGGCGTTTTTATCAGCGAGGTCGCTCTCTACAGCAATATGCCCTGCGTCGATGATCAAGTGACCCCCGTCAAAGGAGGTGATGCTGGGAAGCGTCAGAGGATATTGGATCATCGATGAAACGCGTACTCCTCCGGAATAATAATGACAGGTGCATTCATGTCTACTTGCAGATCAATTGTTTTGTGGGATTGCAGAGCATACTCGAAACCGGCCCGAGTCTCCTTTCGTAAACCCTCCAGTGTCTGGCTGGCAACGCTCTGGTAACGGTCAACTTACAAATTCAAACATATACTCAATTTACTCACGAGCAACGCTTCCACCGACTCCAATTGGCTCTCGGGAGGCCTCAAAAACTCTGCGATTGCTTCAACGTACCCTCGGTGATATATGACTTCCATGTGACGCATTCGAGCTATAAGGGCACTGTCTGCCCGCTTGTCGAGTGGATTGCTCTCGAATTTGAGATAAAGGAAGGGTTCGTCGAACTCTGCTTGCTTCCCTTGCCTGACCTGTTGAGCTATAGAATTTTTGACTTGTACGATTTGAGGGTGAAGAGTATTCTTGGTGGTCCCATCGAACACGCTCAATCCTCCAAGTGAGACAGACGTTTCGAAACTGTCTGGTCTTTGAATAAAATCAGCACAGAATGATTCGAACAGCATAGATACAACAATCAGAGTCGCCGCTCTTGAATGATTCTTCAATGCGAAAGATCCCTTCTTTAGTTCAGCCGCCATTCGCAGCTTGACAGCATCCCGCGGTGTTTCAAAGGAAGCAGCCAGAGCGGATTTTTCGTCGTAATCGAGAACGTCGTAAAGCTCCTTTCGTTGCTCCTCAGTCATTGGACCGCCGAAGGTTGGATCCTCCTTGGAAATATCGGAAGTTGCAGAACTCCACAACCAAGACGACCAACTACGTGTTTGTTGCTGAGCACGCCCTTCCTCAAGTTTTTTCCGTTGGCCGATGTCCTTTCGTAGACGAGACCGCGCGATGGACCTGTAAAAGCGGATATCTTCGTATGTAAGCTTGCGCTCTAATGCCGCAAGTGAGGTAGTCTCCTATTCCCGAAACATTGAGTACGAAGTCGATTCATCGATAAGGTTTACGTACCTGTTCTCGAAGAGTTTTCATGATTTTTCTTTCAAAGAGCTCAACATATTTGTTTCGATCGTCACGACGTTCTGCAAAGTAGGCCCAAGTCCATTTGCGTCGTCGTTCGTGCACGCTGTTCAAAATGGCTGAACCAGCGAATTTCAGACGAGCCCTTGCCAGATTTATCGCGAACTCTTCGTCACTTGGTCGGAATTTGTGGTACTGCAGACTTCAGCAGTCTGCGACGCCATGTCCGAAGAATATTAAACTTACCTGATGTTGACGGACATAATAGTGATACATATCTACAAGTGAAATAACGTCCCGGTACTGGTTGTCATCCAACGCTACGGCAATCTCTCCAAAATTCAAGTGCATATCAAATTGCGGTGTTTTGTCGTCTACTTTGTGGTTCACGACAATCTCCAAAAAATTGGTCAGGCCATACTTCATTCCAGTCAGCGCATCACTTACTCTGCCCTGCCCGGACACGGGACTAAGGATAAACTGATGAGTCGAATTTTGGTCATCTAAGGAAATCTGCCAAGAATTATGAAGTGATAATAGACATGAATGATAGCACACCATATCCATAAACTTTTTCTTGGCTTCGTGTAGGGGCAAGCCAGCCATGCTTAGAGAATCTGTATCAAAATAGATGGCCAAGGATAGCAAACTGGACAACTATGTAGTATATGAATTGAGCGACGGAGTGAGGCTTTTTGGAGGCCACCTACTTTATGAATTGCGCCAGCGGTACTTTCGATGAATGCTGATTGCCAATGTTCGTCAACGGAACGAATGCTAAAGCCCGCGAGTGTGATTCCCGCGGCAAAAGGATGCTGAAAAAAGAAACGATGTGGATCAAGGATCATTGCCCAAGGACGACGCTTACGCCAGGAACGCTCAGCTTGTCCTCATATCTCATGTGGATGTTTTTCACCGTTACTTGAAGATTGTTAATTATCTTGGCAACCAAAGAAGACCATAGGCCCTGTGATTGAGGAGAATTATCTGTGACACATGAGGTTTTATTGGAACCGAAGGAGGAAAATGCAGACCGGAGAGATCTTCCTGGCCACGCATTTGGAGCAACTCGGCATTCTCGAGGCGCTCCTGCTTGGCAGCTTGAGCCCTGCTTTCCTCTTCTTCAGGATCAATGTCAATCTGCTGGGGGACTACGAGGAGGTAGACATCTTCGATAAGTATTTCCACAGGGCGATTGCCCAAGTTCATCCAGTAGAGGGAAAGGGTAAACGTCCCAAGATGGCCTAGAAACGGAGATTGGCGAGGGTCGAGAGACAAGCAGAGTGCGGACCTTCGAGTACATCCACGGGAAGTCTAAACTTGTCAAGAGCACCTCTCTTGAGGCGTAGGTTGCGCAACGTGAGCTGGCCTATACGTAACGCAAGGTTTGCGAAATGACAAAATGGCAGAACGTGAAAGCGACCTTGTGCAATGCCATAATTGACCTGGTTCATGTCGAGATTCTCGACATACGGTGCGAGAATCCTGTTGAAGAGCTGATCCGGGGGGAGAGTAGTGAGTGGGGAAAGGGTGACGAGAGTAAGAGGACGCGCACGACGTTCAAGACCTCCTTTCCTGGGTCGAGCCACCACATGGGGAGCGAGATGGGCAATGCTGTGGTGGATGTGAGGAAGAGGAGCGGGGATATAGGGCATTGACAAACAAGGAAGGCGTCGTCATCTCACGTGATCTATCGCTGTACAGCAAGTGGAGGAGATGCCATCTAATGTTGATGGTGGCCACTGGCTTGTGATTATGCCTAGCGTGTCATCGCATACATGCATATATGCGTGTATAATCTTGGCTGTGTGTGAGAGCAAGTTCTCGTTGCGCGTGTTTTTTCATCGTACGTACATACGCGGTGTGACCGGATATAGTATCCGTCACGGAAATGTCACACCGCATCATTTGCACTTACCGCTCATTTTTTCCGTTTTCCTTCTAAACTGTCATGGCCCCCCTCGCCGACATCCTCCTCTCCTTCCTCCCCCATGACCTCCTCCCCTACCATCTGTCTCACTATGTCCAGGGAAAGACTCCCCTTTCCACCTTCCCCGTCGTGGCGGCAACCCTCGTAGGCTACTTGGTCGTCATCTTTGGCATCCAGGGATTTATGAAGGGCCATCCCCCACAAAAACTCAACGCTCTTTTTCGCATTCACAACGCCTTCTTGACCTTGGGAAGCGCTCTCCTTCTCGCCCTCATGGTCGAAGAGGTCGCATCGATATGGCTTAAGTCTGGCACATTTGATACCATGTGTAACGAGACCTCATGGACACCAGTCCGTGCTCTCATTTCTTTCTTTCTTGTCCCTTATCCTTCTCCTCACAGCGACTCGAATTTTACTATATGATCAACTATTACTTCAAGTACATTGAGCTTTTGGACACCGTTTTCTTGGCGCTCAAGAAGAAGCCTTTGGGTATGTGTTTTCACCTGTTATGCTCATGTCTCTCTATTAACGCGTTTTTAGCCTTCCTGCATGTTTTCCACCACTCTGCAACCGCTTTGCTTTGTTTCACGCAACTAAATGGCAGGACGAGCGTCGTGAGTTCTGTTGTTGTGGTTTATATCTCTTTTCATTTCATTCGTCAGTCATGGGTCGTCATTACGCTCAACCTTTTGGTCCATGTTATCATGTGTGAGTGTCAAGCCCGGTTATTAGCCTAATTAATTTGACTTGCAGACTATTACTACTATGCAACCGCCGGTGGTGCCAAGATTTGGGTACGTCGCTCACTCTCGTACCTGGCCTTTTGCTCACTGGGCTCTAGTGGAAAAAATATTTGACGACCATGCAAATCACTCAGTTCGTTATCGATCTTTTCATTGTGTACTTTGGCAGTATGTCTTGGATGACTTTCCACTGATCCAAATATACTGATGTCCAGTGTAGCCTATCAGCACTTCGCGCATTCCCGTTTTCCTCACCTCCCTCATGTCGCCAATTGTGCTGGAACGGAGACTGCTGCGTTATTTGGATGCGGTCTTCTTTCAAGTTATCTCCTGCTCTTCATCAACTTTTATATTCAGACATACCAAAAGCCTGCCAAGGGAAAGAGGCATATTGCTAACGGCAATGGTCATGCAAACGGCAACGGTCATGCTAACACGACAGGGTATGTCCCTGTTTATCTTCTCAGTGCCTCATTTCACGTGCGTTGTAGGCTTAAGCAGGAGTGAATATACCAATGTCCGGCCTATACGATGTCCCCTTGTTTACATTGCTGCTCGTTTCGTCGCATCACGATTTAAGAGTCGTTTACATACAGACATTTCATGTTGTCATTATGTTACCTTCCTCGATCGCGTTTCCTGTTCCTTGCGACGAGGGCTATTTCCTGTATATCCTTACTTGGATTTTACCGCTTTACTACTTACTTAGTGTTTTGGGGGATATTTGCCTGGCGTTCAATGCTAAACTTAATTGAGTCCGCTGGACGCTGTCGGACTTCTGAGCTTGCCCCTCCATGTCATTCGAGGAATCCTACGCTCCCCAAGAAGGCTCTTCTCGCGAGTTCATCGTCTCCGCCGAGCTCTATCTTCCTTCCCCGACAGCCCTCGGCCTACGCAAGGTGTGCCTCAAGCATCTTTCTACGCTTCCATGCCTCACCGCTCCTCATTAGCCTGCCGCTTCACGTCGAAAGTTTGATCGCAAAGACGGAAAATACGCCGAGGATGCCCCCAGGAAGGACAAAGGCTAGTTCTTAGTACACTATATCAACCAGAGTGTCTGCTTAACCGTACCTTGTAGAGAAATCAAGCTGGATATCGCTCACCCGCTATCCTGCTGGGTTCGTCCACTGGAGGCAAGCAACGTGCGGGGTGTTGGACGAAGACAATAACTGTCTTTTGAATATTTATGTCGATGTATGGCTTAGCCCATTCGTCATTCTTCCCGCTTGACTGACAAGTGATCAAGGAAACAATCCTATGTCAGACCGTGTACTTGCATATGCTGAACCACACCGACATTCGTTACGTTGATCCGTCATTATTCCTCCGCAAAAATTGTATCGCGATTTCCTCTGCCAGGTGCAATTTTTTCTGTTTTCCACTGTTCATTGTTGTTGATCCGGGGATAAAGTGGGCAAAGATGGAGTTCCGGTCCAGGCTCAGAGCAGATATACCTCCACTTTGGCGATGCAGATACTTGTAACACGTGGCTCGTTCTCCTTCGATCATATGCCAAGCCCGAGATATACGGTCAAGGTTACATTCTTTCAGATGGCGGACTATATCGCATGTGGCGACAAGTCGAGCTCACTGTCATGCAAGGGCGTAATCTTGGAAATCCCAGGCCTTTCACCAATGCCAATGCGAGCACTTCGACACTTGGCGAAGATTCCAGGATGGAATCTGATCCCGTTGACTTGGATGTGTTTTGCGAAGTTCATATAAATGACAACACTTGCGGTCGAACAACTGTGATGAAAGGGATAGGGTCTCCAGACTGGCACGAAAGCTTTGTGTTCACAGATTTGCCACCTTTCGAAGCTCTGGAAGTCTTGCTATGGAAGGAGAAGCGGCTTGTGAAGCCGTCGCTCCTCGGCTCTATCCGCATCGCACTCACCAATTTTCGGAGAAGTGAAGACGTGGAGGGCTGGTTTCCTGTTATACAGTCAAGTGGTATTTTGACTGGTATTCAAGTCGGCGAGATACGCATGAAGCTTAAGGTTCATGAGTGAGTTTATTTGCGTGCCTTTCCTTTCCACCTGTCGCTCAACCTTTATTGCAGAGAAATTATACTCCCTCACTCCAAGTACTCTGGAATGCTCACGGTGAGATAGTAAGATGGTTCCGGGGTCAGCGTGGCGACCCATTGCTCCTGTTCTTTAGGTACTCTATTCACGCAACGTTTTGGAGTGGATGAATGACTTCGAACGCAAGCTCCAATTGCGTACCTTATCCGAACAACTGATGTTTACCGCCATTGCTAAAGGCGTCCTCGTCGACCATATCGCGGAATACGCAGATCGTGAAGTGGATGGTACTCCAAGCTGTAAGGCTCAATTCACATTCTTAGATATCTCCTGCAACTCTTTCCAGCACACAGCACACTATTTCGTGGAAATACTATACTTACGAAGACGATGGAACTGGCAATGGCCTTCTACGGCAGGGAGTTTCTGGAGGCCAGCATCGGAAGAATTATTCGTCAAATTTGCTTTGAAAAGGTAGCCATCGAGGTCGACCCAAATCGCCTCGGCAAAAGTCCCAAGGACATTGAGCGCGGGGTCGAACAGTTGGTGGAGTGGTGTCAGACAATATGGGATTCCATTTATGCCCGTAGAGGAAACTGCCCTCAGTATGCAATTGTCAAGAACGTACCATTCATTTTTACTGACGCACTTGTTATTCAGTGAAATGCGCAGGCTGTTTGAACACATACGGAAACTCGTTGAAGATCGGTATAATCAGAATGACGCACAAGACAAACAACTTAAAGAGTTGCCCTGGCAGAGTGTCTCCGCTTTCTGCTTCCTTCGCTTTATCGTACCTGCTATCCTTCATCCGCACTTGTTTGGATTGACGCCAGGTGATTAATTACTCTGCATAATAAGGCTCTAGCTGATGCCCTACAGGACTACCCAACGCTACAATACAACGCAGCCTCACGTTGATCGCTAAAGTCATACAGAGCTTAGCGAACCTTAACATCGTAAGACCAGGAATCTTCTATCTCTTTAATTACAGCTGATTTGGACATTTCGTTTAGACCGTACAGAAGGAGGAATACATGCGTGGCCTCAAAAACTTCCTCCAGAAAAATCTGCCAGCAATGATGGACTATATTCTGGTTGTCTCCACACCAATACATGATGCACATGACCCTCACTCTGGCCACCCCGCTTTCAGCCATCAGCGGCTCAAAGTCGTGAACTCCTTGCATCAACGTGGGTCGATCACACCAATTCTCGGAAGAGAGGCTATTCCCCTTCTTCCTCATGTCCTTGATATACCAAGACACCTTGCATGTATCAGCTCATCTCTGATCCGCAGCGTAAGACTCGCTGGCCAAAAGTCTAACTCGACTGAAAAAGATTACCTATCCGATCTATGTTCCCGGTGCTTTGAAGTGGAGGAAATCACCCTGCAACGTGTACGCCAACTTGCTACCATTGAATCCCATCCAGTCACCCCAAGATGGGACATCCCACAGTCTTCTTCAGTAGAAAAAAACATCCACTCCCCGCCGTCACCCACGTCTCCTATCATCCGTCCAAGGTCATCTCGACCCTCACCAATCGATCAACCACTTCCGCCTAGCTCATTTCCTCTCCCTGATACTTTTTCTCCTGCTCACCCGTGGACCGGGGACCTTTCTGAGCTTCGACGAGGTTCTGTTCCCGAAATCTCTTCGCACAAATATTATGCGAGCCCCGAGGACCGAGGGTCACGCACGCTGAGCAGGCCGCGCTTCTTGCGGTCTAAATCGATATCAGCCGATTCAATTTCGACCTTGAACTCCAACCTCCCCGAAAGTTCCTCGCCTTCGATGCACTCACCCCGGAGTCCGAATACACCATCATATGACGAATCTGGCAGAAAAAGGAGTATTTTCAACGGGCTTTTGATTCGACGTTGACCCACTCCAGTACCCCACTACGCCCATCACTCCGCATCCCCGTTAACGGGTAACCCAAACCATTCATCTGCCTTGTTTCCGCCATTTTGCAAACACTGCTGTTGATATATTATAACTGCATTATGCATGTCCAGATATTACTAATGCATGAAATACATGGATTGGACGACCATGCCTATTATGAGTCCGCCTTAAGAACAATCTCCACGAGCTTGCGTACTTCAGAAGCAACATCTTCTGAAGTACTCCTGACCGTAATACGACATAGCTATTGGACACAGATCAGTATCAAACCAAACGTACACACAAGGGAATAAAAGTACCTTGGCTTCATGATTCGGTTCAAGCCGAACCAGGCACCCAACTTTTCCTTCCAAAGAACTGTGAAGAATTCCTGCTCCAACGATGTTGGCTGGATTAGGATCAATATCTTCCAGGATCTCCAGATGATGACCAGCAATCACTTGTCGATTTCGCGTGATATCAATTTGGCCCGCACTGTCCAAAGATATCGGGAAAACAACCTGAGACTCCCTCGGCGGACCACCAATCAACTTCCAACGTTCAAAGAAATCCGCCTGGCCAAACTTGACACCTTCGAAAAACTTGGTGATCGTGACTGGAAGTCGTATCGAAATAGATTGGTGGGCTCCCGCCAAAAACGACACCGTCAAGATGGGGAATGACGTAAACACTTTTTTGCATTCGACGTGCAGGATTTGTTGGCTTTGGGTACGTGGAGCAAGGATGTTCGAAGGAATTTTAGCAAATGTAGCGGACAGTGCCTCGGGGTCGCTGACGTGAATGGTGGACGTGAAGGACGTAAGGGGAACGGAAACTTTGTTTCCAAAGTAGATGGCGAGCTGTCCAAGATGGCCTTGGAATCTTGACTTGATGCCAATTTGTATCTGGACGTCTTCATAAAGCACGCCTTCGGCAGTGTACGTGAGTTTGTTGAGCCATTTGTCGATTCCGGGTCCGACGTTGAGCCGAGGTGCTACCTCGGGCTCTGGAGGACGATTGGTCCCAGACAAATCGAGGCCAGCAAGCGAGTTCAAGGCGTCATTTGCATCCGTAGAAAAATTTGAGTTGTTCAAGGGGACGTCCTTGTTTTTGGTCATTTGGCGTTTCGTTACTTGACGCTCGAGGTTCATCTCCTTTCCGCCATGTACCCAGGTTCGCTTGTCCTCCGTATCCCCTAGTTTGCGATTCAGTCGACTCATTAATCCGCTGACTCGAGGTGGGAATGGAGGCATCTCCTCGCAAACATTTTGTAGCACTTCGTCATTGTCTGGGCGACATGCAAGCGCGTAGAACTCGCAGGCACGTTGTTGGAGTTCGGCATCAAGAACATGTCTGTAACGTTCAAATATGTTGACGAGTTGGGGTTTGATCTCTGGAAAGACGTTGACCCATTTGACATAAGTAGAGAGGAGTAGAGAGCGCGTGGCAGCTATACAGAATTGCGATTTCGAGTGCAGTACTTGGAATTGTTCGGCGGGACTGTATCCCGGTTCATTCGCAATGAGGTGCCCATACTCGCCCAAGATATAACCTGGTACATCGACGGTCAGAGTCGCAATGTCATCGCCAACCCTATGCCCGTACCTCCCACTTTGACCAGACTCTCGTGCGCAGCAGGTGTTTTCAGATGCTCAAAGACAACTCTTGCAGCATACTCCTGGAGGTCTTCCGTGTTGGTAACGATCTGTACCACTCGATACCACACTTCGTCTCCAACGTGGTCACCAGCAGCGCTGATAAGCTGCAATATGGTATCGACGTACCACTTATAGGAGCTTGCATATTTTTCGGTGAGGATAGCGATTTTTAGTACCATCTCTTCCCGCAACACGTAGTCTGCGATCTTGAGATACCGGAGGAGTTCTCCGACGATCAATTCCGAGTTTTCAACATCACACATGCTGTAGAGTAAATCCAGGGCACGTCTCCGGACTGAGATATCCTTGTCGCGAAGGGATAGTATTATCGTCCCTTGGTGCTTCTTCAAGGGATCGAGGGAATCTGCACGC
Source organism: Austroboletus novae-zelandiae (assembly GCA_038090275.1). Lineage (NCBI taxonomy): Eukaryota > Fungi > Basidiomycota > Agaricomycetes > Boletales > Boletaceae > Austroboletus > Austroboletus novae-zelandiae. The sequence goes on along the minus strand of JBBPML010000004.1, from coordinate 325,785 downwards.
GCCGCGAGATGGGCCATCGTGTCTAAACCAAGGTACCGAACATTTGTCTCTTTGGAGGAGATGAAGCGGGCGAGGAGAACGGCAGCCGTGTCCACTAGGGGTGAATTGGTGTCCAGATGGATAGCAAGACCGATCGCTTCGAATAGAACTGCGTGCTGGGCATTATTGTGCTGCACGTTTCTAGAGGGTTCGGCACTGTTATTCATGATCGTCTGAAGGACTTCGTTCAATGCATTACGATGTGCAGGATCCTCTGTGGATTCCGTTGAATGTCATACTTTGTAAGGGGCAGCAACCGACGCGCACCTGTTGGAGGATAATACTGTAAAAGTCGCAGAAGCTTCACCTGTAACCACGGAGTGGGAACTTTGTAGTAGGCATATGTCATCGAGTATTCGTGTTGGATGACTAGCTATAAAAAGATAGAATCACTATCGTCAGGGTATGGTACAATGTACTCACGCGGTACAGACGGTCCACAGCCTTGGTGTAACACACTGCATAGGCGTCGAGATTGTCTTGGGCAAGGGCCATGACCAGGCTTGTCACGCACAAGACGACACCCTAAGGATCACTCATGAGAAACATGTAGTTAAAGACAGCACAGAAACGCGCGCCAAATCTGGATCGTCCATGATAGACACCAAGCGCAACGCCCATTCTGCAGCGGGAACGACTTTAGGATGCTTCCGATATAACCGCAATAGCGTCAACGCCGCCTTTTTCTTGACAAACGTTTGAGACGTCCTATGCCAAGATGAATAGCCAAGTTTGAAACGAGAGACAAACCTCACGGTGAAATAAGAAGTCTGTGGACATCTTCCGAAAGGGCCTCTGCCATCTCGCTGCTACCCACGTTTGCTATTGCGTGCAAGGCAAGGCAATTGTTGACTTCGTTATTCTCGTCGAGATCCTTTCGTATCGAATTGACGACCAAACGAAGGAAATCCGAGTTCTCGTGCATGAGGAGCGTCACAGCAAGATACCCCTACGGATGTCGTGAGATGCCGACTGGAACCAGAACGCTTGAGACCATACGATCTGTTTCTCTGAATACTTCGAACTCGAAATGAGGTTAACGGCTTCCATGTGTCCAACGTCGACCTTGTAGCCCAGTATATACGTAAATATGATCTTTGCAACATACCTGCACGGCGCACGCAAGGTCAGTTGGACGTACAACGGACGATGATGCTCTTGAGCTTACTTCTTCTTTTGATACCCGTCAAGGTTCCCATCTGAGAATACCTGTGAGCCTATGACACATGATGGTCCCGGGAGAGTTCAGACCTTTAAACTTTTTGCGGATATTCGCCATCTCCTTGTTTATCCTCTTCTCTTCTAATTCGCGCACCCGAGCCCCGCGGATGTCCGCGATGAACTGGGGCGAGATAAGCTAAAAGCACGTTGGCAGGCGGACGAGGCTCGCCTGGGTCAAACCACGCATGTTGGTAGCCATCTTTGCAGAGCGATGAGTTGGACGAGTTTGCAAGCCGAATGATTGTGCTGAGAGTGACCCACTACACCGTCACCGGTCCGCTTATGTTACTGTTCTTTTCGACTAAGTTGGCCATGGGAAAATTACATAATCAAAACATCGTGTTTCGGAGTCGGTCCCCTTCATATCTCTACGAGTGACCGGAAAACAATAAAAATGATATGTATGGAGTCGGAAAAGGTTAAGGATTATATTCCGTGTCGACCGGCGGAGTGAAAATCGGAATTTCATCGGGCATGATAGTACATGCATATTCACGATCACTTTGTATGCTATTCGGTGCGGAAAACAACGTACAAATCCAGCTTGCATTAAAGCGAGTTCTAAGTACAAAACTATGTGCGTCTATAATCAATGCCGTATTATTCATGAATGAAAACTACGCGAGAGTCGACTGGGCGTCCCAGGTCGTGAGCTATATGCAGAGCCTACACCAAAAGGCGTCGAGTAGCCTGATCTCGACGATCCAGGTAACCTGCTAGTGGAGAATGCGGGTGATGCCATCGGCGTCGCATATCGAGAACTGGTTGCCGACCGTGTGGACATGCGTTCGTCGCTGTAGCGATTCAGTATCTGCACAACGTCCCGCGTGATTGTTTCTATGTCTGACAACTCCCGTGGAGACAACGAGCGGTTTTCGTCCAGTGTTTCTTCACCCGTTTCGTTCTCTTCTACTGGCATGCTCGCCAAATAAGTTCCAGCGCGTGTCTTGTTCGCGTGAACACTCTCGAATACCCGCAACATGCAGACCTCCATCATAGCCTTCAAGTGTTGTATGTCATCCAAAACATCCATCTTTCCAACGATCGGCAGCCACTCGTCACATTCCAGCCCGCGTTCAGTAAATTGAATATCGTTCGCACCAAACAATAGATAGGTCATAGGATCAAGTCGTGTCGTGTTGATGAGGTACATTTGCGGAGTTTGACCCGCCACGGTAAGATTCTGCCGTTTTTCTGCATACGCATATATTTGTTTCTCTTCTTGGGGCGCAGAGGCGTCATCTTTGGATGGCCTGATGTGTTTGCGGTGATTCACACTACTAGGATGGACAAAGGCCATCTATCAGGTTTAATTAGTTGATAGGGCGTGGCCACAATGACGAATAACAAGACCTTATCGTGTTGGGTGCGCAATGTCATCTCGCCCGTCCGAACAGCAAATTTGGGCTGGTTAGCAACAGCGACCAGAGCAGCAATGAGGGGAAGAGAGTGTGCATTGGCATTGAGGGCGGGTGGCACCACCATATCGCGTGCTCGACCGTAGATACCACCCTCGGCCGCCTCAATGATCCCGGCTTGATAGAGGGATTGCAGGAGGTGTCCTCGAACCTTGGTGATCAGTACCAGTGTTGGTTTGGAGAGAAAATTGTCAGTGCAGAACCGAGATGCACGCGCATACTCGCCATTGCGGTGTATATTGTACCATGCATCGTAAGCATTTAGTATAGTCAAGGCATCGGATCTGAACTCTCTGGGAGACCATGTGACCTTAACCGCAGCCGCTTCTGCTTTGAGTTGTACAGGCGAGAAGAATGGGTCTCGGTTCGTAAGGATCGCCGTCAGGGTTAGCGCTTTGTCGAGGCAACGGAAGAAGACGCCATACAGGACCAAACGGCCCATCTGTACGTCTACTGGCAGTTGGAGGAGGACACGGCCAAGCGACGTTAAGTTCTTTTGATGATCTAGGGCGCCCACCATCTGAAGGGCCTTCATAGCTGCCGCGACGCGTTCAACAGCAGGAGGTTCAATAGTTGCCGCAAGAACTTCCTCGACTTCCATTCCGGGGAAGCTCAGAGCCTTGACATGCATGACGACGTTGCTCAGATCGACGCGCTTCATCTCAACTGTCTGGTGTGGACGAAGATCTGTGGCGCGGGCTTTGCTCAATAGACCAAAGTACTCTCCGGGACGGTGTCTACCTGCGCGTCCGGCCCTCTGGTTGAGATTCGAAGAGCCAACCCATGCCGAAACGAGAGAAGACATGTGCCGATCGGGTTCGAATCGTAATTCCTTGACTTTGGCGGTGTCAACGACGTATACAACATCTGGAATCGTGACTGAAGTCTCGGCGATGTTAGTTGCCAAGATGATACGACGGACACCCTCAGTAGGAGCATCAAGGATGACTTGCTGTTCGGCCAGGGGTATCGCAGAGTGTAAGACGTGGATACTATACTTTTTCTGATCGCCAAAGTCGAGCGGGAGTCTATCATCCAACAAGAGTCGTTGCACGGACGAAATTTCTTCCCATCCCGGCAGAAAGACAAGGACATGTCCAGAGTCGGACCGCTGAAGGACGTGCGAGATGGTAGCAGCTATGAGAGGCGCAGGCAGTTCCAATTCGTCATTGGCTAACAAGGGTTGATAAGACGTCGAGGGAAGGGGTTGGGTGGTGGTGTGATCATATTGGGCATATGCTTGTTCACGAGCGAGGTACTTGGTGACATTTTCATCATGGAACACCCAGGCGAATCGAGGTTGCGCCCTCATATCGTAGAGGAAGTCTTCCAAGAAAAATCTTGTGACAGGAAAGGTACGGCCGGGTACCTCGACCAATTTTGCACTGTTACCGGCTGCATCGGGAAAGTACTCTTGGAACAAGCGCGGGTCGATTGTGGCACTCATCAGCACAACTTTAAGAGGGATATTGCGCGACTTGCGATCTTCCATGAGGCGCTTGAGGACCACAAGGAGTAGATCGGTATCGACATCCCGTTCATGAACTTCGTCTACCAAAATGTGAGTGACTTCATCCAGTTTCGCGGCTGCGAGACCACCCTCTGACATGGCAGACTGGAGACGTCTAAGTAGCACGCCGATGGTACAAAAAGTGATGGAACCATGTTCTTCTGGGAGCTTTGACTCGAAACGAACGCTGTAACCAACTGAGCCATTTCCGATCACCTCGCCTCGTTCCTTTGCGACGCGATCAGCGACACCAACTGCTGCAAGACGACGAGGTTGGGTACAAATAATGTTGCAGTGTGCGCCTTGATCGCGATCAATGTAGTCGTCGAGAATAAGTTGAGGGACCTGAGTAGTTTTTCCTGAGCCGGTGGCTGCCATGCAAATAGTGACGTCATTGTTAGAAATGTGGGAGAGGATGTCCTGGGAGCGGGAGTAGATAGGTAGGGCAGCGCGTATTGACCGCATTCTCTCGGTAACTGGATCATGGAGGTAGGCCTGGCGCCTCCTGAGGAGCTCGGCGGAGCGGGCAGCGGCGACATGTGGAGGATAGTGACGAGGATAGGATGGGCGGGAAACGTCGGAATAAAGGACTTGGGCGCGATCTGAAGGCCTTTTCCGGTAGAGCATGCTCTTTTTTATGTCTGAGCAAAGGTCGACAACGTCGTCTGCGAGGGCATCACTGATGGAGAGAGCAACCTTTGGTGCGAGACCGAGATCCTTCCCAGATTTTGCGGCGGAGAGGTAGCGCCTCCAAAGATCTGGGTCACAGCTCTCGAGGTACTGAGTGACGTCGAGGTAGCACTGAACGAGGGCATGTTTTTTGGCAGGAGCAGCACCCATGCCGATGCGACGGCCGTCAACGGACATGACGGCCTCCCAGGTTGGATTGGACCGATTAGTTTGAATGTACTGATATTCGACGTCAGGCTTTGGGAAGCCATAGAGACGACAGTAATAGTCCATGAAGCTGCGGGCGCGCTCGTAGGAGACAACGGAATCGTCGGAAAGGGTGAGCTGGAGCGGGAGGGTGGGGTTGGTGGAAGTACTAGGTTTGGATGCCCTGTCGAGCTGGGTAGGCGTGAGCGTGAGGGAGGGAAAGAAGAGAAGGTACGAACCAAGCCGAGGTCGTGAAGCTGGTAGAGGGCAGAAAGGGCACAAAGACGCTCCGCGGATCTTTTGCTGGCGTGATCGCCTATGGCAGTTATTTGAGGGTCGGTGTCGAGAGTGAGTGAACATCTAAGGAAGGAATGAGCGGGGAGAGGGGGAAGAAGGAAAGGACTGACCGGACGATGGTGCGGTTGGCAGTGGGGTCGAAGAGGTCGGTGAAGCGGTAAGCGAGAGGGAGGGATGACTGGGCGGCGAAGTTGGCGACGGGAGACTTTGGGTTGGTGAGGAGGGTGGGTTTGAGCGGTGAGCGGGTGCTTTGGGGGACGTGACGGGCGCGTTCGATGTAGGCGGCGTCGTGGAGAGGGCCGTGTAGAGGCGGGGGTCGGCGGTGTTGGTCGGCGGGGGCGGGGCCGGTCTTTTGCAGTTTTCCTGGGCGGTCGAGGGCGAGTCTGAGGGCGGGGACGGACAAGGGCCGCTTGCACGACGATCGCTCCATCGTCCTCCACAAAGACCGACACCACATCGAAGTAATGAAATTAACTAAAAAATTTCATTTCTAATATATTTCGATCTTGCCGGCATTCTCCGCGCGTCGCTCGATTGCGTCCTCGATGCCCGCCAAATACTTTAGCCGGACTGCCCACGCCTTGGCCGCCGTCCAGTCACAGCGCCCGACCGCCGACTCGATCTCCCTCACCGCGCCCCGCATCTTCCCTGCAGCGTCGTCAGCGCCGCATACACCCGCCATTTACACACGCTCACCGTCGTTGCCCTTCTTGAGCGTCGCTAGCGCCTCACCGCCGCTCTCCTCGATCGCCTCCCGCACCTCCATCACCTCCGCCATCAGCGCCATATCCTCGGCCTGGTCCCCCTCGCCCGTCTCCTTTCCGTTGCGTTGCAGCACGTACCCGACGCGCTCGAGGGGCGAGAGCAGCGTCTTGTATGCCGTGTTCACCGCGTTTGACGCTGCCTGCGCGGCGCCTCTGTCTTGCTTTAGTAGCATTTAGTGCACGTTGCCTCGCTAGCTAGTCTTGTACCGTACCTCGCTCCTCGTCGCCCATCTGTCCGGGTGGCAGAGGCGTTGCGCCTGGAGAAATCGCCGCCTCAGCTCGCCCGTGTCGACCACGAACGGGTTTGGCTCGTACGGCAGCCCGAGCAGCTCATGCGGTGTGGTGCGCTCCTGCACCCGTCCGATGTATCTGCATATCCCACACACCGGCAGCCCCGTCGGCAGTCCCGCCCCGCACGACGGACACGTCTTGTTCATCACCGCCGCCGTATATCCCCGTCGCTGTGCCGCGCAACGTGCCCCGAGTTTGCCAAGCTGTCGGATCATGAGAGACCTGCGTTACTTAGTCATCTCCCTCGACGATGCTCCCACAACACATGCGCGCCGATGACCCCGCCGCCGCCGATCCCGCTCGTCGTCGTCTCCTTCAAAAGTCTTCCTCTCCCCGCTTCCCCTCTTTCCTCTCCCGCCCCCCGTCACCCCCGTCCGTCCCCGTCCCTCCCTCTGCGCCCTCCACCGACGATATTCACCTCAGCAACTGCGCCCTCCCCCTCCGCCAGGACGAAGACCTCTACCGTTGGGCCGTTCTCTACGAGAATCAAAGGGGGTCCGCCTTCCTGTCCCCTTGTCTCTCCCTTTCTCATCGCCCTCTAGCATAACCCTATTCTCCACTCCTTACTACTCTGCCCTCTCCCTCCTCCCAACCGATCCACCCCCATACACAGCTCTCCACACTCGCGGCTCCCGCTCCATTCTCTCCCTCGACAACTATCCCCTCCCAGATGGTACCTGGCGCTGGGTCTCCAGCGCGTGGATGGTCGACATGCGCACTCATCTCGGCGACGTCCAGCACGATGGTTTCGAATACAACTGGTCCTTCCGCGATCATCACTGGCATGCCCAGATAGGTAAACTCAGCGCCGGTGCTTGGGTCAGACGCAGACGCTGGGTCAGACTTATGATGCACCCTGCAAGCCATACCAATGGCACTGATGGGTCCTCCTCCACTCTCTCCCATGGTAACGGCTTGCCCACTCCTGCTACTTCCAATTTTTTCTTGTCCAACATAGACCCCTACGTGTGGGACGGAAGTGAGCAAGACTGGCAACACGTCCATCGCTTACTCAGGCAACTCGGTCGCGATGGTCGCAAACTCGAACTTTGGCGGATGTGGCTTGCTCCTTATGCACAAATGTCCCCGTCTGACCCCAAAGGAAAGGCTAGACAGTTCGACGCCCCCACCAATCCAACCCCTCAAGAGCCCACTCCTCCGCTGGACCACCTTACTACAATCCTTGGGAACCATGTATGTCCACTTTCTTCGTCCTTGCACACTAACCAGAACGTGTGCGTGGCCAGGGAGAAGCTATTCTCCAGTCGTTTGTTTTCCCGGACTCGCGTGCACGGTTTGTCAGTCTCCTCCAACAAGCTGGGCTGGCCAAAGCTCTCGCAAGCTGTCTCGGGGGTGATTTTTCAGCGGCCGATCTCGATTTCTGGAGTTATGTCAACGAGCGCTTGGTCTGACATCTATTTATACATATATGCATCTTGTAGACAACTTGTGATTTTTTACACGGTTTTCATGTCACCATATCACATGCGTGATTTACATATAATTTAAGCGCGTGGCACCATCCAGCTTGATCCCGAACGTCCATGTCTAAGCATGCTCGAACACTCTTTAAAAATGTCTATGACGACCCCAGCCATCCCATGCAGATTGCTTTGCGCGCATATTCGCTCTGCCTGTCTCTTTCCCTTGGCCCCGTATTGCTACAACTCGTATTTACTTCGATGGTCGATCCAAAGCGCTTCTCGTCGCGTGCAACTGCCTTTCGACGCGCGTTATTCAGGGAGCTGAGGCCAACCGGGTTCGCCTCGGCAATTGCAACCGCTGTCGGGGGCGGAGCATCCCTACAGCGACTCTGGAACACCCTAGAGCGCTCTCCGGCCTGGCTACGTCGCATCAATGCAAAGTTGTCGCTATACCAAAGATCGTTTATAGCAAATGTCATCACGTCGGCACTCGCGGTTATACTTCTGCGCTGGAAGAGGCGCAGGCGGGTCGGAGCGGCGTCTCCCACTTTGGATCTCACCCTGTTGCTCCTCGTTCGTGCACTCGACGCGCTGGTGCAGTCCGCCCTCCTCCAAAAAGCACGAGAAGCCGCTGCAGGGCAGGCCTGCGCCCTTTCCGGCATGGATGCAGCGTCACGACCTTCTACACCGTCCGATCCAGCGTTCCTTGAGAAACAGCGCGAAGATTTTGCGAAGGAGTGGCAAACTAAGGCGGCCACACACCTGGACGCGCTCGTTTTCTGGGCTAGTTCTGCGAGGTTGGTGACCGTGCATACAACTGGTCCAAAGTATTTCACTCTTTTCTCTAAGGATCATGTGGTGTTTCTTCTATCAGCCACATAGGTAAAGCACACTCTTTGATTCCCGGCTTGTCTGATTGGATGCGTCGTATCAGATTACCCTTTTCCTACGTGAAATGGTATGGTTCTGTGCTCTAACCCACCGCAATGGCATAATATCCCTAACAGGATAGGTTCTCTTGCGAACGTCGACAGGAGACTGTTGGAGATCCTTCGTGGTATCCGGGAAGGCAGGTGGTCATATATCCACCATTCAGCAACAACACGCAATATTGTTACCTCGCTGGCCGAGGATTTAGGGCATCCCCCGTCTTGGGGTGACCCCACCGTCCTACCTGCGTACGGCGGCAATTTTGCCAGTGAAGTGTGGAAAGAATTAGGAGTTGATGGACGTAATGGTGTTGGTGGTTTGCCGTGCGAGGTTGTGCACGGCGGTATCGGTGCAAGTATTGGCCTTCATACGAGTTGTGTTGCCAATGCTACCATTAGAGCCGTATACGCGTTCGCTAAAGCTCTTACCATTTATCTCCCTGTAAGTCTGCGTCGCGCACATTCTCGTGTGGCTTGGTAGCTCAACCGCGTTTACCGATGCTTCAGGTTCACTTTCTTCCTATTCTCCTCGCGAAGCCGAGTTCAATCATGCATCCACGTCGTACTTTACTCACGCTCCTATCCGCTATGCAAAGCGCGGCCTTTCTTTCATCGTTTCTCTCCTCGTGCTGGTTCGGGGTCTGCTTTACACGCACTCTCGTGCTAGCCCGGCTTTTCCCTAAGATCTCGCACGACGTGTGGGATGGTCCTTACGGCGGTACTTTCGTGGGTTCGCTTGTGTGTGGGGCGAGTATCTGGATCGAGAATGCAAGGAGGAGGAGAGAAATTGCACTCTACGTTTTGCCCAAAGCTTTAAGAGCCTCAATATCGGAAAGTTGGTTGCGCAGTAGGCACCCAGTGGGTCAATTTACGGAATGGTGAGATCACTCATGACTTGATGCTCGCTTCTGATATCATCATGGTGTAGCTTAACATTTGTCCTATCCCTGGCATCGTTGCTAACGCTCTCCGTCCATCGACCAGAGTCCCTTAGAGGGTTGTCAAGATGGACCTTATCTTTCGTTATGAAGGGTCCCGATGCTGGTTTCTGGAAGAAGCACAGGAGAGAGGTCGCAACATCTGTGGACTCGTCCCCTACTGATTCCGGTTCTCGCGAAGATTGATTCTCGCTGGCCCGGCCTGGCCGTGAACTTAAAAGTTTAAACCACGTTCATTACCAACAGGGAATAATAATGAATGTAAGACACTCTGGTATCTGATTACCCCCTCCAAAGATGTAGCGCACAATCATAAAACGAACAACTTGCAATCAAGGTACCATCTGCGGCTTTCGGATATTCAAAAGACCAATCCACTCCATAAGCGAGAGACTCGTGTTTGTCAAATCGTTTAGCAATAGTGTGACTGGCGTTTTCCCCAAGTAAGCTTTCCTCCTGCCCGTTACTGAAAGTTTGAAATCGGACAACTTTGAAACCGTCGTGCATGCATGCAACAAGCAGATCGTGGTTGCGTTCAGCGGATGGGTGCCATTTTACCCGCCAGGCACCACCTCCGACGTGCACGCTTGTAAGAGGCTTCAACGGTTTCCGTGCGTCAAAAAGGCGGACTATACTGTCATAACTGCGCCAGCGTTACTTTTGCTCCGAACATCTTTTGGGTGTGATTTACCTTCCAACGGCGATCAGATGTTCTACATGTGGATGGCTTTGAATGCTAGTCACGCCCGCATCAAACCTGCTCAATCTCAGTTTTTTGAACGCGCTGTTGGCTTTGCCTTCACATACCGTTTGTTGACGAAGAAAGGCCTGTCAAATCCTTGTCGCTCGTCCCAGCCTTTCATTCGGAGATCATCCCCGCCTGACAAAGGTCAGAGATCGTGATAAATTGCGTAAAGTCACCGTCACCCGAATAAATTACGGAACTATCCCAGTAGTTCCATGCCGCAATCCACGGCTCGTGTTCGTGTGCATACCATTTGTCAGAAACGACAAGCTCTCCTCCAGAACACGACTTGAGAAGTGACAAGGATCCGTCAGATAATGACACGATCATGCTACCAAGGCCGCTGGAGCAATATGGGTCATTCGTGGATGATTTCGGAGAGAAAGGCATGTCCACACTTTGTTGGATATCGACGATTCGACCAGTCCATGGAGAGACAAAGGATATCATCTGACGCACAGGATAGTCGCTGCAGTGAGGACAATTTGTTCTGACCGAGGACTTCAGTAAGCTTTCTAGCAGAGTCAGGATGAATACCTCGTGGACCAACCATTCATGCAACGTTATGTTTCCTTCCGAATCAGCAATGCCCAAGACCGGTGAACTTGTAGGTGATCTATGACACCTGTTCATGTGAGTGATGTTAGCGTGAGCTCGTTGCGTGAAACTAATGGTTACCATTTCAGATCAAGAATCGCTGGTAGATCGATTTCTTGGAGATGCAAACTAACATGAACAGTGAGTTGCGATCGATTTGAGTGGAGGGTAGGATTTGCTCACGGGGGATTTTCCTCGACAGATGATACACGAAAAACGAGACATTTGCCGCGTCGTTTCTGAACCGCTCTATTGTTGTTGTCGTCACGGTCATCGACTGCATTCGTGCTCTGCGTAGATTCCAGATGATATGTTCCACAGACAAAGATATCCTCCAAGCCGTCGTGGGGGCAAAACTCGACCGAGTCCGCCGGCCAGGTAGTGTTGTACATCGAGTGGCGCCTTCAATCTATTTCTAGACATGTCCCCTAAACTACCCCCCGTTGAGTGACCCCTAAATTAGTAAAATCAGTCGGTAGCTGTGGCCTACTCCGAGTCTGCATCTTGGCTATGGACGATCGGACGCAGCAGTGGATGACCGCTGCCATCCAACTTGCCAGGGGCTACTCGAATGCACAAGGTAGTAACGGCTTTTCTCTCTACTAGTAGGTCATGATATTCACTCCATCAAACCAGTCCATCCAGTCCATCTTGCATTTATTCTCCTCAATGAAGTGTCTAGCTCAGGAGCAAGAACGACGTCTCGACCCCTTTTTCAATCGGCAATCCAGAGAGCTGGCGGTGATCCTGTCAGTATTCTATACATCCCTCTCTACATATGTTGCTCACTTGCGACAGGCATCTATCAGGCGTGCTCTACTGAAGCACATCCTCCGACTTCCTTCTCAGTCACCGGCTCCTGATGAAATCACCTTGAGTACTGCTATTATCAATGTCCTGCGTAACGCCCAGGAACAGCAGCAAGCAACGCAAGATTCATCCCTTGCCAAATATCACATCCTCCTTGCCCTTGTAAAGGACCCCTCCATCGTGTATGTCATCAAGGAAGTTGGGATTACAGAATTAGATCTGAGAACTGCTATTCAGCAAGTTCGGAACGACAGGCGTGCAGAAGGTCGAAGTTCCGACGATTTTGATGCGCTGCAAAAATATGCAATTGATCTGACTGCATTGGCTCAAGAAGGGAAGATCGATCCTGTCATCGGGAGAGATGATGAAATTAGGAGAGTCATCCGAATTTTGTGCAGAAGGTATGTTTTGAGCTTGCATCATATGACATTGCAGTGTTCACTGATTTATATCCAATAGAACAAAGAACAACCCTGTTCTTATAGGTGAACCTGGCGTCGGCAAGACTTCCATCGCTGAAGGACTTGCCCAGCGCATCGTCAACCGAGATGTTCCTGCTTCCCTCATTGGACGACTCTTCGCCTTAGATATGGGGGCTCTTATGGCTGGGGCCAAGTATAAGGGAGAATACGAAGAACGAGTCAAGGGTGTTCTTAACGAGGTCGAAATGGCTTCCAGTGACGGAAATCTCATTATACTCTTCATCGATGAGCTGCATCTCATTATGGCTGGGAGAGGTTCAGAGGGTGGCGGCATGGATGCCGCCAACTTGTTTAAACCGCTTCTAGCAAGAGGAAAACTTCACTGCATCGGTGCTACAACACTGTCAGAATACAAAAAGTATATTGAAACTGATGCAGCACTTGAACGGAGGTTTGCCCAAGTTCTTATCGATGAACCTTCTGTCCCAGAGACCATCAGCATGCTGCGAGGAATACGAGAGAAATACGAGGTACATCACGGTGTTAGGATACTTGATGGCACCTTGATATCCGCAGCGACTCTTGCTCATCGCTATCTGACATCAAGGAAACTACCTGACGCTGCGATAGACATTGTTGATGAAGCTTGTGCCAGGTGAGTCTTGTCGAAACATTGGTTGCACAATGATATATTCATCTGTTTAACTTTAGTGTTCGAGTGGCTCGGGAAACGGCCCCGGAAGCTATTGACAAGTTGCAACATCATAGGCTAGAACTCGAAGTAGAGATCCATGCCCTGGAGAGAGAAAAGGATAGAGCAAGCAAAGACCGTCTAACTGCTGCCTACAAGGCACTGGAGGACATCGATAACGAACTTGAACCACTCAAGGCTACATACGAAGCTGAGAAAAGCCGGGGGGACGAAATTAATAACGTTCGTAAGAGGATTGATGAACTCAAGGCGAAAGCAGATGATGCCGAGAGAAGGCAGGCGTCGACAAAAACTATTGGATGAGTGACAGCTAATGTCCCCTTGTAGACGTGACCTTCAAACCGCTTCAGATCTTCGGTACTATGCTCTTCCCGAATTGCAGAGCCGGCTTGAGCAACTTCAAGCGCAAAAAATGCAGGAAGAAGAAATTGGTGGACATACTGGTACTGACACCGTCACCTCAGAGCACATAGCCGAGATCGTCGGTCGATGGACCTCCATTCCAGTGACAAAACTTATGTCGTCGGAAAAAGAAAAGTTGCTTCACATGGAACAAATCCTTGCCAATTCGGTGATTGGCCAACCCGAGGCTGTGAAAGCTGTGGCAAACGCAATTAGACTATCTCGCAGTGGGCTCAAGAATGCCGAACGACCTATTGCTAGCTTTTTGATGACTGGCCCTTCCGGAACCGGCAAGACACTCTTGAGCAAAACGGTAATATCACATTTACGTGGGTCGGAAATTATCTGAAACGGCATTAATAAGCTTGCATCGTTACTTTTTGACTCTCCGGATGCCATGATTCGAATTGATGGATCCGAATATTCCGAGAAGCACGCGATTGCGCGTCTCATTGGTGCCCCTCCAGGATATGTTGGTCACGAATCAGGTGGTCAACTTACCGAATATGTTCGGCGCAAGCCGTACTGCATTATTCTCATCGACGAAATTGAAAAGGCATCTCGTGAATTCGTAACACTTTTCCTTCAAGTTCTCGATGATGGTCGACTTACGGACGGCCAAGGCCGCGTCGTCGATTTCCGCAACACGGTCATCATCATGACATCAAATCTTGGTGCCACTTTTCTCGGAGATGTAGGTGAAGGTCCGATCAGTTGGCCCGTAAGGCAACTGGTCTTGGGTGCAATTCAAGCCCACTTCCCTCCCGAATTTATTAACCGTATCGACGAAATCATTGTATATGTAAGTCTATGTGTCGTGACCCTACCCGTACGACAACTGAACCATACTTGACACTTTGACAGCGCATGCTATCTAGGGAAAGTATCCTCAAGATTGTAGATGTTCGCTTGAAGGAAATTCAAAATCGACTTGCAGATCGACATATCGTCCTGGACGTGGATCCCGAGTCGAAGCAATACCTCGTGTCTATTGGTTATTCACCCATATATGGCGCTCGTCCACTGAACCGGGCTATTCAAAGCGAAGTGCTGAACCCGCTATCGATCTTGTTGCTTTCTGATTGTATTCGCGACGGTGAGACGGCACGCATTCGATTTGATGGTCCAGGGAACAGATTGGTTATCATCCCTAACCACGTTGAGGCGGAAGACGTCGAGTTGAACGGCTCCGACATTGAGATCGAAGAGATGGATTAGAGGAACAGATGTGTCTTTTAAATGTATCATACGTACGTAGCAGTAAGTAGCTTGCCATGTACTAATTTGCCTTTTTCGGATCAACGCTTGTTCACACATCGACCACAACAGTATGCTCTCCCGCCGGTTTGTTACAAGACTCTCTGGGTTGAAAACATTGGCAAGGGCGTCTTCCACCGCCCCGCCAGTGTCAGCCCCCGACTCCAGCGTCACGCCGCAGTCTCCCAATTACGCCACGACATGGTCGACAAGTCAGAAGCCTCGGCCTGCGTCTGGTTCAGGCCCTCGCTTCGAGCAGACATTTATGGAGCTCCAGCCCAATCCACTGAGCGCCATGGAGCTCATCGCCAATGAACCAGTCAGAATCGTGCACGCCCGAAAGGCTGTCTGTGACGGTGGTAAGTAATACAAGTATCTTTTTTCTTTCTGTGTGCTTACACGTCGGTTAGGAGGCGGTCCTCTCGGTCACCCGAAAATCTTTATTAACCTCGTTCGCACTGGTTCACTTGTTTGTGATGTACCGCCGTGTTTACTGACATGATTCAAGGACCAACCTGGGCCTCGTCCTTGCGGGTATGTGTTTCATTCATTTTTTCTCATTTCACCCCTTATTAACCATTCTGTGCCTCCTCTCTAGTTATTGGTATGTCGTTGATAACTCGTTCTACGATTTGGACCTAACACCAATCCTCATCAGCGGCCTTCGGTTTGAGCAAGCCCCGCATGGTCACGATCATTAACTAGACAAGTGGTTTTATGTATAGATATACATGAGAAATCACACTACTATTACCACAAAGCGAAAATCAGTGTCGACTG
This sequence comes from Austroboletus novae-zelandiae, assembly GCA_038090275.1. Classification (NCBI taxonomy): domain Eukaryota; kingdom Fungi; phylum Basidiomycota; class Agaricomycetes; order Boletales; family Boletaceae; genus Austroboletus; species Austroboletus novae-zelandiae. The sequence goes on along the minus strand of JBBPML010000004.1, from coordinate 310,353 downwards.
CGTGGTGCGTTGCTGCAAGCGGGTAAGAGTACAACTCAGCGCTCTACAGCGCCAAATCAGAGTAAGTATGCTACTAAAATGCCAGTAAGTATAATAAGTAGAGGCGAACTAGGGCCAAAAGGCAGTACTACGCGTCATGGAGGATGTGATCCCTCAAAGCGCTCAGGGTGTGCCAGATCGGAGGCGATTTGGGGATGGGGTCGGATGGATGAATGATGATAAAATCCAGGAGTGCAAGAGAGGTACGGAGATTGTAGCAATGAACGCCTATATGGGATAAAAATGAACGTTCCCGACAAAGTTGCGACAATAAAAATTCAAATGAAGGTAGAGGATATCATTCATCCTCTGGCGAATGAAAAGACATGGGAGAGAGGGGGGGATACTCTCCCTCTGCCACAGCTTCGAGGTGCGAAAAAGGTGGAAGAGAATGTGCAGATGAGAGATGATCACCCGGTGACGTTGGTAGCGGTGTCTGCGCAAAATGATGAGCGCTAAACGAGTACGACGAGAAAGGACATACATACCACTTTAAATATTGGATTTATTGTGGCATGTGGATCAATCAGATCAGTTGGCGGGTGACCATATAGTTGACCGTTGCACTCGTACGATTTATGGGAAGAAGAGGGATATTGGATGAGAGGAGGGACCACATAAGGACTGGGGGATTCATGGGAAGTGTGCGAATTCATCCATGAATTGGGCGAGGGAGAGAGAGACAAAAGGTTGATTGGAGGTGGGGAAGAAGTCCCTGAAACCGAGGAGGTGGTATCAACAGAGGCGCGGATATTGAACTCATTGAACTGGTGGTCTAGGGATATCGAGTTTGATGATCGCGCGGAAGTGGGGAAGTCATCGTAAGATGTTCGACCAGTCCTCAACGAAGATGCAGATGTCATTCGGTTGATACCGTAAACCGTTGGGCGCCGAACGCGTGCAGGGCCAGGATCACTATCCACTGTTGCAGACGACACGGCTGACATTCTCCCCGTGCTGTGGATGTCCGACGATGACATGGAATGGTGGTCGTCGAAATCACGACGACGAACCTTGCTCAAGCGTTCGTCTCTTGGTAACCAACGATCGCTCGAGGGTATACTTGTATCTGGGGGCTTTAGATACCGCCCCGAGGCTGCATTCAACGTTGGCGAGGACACCTTGCCGTTACTTTGGTTTTGCCGTATCGGTCCTGATGCAGACAACTTTCCCTTGTCCAAATCGTCGTAATTTGGACGTTGGTTGACGCTCAGCAGGCTACCCGAATGTGACCATTTCCATTCCAACTCGTTTCTTGCGGTGGTTTGCATGAGCATTTGATTGCGCTTTTGCATGACGGCACGGGCCTGCTCCCTGTGCGATCTCTCTGCGAGAGCGCGACGCTGCTTTTCCGCCTCGAGTTGTAATCGTTCGGCCTCCCTCTTGATAGCCTTTGCATCCCTGCGAGGGTTGCTAGGCAGAATGTCGGTGACGGAAATACTATCCGAGTTCGTCGACTGAGAACGTTTGAGCGAGGGAGTCGAACTTGGTCCTGGAACCTCGTCTACCGGGGGTAAGGACTGCTGGTGAGGCTTATCTCCATGACCAAACACGCCGAGACCCCATCTCGAGTTCTTTTTGACGAATCCGAGAGATCCAAGTCTGCCAAGCTTACTGATGGATGTATGGGCAGTGTCTTGTGCAGGGATATGTGCCGTTGTCGGAGAGGTCGTGTCCATAGCATGGTTGTCCTCTGGGATTTCGGGCAATGGAGAAGACACATCCATCGGGTCCGAATCTGATCGAGCGTGATTTGAAGGCCACGCAGAGGACCCATGTGTACGGACTTCCTCCACGATGTCCGACGAAGGTAGAGGGTGGGTGTATATACGAACGTCGTTCGTGTATTCTGTAGTTTTGTGAGAGGACGGCGTATGCGTAGCCGAAGTGATAATGGAAGGCACGAAGGCAGTGCGGTGAGAAGAGGCGGCATCGGGAATGTGAGAGGGGTGGAGACTCGAGCTGGTATTGTAAGGGGACTTGGGGAGGGAGTTGTGGGAATGTGAAGGAGGAACGCTACGAGGTGATGCAGAGGGTGTGATGAATGGAGTGCCATTCGTATGTAACTTGGACTGTGACGAGGTTTGCACATGCAAGGCGGGAGGCATCGGTGGCATGTTGTGGGGTAGCGCTTCGATGAGGTATGGATGCTCTAGACATTGCCGACTAGTCAATCGCGCGTCTGGGTCATATTTAAGGAGGTCGGATATGCATTCAATGAGTTTCCGAGGAATGCTACGGTCAAAAAGGGAGAAAAAGTCTTTTGGAGGGCACTGAAACCGAGGATGAGTGCATGCAAGACCAGAGGAAAGGAAGCGAGCGTTACCTTGGGGAAGACAAAGTTGAACTGTTTTGTCATCTTGAGACCTTTATTCCACTTTCCACCTCCGAGAGGGCGACCTCTCGCATCTGAACCGTAATCGGCTGGATCACCGAGAACCTCCCAAATTCTATGTATTTGGTCAAAGTGGCCCGAGCCCGGAAAAAGCGGACGGAGATTAATTAATTCCGCCATGATAGTGCCAAGCGCCCACATATCCACGGGGTTAGAGTAGTCCCTACTCAGGAGCAAGACCTCTGGCGCGCGATACCACCTGGTAGAGACGTACTCGGTATACGGAGGGGAGCTTTGGGTCTCGCGGGCGAGACCGAAATCGGCGAGTTTAACGATGGCGACGACGTCCTTCTCGGTGGGTGCAGACGGAGGTGCTACTGGGGATAATGAGCGATATTCAAAGAGACCGGTGGTTGTGACAAGAACGTTTTCCGGCTTCATGTCTCTGTGAAAATAGCCAGAGGCATGTATGTGGTGAAGACCAGAGACGATTTGGCGGAAAATAGAGGCCACGAGGCCACCTGCGAGCGGACGGCCCTTTCGAGCCTTGATGAGATGATATAGATTGCCCTCCATGCTCTCGAACACAAAGTAGAGCTCCCTGGTGTCGGGAAGGAGAAAGAAGTCATAGATGGGGATGATGCAGGGATGAAAAGGGATTGCGCGAAGAGACTAGGGGTGAAGTGAGGTGAGGTGAGGTGAGGTGCATGGAAAGAAAACGGACCTCGAGCTCCTTGAGCCTCTTGCACTCGTCCCAGCCGCCCTCCCACTTCCTCTTCATCCTCTTGACGGCGACGAGACGCTTTCCAGCCCACTCTGGCCGGGCTCCGCCTCCGCATTGCATTGGGGAGAGGGGCGTATTTGGGGGGAGTTGGCCATGCCAGTCGCAGAGAAGGACGGTGCCAAAGGAGCCGTCACCGAGAATTTTGATGGGTGTGTATGAGCGGTGTGAGCCTGGGGGGGCGTTGGGGGCGGGGGAGGAGAGAGAGGGGAGGACATACTGGAGCGAGCGTCGCCGACCTGGAACTTGCCGTTCTGGATGGAGACGGCGGGTATGCCCTGTACGTTGACGGTCTCCTTTGGTGCGAACTTTGGCTGGGCTGTGCACTGTACGACATTGCTCGAGGATGGGAACATGGCACGCTGGGCATTGCCTGCGGGACGGGGCGAACGGGGACGGAGGGCGGGACGAGGAGGACTAGGAGGACATCAAGCGGATGTTGGGCTTCGAGGACGTGATACAAGCAGTGGTATGACTAAGCAAAAAGGACGCTAGTACGGCACTTCGTGGAACAGCTTGGACACGCTCTCGCCGTAATGGCTCCGTCTAATAACCTCGCCGAGCACCGGCCCAATGTCGATCACCTCGATCTTGCTGCACCGCGCCTGGTTCTCCCTCTGCGGCAGTGTGTTCGTCACAATCAGCTTCTCCAGCGCGCTCGAGGTCACGTTCTGCAGCGCATCCCCGCTCAGAATCCCGTGCGTCACGATCGCGTACACCTTCACCGCGCCCCCCTCCGCCAGGTGTCGCGCCGCCAGGCAGAGCGTCCCGCACGTGTCCGCCATGTCGTCCACCAGGATCGCCACCTTGTCCTTCACCTGCCCCACCAGCACCATCCGCGACACCGAGTTCGCCTTCTTCCGCTCCTTGTGGAACAACGCAAAGTCCACCCCGAGCCGGTCCGCAATCGACGTCGCCCTGCCCACATCCTGTCAGCCCGCATGTCCACGCGCATTCGCTCCTCACCTCTTGGCGCCCCCCGCGTCCGGCGACACAATCACCACCTCGCTCACATCAAAGTGCGTCCGGATATACAGAATCGACGACGGCTCCGCATAAAGCTATCACCCCGCAGATCAGCCGATCGCACTCCGCACTTGCCACATCACGACACTCACACTATCATGTGCGCAATCAACCTCGTGATCAGCTCCCGATAAACACTCTGACCCGTTCACTCACTTGTCCACTGGCACATCAAAGAACCCCTGGATTTGAGACGCATGCAGGTCCATCGTCTGCAACCCCGTCATCGCCTCCCGTCAGAGAGCCTGCACAATCATGCTCACGATAACGTGGTCACAACCCGACTTCTGTATCATGTTCGCGACCAGCTTCGCCGTAATCGGCGCCCGACTCTTGTCCTTCTTGTCCTGCCTAGCATATGGGAACAATGGTAGCACCGCCGTGATCCGTCTTGCGCTCGCTATCTTGCAGGCATGTATCATGATACAGAGCTCCATTAGCGCCGTGTTCACCGATCCGCACCCCGTGTTGATGATGTACACGTCGTTCTCTCGTACGCTTTCTGCGATTCGGACATTGGTCTCGCCAATTCCGCTTTTTGTCACTTCTGCTTTCGAAAGCGTCAGACCAAGGCTAGAATGCGTTCAGGATGTGTAGACCACTTTTGCCATTGCTCTTACCGCCGAGCGATTATCTCCGCCAACTCGGGGTGGCTTGTGCCTGTTGTGGACTGTTCTGTTACCACCTCTCTATCCATGGACATAGCTAGCGTACCAGTGAAAATTTTGACGCCGCTGCCGTTTAACATGTTGCCACCCGACTCAACGAGAGAACCCGATGAGAGCGTCGCAAAAAACGGAAGCGTCGATCCGCCGTGACCGTGCGACACATGGCTGTGCAGTTTCAATTCAACTGAAGCTTGTTATTCGCAGGTTAGAAGGCTACAAAACTACACGGGGGTATTGCAACGGTTTCGACAGAAAGTGACACGGATACTAGTACTGTAGGTTCTGATATGTATTGGGTAGAGAAGACGTTTCAGAGCGAACGAGAGGCGAGAGAAGCAAAATAAAATTATGATACTGAAACACTGGCAAAGTTCGAATACTCAATCGACCCATTGAAAAACCAACCAGAGCATAGCTTAAAACTCTCGAAAGATGGCGCCGAGGAAAGAGATACAAGAATCAACGTGACGACGATTGCGCAAGTAACGTGTGGACAACTCGAGGGAATGGACCGCCACGAATTATGTGGCGAGCGTAATGCAAATATGTGCACTAGAGGGATCGGTGATTCGGTCTACGTGGCATGAACTGATATGTTGGAGGAGGAAGGCCCTGTCCTTGAGGCAGATGAATGGCCCCCTCTGACACGATCCCCGTTGAGTATGGAAAGTAATTGGACACTACTTGACGGGAGAGGCGATCGGGTTTGCGGTGATGATATAGCCTGTGCCGCAGGCGCTGCCTGCGGATCCCGAGTACTATATAAAGGAAGCGCACTGTAAGCTGCTTGCTCTGCTGCGCTACTGTAGGGATAAATAAAGTGAGCGGTGTTCGACTGTGCCGATAAATGTGATGGCGCAGTTGAGTAGCTGGGAGCAAAAGTTTGAGGAAAGGGTAGGGGTACGAGTCTTCCCGAGAGATTTGCCGGAGGCAGGACGTCGGTTGAGCTGCCCGAAAAAGGCAATTGTGGACTTTGATATCTCATGCCACCCAGATAGGTAAAAGAAGGATGGCTGAGCTGGCTAGAGTGAGGCCTGACTTGGAACGATTCCCCTAATATAGGGTATTCGAAGGAGCCGTGTAACGGAGCGCCTCGAATCGAGTGCAGAGATGCGGTCGACATGCCAGACTCATATGGAGTCCTAAGGTTAGTCTGAGGAGCGTGGGATGTCGGCGGGGGTACGGAGGGCGAGGTTCCAGGATAGCCGGAATGATGGCAATCGGGACTACGAACAGGTGGCAACTCCCGGTTGATGAGCGTGGGTGTCATTTTGGATGATTCGTCTGCTACGGATTCCAACAACGCCAATTGTTTTAACCTCTTCCCTGATGCGGGCACCTCAATGGGTCGAGAAAGGTATGGGGAAATGTCAGCTATGCTGGAGCTGCGACGAGAAGACATAAAGGGTTTCCGCGCTGTGGTTACAGGGGAGGATGCAGTGGCGGCAGGTGAAGTATCACTAGAGACCCTGTCCGCTCGGGATGCTATCTCGGAGTCGTTGGAAGCCAAGTCAGGATGCTCGTCGTAATGGTGAGAACTTGGAATATGTTCAGCCTTGGAGAGACCCGGAGATATCTCGCTGAAGGTGGGAATACGGGAGGACCAGTCAGGAGTCGGTAAACGATTGGACGGTGATAAGGCTTTTGGTAAGGGAGCAGCCTTGTTCACGATATTCAGTGGCTTTGTATCAACACTCCTCGAAGCTGAGATGGAGAGTGAGTTTAAAAGCCGGGCAAAGTGTGGATCGAGAGGCCCGACGGAAGCACTCTTCTCCTCATCGGACTCGTGTCTCGTGATTATGTGGCCATTGACAACCGGTACGGCCTCGCGGCGTTGTGGTGAAGGCGTTTGTGGTTCACCAGTGTCCGCAGAGGATGAGCTTGACTCTTGCGTTCTTCTGTCTGCCAAAGCGTAGGAAACGGATTTGCGATTCCTTGGTTCAAAAGCTCTAGGTTTCCTTGCCGTGATAAATGCCTTCAAAGCACTGTCGTACGAGATGAGAAGAATTTGTAGTATTGGACACGCAAGACATACGCAATGAATGGCGAAATCAGATAAAACTTGCCAGGGGCAGCCTTATTGCGCTTCCATGTGGGTAAGTCGGTGAGTTTGAACCATTCGATTCGCTGGCGTTCTGGTCAGAAGCTAGGCTCACGAAGAAAGCCTTGGCACATACGCTGATCTCTTTCCGAGTGCGGGTTTTGAACGAAAAGTCCTCTTGAATTCCGGGGACAATAAACAAAGAAATGAGCTGCTCCTTTATGGACATCTCTATAACGTCCGCAGGATTAATCTGACCGGCCAAGTTATAACCCGTCTCTTCCAGGACCTACAAAAATATTAAGCACAGCGTATTGCTGTAAAGAGCAATACTTTACCTCGCGAACTGCGCATTCATGGGGAGGTTCGTGCTCGTTTATCTTACCCTTGGGAAAACCCCACCCTGACGAAGATTTCCATCCCTTGACAAGGAGGCACTGAAAGGAGATGAGGGATGGAGGTGTGAGCGAAGCGATATGAGGATGACGTACCTTCTCCCAAGTCTCATTCAACATTATTGCACCACAGACAGGGACTCTAGTTTTATACTGCATAAAAGTGTTGAACGCTTGCTCATGATCGTGACTCCACTGATGCAGTAAAGGACAGGCATGGAATAACATCTCTGAGAACTTCTTGAGCGGTAAAGGGGGAAACTTGGGGTTTTGTTCTCGAACAAAGTCCTCATAGAACCAATGGCTTCGATGCGGGTAAGGGAGCGAAAGCCTGGTGAAGAGCTACCGAGTGACGTACGCTTGCTCCACCTGGAAGCATATCCGCTCCAGCGATGAAAGCTCTTCGTCGGGAAGGTTCAGAAGGAACCGGCTAAAGCAAGGTAAGAGAGACGGCAATGAGAGAAAGAAAACGAAACCTTGATAGATCCTCGAGGACTTCGTCGTGCGTGGCATGTTTGTAAGTGAAGCATTCGCGGGCATTGGCGGCTGGGACGGGCAGTATTTCTGGGGACGAGGACGAGGAGGAAGGCATGGCTTGCAGATAAAGAAAAGAAGAAAAAGGAGAGAGAAAGTTTGGAGATCCAGAATCTGGGACGATCGTTTTTATGGACAGCAAGAGTTTGAGATGATAGACCTATGATAGAATTGTTTGCTGCATATGCCCGACGCTTCACTTGACAAGCACAAACAAACATTCACACGTCACGTGACGATTCATTATAGCCTCAAAGTTATCTAGTGCAGACTCAGGACGCCCGGCTCGGCTGGAATCCCATCCGTCGTTCATACTCCCGGATCTCCTCAACAGTCAGCCTGTCTGTCCCAGTCCAGTTTGCAGAGCTCGTCCGTGCTCTGAATCGACTTTGCCGCGTTCGGAACATCTCGTCCATCCGTAGTGGTCGGATCGCCCCAAATACGTCGTCGGGGTTCACCGTACTCTGGATCTCCAGCGCCTGGCGGAGCTCTGGAGACTGCGCCCAATCCGGTGGATCGAAAGCCCGCACACGGTCTTCGTCATCCGAGTCAGAGTATTCGCTATTAATATCTGGAAGCTCGATCGACTCGCTCGGAACTTCCGGCGTCGATACCTTGGCAGCTTGCATCTGCGCTTTGGCCCGGGCAGCCATCTGCGACTGGACCATGGTGGAAGGAAGTTTTTCCCCCATATCCCCCTCTTGAGGCATCGCCTTTGCCTTTGCCTTCAAAGACGAAGCGGGCACCTTGAAGGGTTTGGCCGACGGGACACTCTGAATGGTGTTGTATGCAGCGGATGACACGAGCGCCGCAGTGTTGGCTTTCGCACTCCTTTGAGCCGCAACTTTTGTGACAGGTGTAGCAGCCACCTTTGGAAGAGGAACGAGGTCTTTCTTGTCTTTCGAAGGGGGTTTCTTGCTTTCGGGCTTCTTCTCTGTCTCTAGAACGAACTTTCGTTTCTTCACAGAGTCATCATCGGCCTTCTTGGTGGAAACGGAAGGTTTCAGCGGTCGCCGGTCGGTATTCTCCTCCCTTTCGCGTTTCCGCTCGTCTTTGTTTCTCTTTTCCCTATCCTCCTCTTTTTTTGCGATGGCTGCCTGTCGTCTAGCCTCAGTCTCCTTCGGGCGTTGCATCTTCTTATCCACGTCATCTTTTTGCTGCACATATGGCTGAACATCAAAACGAAATAGTTGCTCGAACTAGACTGACCTTCTTGGATTGCAAGCTTTTCAGTTCAGGCTTAGCCTTCTTGCCTCCGCCAAGCATCGTGTTAACAAGTTTCGTTGCTTGACCGAAGAAACTAACTTGGGGCTGAGATGAAGAGGCACCGGAAGCCATCGAAGTTTGACTCGCAGTCCTAGTGAGGGGCTGCTATGGGAGTCAGGCATCAAGTGATTGTTACAACTCAAATATCCTCACCTGTGTATGATATGGGCCTGCTATTCCGGTCTCAGCGCTTTCTTCGAGTTCACTTGCCTTCATGGAGCATTCAGCATCTGAGATCTCTTGCTCCCTCCCTACTTCTTCGTCGTTTATGTCTACGTCGACCATTGCATCATCAGACACAGGTGAGGCATCCTCGTTCTTATCTGTCGTAAGCCTCCTAGTCGGTCCTTGGCTTTCGGTCGGAAGCGAACTCCACGTGTCTTCTTTGTCTACATTACTGAAATCAAATGGTCGCCATCCTGGTTCGGCGGCGGCAAGCTTTTCCTCGAGTGGCCAGCTATCGTCATCGTCATCGTCAACGATAGTTCCGGCTGCGGGATGCAGGTTTCCAGATTGCGAATCAATCGTGCGTCCATTATCCTCAGAGGAAATAGGGACTCCGTCTGGCTTGTCGAATGATGGGTTGAATGGAATGTTGGTTTGAGACGATAACTGTGACGTTGCTTGAAGTACGGGAGCAAAGGTATTGGGAGAAACTAGTCGAACGGGGATACCTAAAGACAGTGCAACCGACGGCGCCAATTTATCAAAAGGACCATCAGACAAGAATCCCTTCGAATTACCCGAAATCGGCTTTGAGGCTGGAGGCATAAATACGGGTGGGGGCTTGTTGAATACCGGACCTGCAGGCTTGACAAAACTTGACATGCCCTTCGGCGGGGGAGAGTCGGATGGCGTAGTAGAAATACTCTCGTCGCTACCGTTGAATCGAAAACATACGTCCATTTCTGGGCCCGGTAGTTCAGGTTTATTGAGCTGAGCAGCGTCAGGTGCCAGATCTGAAAGACTGAGTCGCCGCTCAGTCCCTTCAACTTGAGAAACGGGATCAGGGGGTGACTGGACATCTGGTCGTAGTCTTGCCTCGAAAGTCTCTTGGCCAGGTTGGCCATCATTGCGAAGAATTTCGGAGTCCCCGGACTCTCTGTCAACTTGATTCCGTTGAGCTACTCTCGCTTCGGCAGCTGCTCTTGCCTCGGCCAGTGCAGCCACCACCGAACCACCGAGTGACTTGTTCACACTTTTGCCAGTGCGCGCTCCAAGCCCTTCGACGGTACGTTTGAACAGATCAATAAAGCCTTCCTCTGGGGAATTCATGCGCACGACTTGTTCATCAACATCCATGACATGATATTCTGAGTGGTCCACCGGCATGGCTTCGGAGAGTGGTACAACGTCTTTGGCACTAGACTTGGGAACCTTGTGCTTGCGCTGATCCCTATCCCGGTCCGATGCGGATGGAAGTGCGTCAAACATCTCCCCACTCTTTCGTTTAACTGCGTTCGATGCTGGGGGGAGAGTTACCGAAGTGGTAGTCACAGAGGTGCCAGGGAGCGGTCCAGTTCCTTCCATCGCCTTAGCTTCACGCGCCTTCATCAACCAGGAAGTCCTCTTTCCAAGTGGTACTGGTGCAGGCGTCGTGGTTGGAGGAACAGGACCAGCTAATATATCTTTTGCGACCTTCATAGATTTACGTAGAGGGGATGGCGCGGGGAGTATCGGGAACCCTGCGTGGCTGCTTTTGTGGGCCAGCCTCTTTGGAGATGTGTCATTTAACGGAACTGAAATTGTGTGTGGAATTGGAATCGGGTTTGATACAGGAACAACCGGTAGAGGGGCTGTAAACGCGTTCCTCTCAAGGTGTCCCGGAGAATTGACGGCAGTCCTACCAGAGGGTAACGGCTCTGTATAATTGCCCGCACGAATTTCCAATGACGGGAATTGTTCGATGGTATGATGGGCGTCAACGGGAGAGGGTCGCGTGTCAGGAAGGGGGCCCTCATGATACTGAATCGTTTCAAGGTTCGTCTCGGTAGCAGAGTGGTCGCCCGTTTCACGCCGAGGAATGGTCTGGATTTTCTCTTGGATGGTAGCAATGGCAGACAAAAGAGGAATGACAATGCGGCTTCGTTCGGGAGATTCGTCCCCTTCTGCGATGACAGACAGCTCGGTTCCACCAGCCTGCGAGTCCGGCAAACTGCTTGTCGTTGGAAGCGTATCGCGTGCACTCCGAATAGACGTTTCCTTGGCTTCAAGTAGAGCTTTATGAAAGCTATTGACGGGAACGACACTTTGAGTGGAATTGTCTTCCTGTCGAAAATATAAGAGCACATCGTCTTGCATGCAAGTACACCTACATCCAACGAGAAAAGGGTGGCATTTTTCGCTTTCGCAGATGCCGCAGCGGCCGCTCTCGTCCTGCGAGGAACGTTCTTCTTCCGGCCTGGCGTCTTCACAAGGTCAATTATTGGGCTATCGATGCGTCAGTTCAGCACGATCTTCAAGCATAGAATGCGGAGATCTACCCTTGCTTCGGACCAGCGAGAATATGGTCGAGATAATCGTCGAGAAAGATGAATGCATGGGTCTGGACCTGGTCTTCGAATAACTGGCGGCAAGGATCATTTGCCATGGAGGCTCGCACCGAGGACATCCAGGTGTATATTCTACCGTTGGTGTCGGCCATGGGAGCGCGTCGAGGACGTGAGCGTTGTTCTTGGTGGTGTCAGACAAACAAGAGCACACAGCTGGACCGTGGACGCGTCAGTCACATGACCATTATCCACTCTACTCTCACAGTCACTGACGTATTCACAGCAAGTGTCAAGTACTACTGACCAGACATGTCCTGTAGTGAGCATTTGTCTGAAGTTCAACTCCGGCAGTTGTATGAAGAAGAAGAGGTCGAACGATTCATCTCATTCTTTTCTGCAGTGCGTCTTCACTTCGAAATGGTCACTGCGCCCGCACGAATTCCTTCCAGTATGTAACAGAGTTTAGACATTCCGTCGAGCCGGCCGCCATGGAACCCCGCGTAGAAGGTGACCTCGATACCACAGCAGGAGGAGGATTCCCCACACATCATCCCTCCGTCGAACATGCACTTTCAGAATATATCGCACATGTAAGTCCTGTCAAACTAGTTCTTCCTTTTTTCTCTCCCTCTGAATCTAGTAGAACTATCTGTTACCATATTTACCGTCAGCTGCAAGCCTTAAGCCAACATTTACCCTCAAGCGTTTTGGTTTATCCGTTCAACGACTCTACTTGGCCATATTTCCGGTATATCAGACATTCTTACTAGACCTAGCACGTCTGGCTTTGTGGAAAGATTACCATCGAAGTATGAGACATTGTATAGTGAGTTTTGCATTGACGATTGTTCGGCTCCCAATTCATGTATCTGAAGATTTTCTGGTTTCTGTGGTTTCACGATTTACTTTTGCCTGCTCTCGTATTTCGAATTGTGTTTGGTCTCCTTCGACGTCGTCTCTCAACTTACCCCACCCTCAAAGAACTGCAGGAGCGACGCCAAGAGACCGCGGAAGCACTCAAGTTTTGGGAGGCAATCCAGCAACGCCTCTCCGTTTCAACGCTCGGCCCCATTGAAATGTGGCGCCTTTTCAAGTTATACAAATCGGGGGAAGGGGGTAAAGTGCCGCAGTGAAGGATAGAGAATGAGCCGCTGATAATTTCACAGGCACATCTGTTGGTTTGATCGAAACTGACGAGGACGATAGCCTAAGGACTGACGCACTGCGTATTATGAACGAGTTGGCTGATGTTCACGAGAGGATCAAAAAGTAATGTTTTCCGACGACGTATCGGATCTCTGAGTCCAACCTGAATTGTTTATTATTAGTATTTTTACGTGGCGCCGCCCAGATATGTCTAGTTGCTACCTGTGTGTAAGTTCGCAGTGGTGACCTGCAATTACCTGTTTCGCTGATTGTCCTCAAAGTTTTTTATTATTGTCGGCCTCGGCACTCTTGTACTTCCGACGCGCTATATCGTTAAGCTGGTGTATTGGCTTGGAGGCATGTTTTTTTGGCATGTTGCACCTGTCGTCGCAGCTCTTCCGCAAGCAGACTGGACCCGGTATGTGCTGTTCTGTCTGATACGGCAGTACGATCATGCCTACTTTCCAGACTATCACTCCTGTTTGTGAATGCACCAACGGATGCCGATTATGCCATGGAGTTGATCGCCAAACGGATCGCAACAGGACAAGATGTTAACAGAGTCTCACTTAGAAATGGGCTATATCATTCACGAGATTCCTCTGTTAGCACGGAAAGCCTTGTGTACACAGTGCATGGTGCGGCACAGCCTACTGATGATGATAGCATAAACTGGAAAAAGTGGAGTGAACGAGTGGCTCGTGGCAAGTCGTTTGTCGAAGACAGAAGGCGGCTTCTGTCGTCTCACGTACGTCGCCATATACTGTATATCTGCGTCGAAGCTGGTTTAGCTGTAAATCGCAGACCTCGCGAAATGAGGACTTGGGGGAAAGGGCATCCACCTTCAACGAATCGGGAAATGAGGAAGCTCATTGTATGCTATCTTTTTTGTATTTTGACGTACGTCTGGCTGAAAGCCGTTGGACAGCATTCTTGGCGCAATACGCGTCTTCCACTGGGCTGATCACGCTGACGCCTTCGACTTTAGCTTTCACTTCCCTTATGAAGACCCGCGCTAAGCTGGTCGTGCCCCGTGATCAGTTGCGTGGCGTGAGGCGATCCGGACTGTTGAAAGGTCTCTGCATCACATGGGCCCCGGAAGGAGGGGAAAGGGAAGAAAGATTCCAATGGGTGGCGAACCGTGATGAGCTGTTCGCGAGGCTTGTAGGGACCGACGGGGGACGTTGGCTGAGGGTATGAGACGTTGCTGTATCCTCTCCGCTTCTAATTAACCGCATCACGAACCTTTGTGGCTTCGCCGTTGCTTTCTGCTGTTTTCATCCAAGCTAATTAAGTGCATATAGTCTACTCCGCTCTTGTATGTTCTAATAACTCGTCTCCTCCGCACTGACTTCGTCCTACCAGTATGTTTTTCTCGCCGGACCTGCTGTCAAAGAGAGACAGCGGTTTTGGTCTTCTGTGGTAGCTACCCTGCGACTATGAACAGCCGGGAAACTGATAGCTACATGCGCAGGCTTGCTGCTACACTTGGGTCTAAATCCGCGTTCAAAAAGCTTCCCAAGCGCTCTGTGATGACTGCTGACATTTCCCAGTTATGTCGCCTCATTGCCACCCCAGCGGAACCACTCGCCCTCCGCCTCTCATCCAACTTACTGGTAGGCGCTGCCCGGTATGTAACCATCCTTCCCAAGGTCTTCGCAATGGCTCATTCACTTTTAGGGTATACAAAGGTTGGTAGAGCATCCTAATTATCCAGACGAAGGTTAACAATATGTCAGTAAAGCAAGAAATCCTCATATCAGACGTGACGACTTGCTACAACTCTCTCAAGCGAGTCGAACTCGAATTGCGATCCATGTCGTCTTCAGAAGCTCAACTTCAAATGGCACAACCGAGTGTGAAGTTAGTTTGATTTCTTCGTGCACGGCTAGCTTACTGAATCGCTCAGATCATTCGCGATCACTATGCGGGCCGACCCATGGGCTGCACTCTCCATCGAATTTGATGCTATGATCACGGTACGTACTCTCGCCGCTTCTACCCGCAAAGACTGTAATTATTTGTTTAGAACTGGGATGAATATCTGAACCATGGAGGTACGCCTTCAGAGCTCATTGTTTATTCCCTTGATAACTCATAGCCACAGGTAACGGAGATACCGGTGATTCGGACGATGAATATCACCCCAGAGGGACAAAAGAGAAAGGAAAGGCTGCGTCTATACTGACTCTTTCCCCTAAATTGGATATTCTTCGTGCAACTGCGTGCACTCTGCCCGAAAACCATGACTTCTTACTTGCGACCTCGTTTGACGCATCTTTCGGAAGCGGGACAACGAAACCTTCGTCTTCTCAAATCGGGGGCTTTGGGTTTGATGGTACGTTCGATGGGTTGGACATCCAGGAGGGCGTTGGGGACGATCTTGTCAGAGAATTGGGAGAAGGATGGGGGGCTAGTCCTATCCAGGAGAATGCGGCAGAGTAACTCTTTCCTCGTGTCTTTAGCTCGTACTAACAACGTCAAGGATGTATTTACAGGCTCCAGAACCATTTATGATGGACTTCGGCGCTGGAGATTGTTTAGATGACCCGATGGCAGGACCAGACGAGTTTGTGCAAGTGCCGGATTCGCCGAATCTCCAGCCGCACCATATGACCAATTCGTTTCAAGACCTACATATCAACACAGGTGAGTGGAGTATAGCGCTAGTATACTAGTCTGGATCGACTTATTTGAATAGTCGGATCACCTCTTTCACCTTCCTTCGCTGGAGGAATAAATCCGCCCACCGAGCTTGATGTGCGGGATGTGGATAGAGAACCAATCCGACACAACAACGAAGCCACGTTGAGAAAGGCCAAACGCACAAGGCTCATGCTGGACGCCAGGACAGAACTTACAGACGAAGAGCTAAAGGTGAGCATCAAGAAGGTTGACTTGCTTATTTTTCAATTATTATTTCCACGGAGGCCACCCGCATGTTCTATATGGACAGGCAAAACACCATTCGGTTCGAATTAGAAAACAAGAGGTTCGAGAAAAGGCAAGATGATCTAATCCATGGTTTGCTATGGGACGCTCCCGGTAGCGGTAAGTCATCCAAAGTGCAATTGGCGATGATTAACGGTAACTTATGTACCAGTGCACGCCAAGGAATTGGTCGATTTCTGGGTTGATCGTTTCAAGGCGCACGTAGAGGCTCGGTCTGGTCTCTTCCTAGACCCGCAATATCCGGGTAGCTTAAGTTCATATGACGGGATTGCGCACTTTTGCTTACTAACTATTCAGAAGATGATTTGCCTCGCAGGAAGCGCAAGAAAGTATCTGTTTCTTCCCCGAAACAACGTACCGTAGATATGGAAGAGCCAGCCATATTGGTCACCGAGAACTGGGGTGCTGATGAAGAAGCCATTCCACCGATTGACAGCGAAGAGATGATCGACTATAATTTCAACTTCGATGGTTTGACGTGACCGGATTTGTCGTCCACTTTCTGACACTGACTCCATGTCCTAACAGCAAACTGGGGGGGTAACGATGATTTCGCCCCTAATGCAAAAGATCAGCGCTCGTCGGAGGTGGCTTCCATGCTTGCGTTCTTAATGATGCACTCTGACCCCTTATCAGGAACCTGGACAAGCTCGGCGCACCTCTCATCTACCGCCAGGTTTCGGGGATAATATGGGCATCGATGAAGTAACAGATACCTTTCACTCACAACGCAGTGCTCTGTTTCCATGGGATATGGCGGGGAATAGTTCCTCCATTTCTGCCCGCGGAGGAATACAATCACTGAACAATGATCGGATAAGTGTCGAACATGCGGATGCCAGACTTCGCGGAAGTTCCGCAAGTCGGAGGGGCAGCTCAGTTCCCAGCCTTCCTGGAAATATTCAATCTGGCGTAGAATCACCAGCGGTGATCCTACAAACGATTCAAAGCGACGACGATTTCATATTTGATGGTGCACCATGGACTGAACATACTCACTTGTCCTTACCAATGATTTTTTGTCTATAGTTCCTGGAGGCAACAACGCCGTGGAGCTGCGAGAGTCTGAAGCGAATCGAGTGGCTCTCGAGAAAAATTCATACAACTTTCTAGGGTACGTCGTTGGCGTTATCTAACTACGAGAAAGTAGACCTGACTCGTGTTTGCGCCAGGTATGCAAAAATGCAATATATGTCGCTTTCGAGTGGCCAGTATCTCATATTCGACGATGTCGCTCCAAAAGCAACCAGCACTGCACGCGTTGCGGCCGCCGCGCTGTACCATTGCCTTGGTGGGTGATCCGGCATCACGGATCCATGGTATCTGATTTTCTTGTAGTTCTGGCGACCAAGGATCTCGTGCATGTGAAGCAAGAGGAAGCATATGGACGGATCGAAATTCGCATCGCGTAGGTGGCCGGGGTGCTTCGACGTTTACTTTGTTCGTAGGCCAAAATGATCGGACTAATCGGAGCGTTACTCTGTGACCTGCGTGACATACATGCGTGACCGCCGAGGAACGTTCCGGGTAATGTGGCAGGAGTAATTTTTACCTCCATTCGTATGATATAAAGGGATATTGGCAAGCAGCTCCTCATTGCATCCCATATCATGTCTTCCCGTGCTGTCGAAGCCGCCCACCATGCGCAGAGTACCATCGATCTAGGGAATTATGACCCAGAACAATCACGTCTCATGGATGAGTGCTGCATCCTTGTTGACGAACAAGACAACGCCATTGGTGCCGCGGACAAGAAGACATGTACATCGTATCTATTCTGCTCGTGTGATATCAATGACGATCTTCTCATAGGCCACTTGATGGAAAACATAAACAGAGGCTTGCTACATCGTGCCTTCTCTGCGTTCATCTTCTGCCCATCAGACGGAAAGCTTCTCCTTCAGCAACGCGCAAGCGAGAAGATCACATTCCCTGACATGTGGACGAACACATGTTGCTCTCACCCCCTCGCCGATTTCGAAGAAGAAAAGAAAGAGGAAAATCAGCTCGGCATTCGTGTCGCTGCATCTAGGAAACTTGAACACGAATTCGGCATCCCTCGTAATCAGACTCCTGTGGACCATTTCCAATACCTTACTCGCATCCATTATCTCGCTCCGTCTAATGGACTATGGGGTGAACACGAAGGCGAGGAAACTTGCTACAAGGTTTCGCCAGAACACATTTGACGTTGTCTTTTTGCGCAGTTGATTACATCTTGTTCCTGACGGCGAATGTTACTGTCGCTCCGAACCCGAATGAGATCCGTGACTACAAGTGGGTGGACAAGGCGGAGCTACAAGCCATGTTTGACAATACGTGTGCGTCGATCATGACCTCACCTGATTGACTACTGACCACTGTGATCCAGCCAATTCTTTCACTCCCTGGTTCAAGCTTATTGCCCGGGACTTCTTGTTTGGCTGGTGGGATGAGCTGCTTTTGCGAAAAGGGGAGGATGGGCTTGTGTGCGCAAAGAACCTCGCCGGTGTTGCTGACGGTTCGCAAGTAATCAAGATGAACTAGCAGAGGGATGTGACACTTTCATTGAGTTGTCATGAGTAGGAAGGATAAATAGGGTTATTTTTCCCCCATTAATTTAACGGCAGTCAAATAGAAGGCCCAGGTGGTTTTGTCGTTGGGAACCTGGTCTTGATCGATACGAGCATTGGCCGAAAGCGTCCATTTCGACAGGTACGTCCGAGTCCTGCACCACAGATGGGTTTACATGCACGAACGTTTTAATGACTTCGATGAATTCCTTCATGGGTGGGACTTCTCGACTCGAGTACCCACGATGATGAGAGGGATCATAATCACAATCGCAAAGCCTATATAGCATTCCGATCTTTCATAATCGTACAACACAGACCTGTCCATGGTTATCCATAGAAGATCGCTGTCAGCGCCTCAGAGCGGCCTTCATATTAGTAAGTAGGTATCTCATCCTCGCCCAGATGCACTACGTGAATCCGGTCTGTGGCGCATTCGAGTACCACGGAAAACCCATACTTCCCTCCTTCCACCGAATCCCAAAAGTCCAGCTCCAGGTAGTGAAATAGTAGCTTCCAGCTTGTAGCCAAGCATGTTTATTTCTTGTAATGCATGGGATGCAAAGACGTCCTTGTCCAGATCCGGTGCTAATGGAGAAAGGATATAGGATCTTCAAACGATAATCACGAGGATGTGCATTACCTCCAAAAGTATTACGCTTTAATTCGACGCTATAAATCTCCTTTTCACTCGTGCTTTGTGCAGCTATTTTAAACGGCCAAGCGCTGCGTAAACGGGGGCCGAGTTGCTCGCCAACACGACGTGGTGGTCGTACAAGGGTCATTTTGTGACCGGATCGCGACATGTGTGCCACGAAGAAGTCCGGACCTACGTCCTCAGCCATGTCACGAAAAACAAGTTGTGGATACTAGGACACAGCATCAGTCACGGAGCCCTCGACAACTCGAAAATATTACTGCGTGGCCTGTGTGGATCGAAGTCAGGTATTGGTATCCCTAGTGGTAAGTTAGCAACCTCCATACAACACAAGGGGAAAAAGACGAACGCGACGAGAGAGACAAGCAAATAGCTCCGAGATCATTCGCTTTACGCTATGGGCGGATAAGTATGCCATCAGAGCGCGGCTGGTATAAAATGCTTCTTACATGACACCATCGGACCCTGTAGCGCTCCAAGGGCTTCTGGAAAATGAGACACGCCATGAGAGGGGTGCCGTCATTTGGCTCGATACACCATGGGGCCACATTGGCATGATATGCTCCTTGACTTCGTCCAATGTATCTTGATATGCTACATTTCCTAGGCGAAGTTCGCTCGTGCCATGAAACGAAACAAACATGTGGTCTAGAACGATGACGGCATGGGGGTGAGACAGGAAGATAAGAGGGGTCAGGTGAACAGAACGCTTACCAGGCAGAAAGGAAGGGTTGGAAGCTGTGCGCATTCGGGTCGTTGGCGCCAGTCGCTGACGAGCGCTCGAACTGGTCCTCGTTCTCTCAAGGGGGACGGCGGAAACAGAGTCTGAGCGCTGGATTCCATTCCTCTTCAATGCAGGCTTCAGTTGGGGTTTCTCAGACATAGGCTTGGGCCTGGAAGCAGGTGCGCGCTGGAGGCGCGGCTTTGGGGTGTGACCAGCGTCAAGCGCATCTGGATTCGGTGGCACGAACGGAGCATCCCTGGAAGAGGGAGATTGGCGGACAGAGCTGGGAGGGAACGCGACCTTCTCTCGCGGCCATGGGTCGGGTGGCGTGTTGTGAGGAGGACTGGTGTAGGAGGGTTGTTGGTTGGGAAGGGTGGACCGGGGCAGCTGCTGGGTATATCCTGGGGGGATGTAGGTATGATAAGGCTGTCCGTAGTAAGGATAGGCGGCGTTGTGGTTCGAGGCAAACCCGTTGTGCATCGTGGTCAGTGACAAGGAAGGGAGGAAGGGAATTAGATAGAGGTAGAGGTAGAGGTAGAGATCAAGCTAACTGCCTGCAGGTGCATGGCTGGCAAGCTGGCTCGACACAACGTGTACGAGAGCGATTACCATTCTTGGTGACATTCCCAAACCCGACATACTTCTGGTCGTTCTCGCTGTGTCGTCGCGGTTTCTTCGTCGTCCATTACGGCGCCAGACGCAGACAAATGAACACCAAGAACGTACTCGTCGGCCGCGTGCGCGATCATGGGGATGGGGATGATGTCGGATCCGTGCTCGTGTCACGTGACAGAACTGGCAAGGTCTATTAGTATGTTTTCCAATTCCATTCCGTCTCTTGCCTTCAAATATTTTCGTCATGGCTTCCGCCCTCTTCTCCTGGATCAGGTCACCAGCAGCCCGCGAATACTTTTTCAGTCAGTACACAGGGCTCCTAACCTTCTCGTACCTAACCTTTCTTGCTAGGTACCCATTTTTGGGGACCAGTCAGTCTCCGTGTTTTTCCACCTAACTTGCCTTACTATCCTTCATCTAGGTTGCCAACTTCGGTCTCCCCTTGGCTGCAATAGCTGATCTGAACAAAGATGAGGAGCTTATTTCTGGCACCATGACTCCCACCCTCGCTTGTTACTCGTGTGTCTTGCCTCTTCATCTACCGCGACCTGTAGACTGAGCCCGTTTTCCAAGCCTGGTTTTTATGCGTTTTGGTCTGCATTTCCCCCTCTACTCCTTGGAGATCCCTGCTGATTTCCATCGCAGCTTGGCGGGTGCAACCCCGCAATTATTTGTTGCTTGTATGCCACACGACAAATTCCATAGCCCAGTCTGTTCAAGGAGCACGCTTCATCAATTACTGGTACTACGGCGGTCGCGAGAGGAAGTACGGTCTGACTGGAACTGAGTCGAACGGCTCGGTTACTCCAGAATCCGAATCAAAGTAACCGACGGGCGAGTTTGGGCATGCGGTATGTTC
This sequence comes from Austroboletus novae-zelandiae, assembly GCA_038090275.1. Classification (NCBI taxonomy): domain Eukaryota; kingdom Fungi; phylum Basidiomycota; class Agaricomycetes; order Boletales; family Boletaceae; genus Austroboletus; species Austroboletus novae-zelandiae. Next base: position 289,270 of record JBBPML010000004.1, on the reverse strand, counting down.
TACACGTCATTTGCTATTAGATCTGCTTAAAATACTTGCGTAGGTGTTGCTGAGTAACACGATCCTTACATATACTCTGCATATCATATCACCAAAATTCATCTCCATCCTCTCCTTTACCACTCTTTCCCTTGCGATGAGCGAGTGCTTGATGTTTATACATCTCGGAAATCTGATCCTTGGTTTAGTATGAATGCGATCTCGAGCAAAATAATCATCACCTGTTCGGGACTAGTCGCATCGTCGGCCGATTTGTCGTCTCTCACCCTAATGAACCTCGGAAAACGTAATGAAATCCCACGCTCTTCTACCTGGATGAGTTTATCCTTGTCAAACAGCGCCTGCCATCGCGAAAACGAAATACACTGACCATTCCTTGAGCAGCGGTGTATATTGGACTCAGACTCAGGTCAGCCGCAAGGACTTCCCACACAACCTTGGGCTCAAACCATATATCAGGTTTGGCGCCTCCAATTTTGATGTCTCCACGAGGCTTTTGCATCTCGAGTGCTTGAAGAGTCTCCCAGTGGGCTTGTAACATTTCTTCGCTGAATCCAGTGCCGATTTTGCATATCGTTTGATACTCTTCGGAGTCCGGGTCGAAGCACGCCAATAAAAATGCACCGTAGACCTTTGTGCGCTTTCCTTTGCCATAGTATCCTCCGACGACAACCAAGTCAAGTGAATCGCCAACACCAGCAAGGTAATCTTTCTTGAGCTGTGCAAAATGATGAACATGTTAGACATAGAATCAAACGTATTGCCTCACCTTCAACCAGTTCACACTACGTCGACTTGGTTCATAATGACTTTCGTCGCTCTCGAGCATTTTCACCATAAGTCCTTCGCAACCGTCCTTTACGCTTTCCTCGAGGAAGGCTTGGATCTCTTCGGTCGTCTCGCCATCCGAGGACTTTGCAAAGTCGAATTCCCCTGGAACAACATGGAAGTGTTGCCGCAGAAGTCCTCGACGCTCGACCAGTGGCCTTTGCAACAACGACTTCGGTACCAATCAGATGCTCTCATATTGTGTGACATTCATTCAAGCATACCTCTCCATTCAAATAAAGAAGATCAAAAGCAAAGAGGCAAACTCGAATTTGAATATCTTCTATCTTTACATCCTTCCGTTTGCGTTTACTGAGCTCTTGGAAGGGCATAAGGTTTCCTGTTGTCTTATCTATGGCGACAGCCTCCGCATCCAGGACGAACGACTCTGTTTCTGATTTTACGCACTGAACGGGTGTCAAAAAATTCAACATCCCAAAAAAGAATACACCTACGTGTGGAAGCTGTTCGGCAAGATCAGGATACTTTTTACTCATATCCTCCGAATTCCTGCTAAATATGCCGACAACACCATCATCAAGCTTGTGGACCTGTGCACGCTCCCCATCGTACTTGTACTCGCACGTAAACCGTTTGTTTTCGAATCGATCAAGTACTTCACCAATAGCCTTTGTCGGCTTTGCAAGCATAGGCTTGAGAGGTACACCAGGAGTAAGCTTGCACACAGAAGGAAGATCGTTGATACCATGGGTAAGGAGGGCAGGAATAACGAGATCATAGTTAGGAAGTTCACTAGCAAACCATGAGCAAGCCATTCGCGACCGCAGGAAGAAGCGAACCTAAAAACAGATTTCATAATACTTGTTGCCTCCTCTAGACGACTTGTAAGCTTTTCTTTGCTCCACTTTTTGCTGGCTGTCGTCGTTGGTAGCTTGCCGCATAAAGAACACCAGACCTCTCACCTCCTTCAATTTCTGTTAGGACGGCTGCATGGGCTAGTGCGACGAGCACAGTTCGCTCAGCATTGCCAATCCTGAGCTTGCCTTCAAGACTGCGGATCATGTATTTTGCTTCACTGTCTTGGCATGCTGCCAGTAGCTTAGTGATGATGGATACCTTCTTTGCTTGGGACTAGACAAGGATCAAAAAACAGATCAGAGCCTTTCAACTTGTATGGCTCACTGAATGACCGGACGATAGCGCAATTTCTTTCAGATTGGTGAACACAAAAGGAACCGTCAAAGACTTGGGTTTGAAAAGCGTCTTCTGGCTGGCCTTGGAGTTCTGTAGGCATTTTCGTTATTAGCACTGTTATGTGAAAATGTTGTATACTTACGGATGCGACTAATCCGAGGTCACCTTCTTTCTTGAGGTCTGCTTTGACGACTGCCAGGCTACGGCCCGTAGATTCGCTGATCGCTTTGATGAGGAGGCTCTCGCCTATCCCCAACTCTAGGCCAACATAATCCGGGCTTAACTTGGGAAGAACTTAAGATCGTCGAATGACATGCTTGCATCACCGCAAACCTTGTTTATGCATAAGTAGACGACCTGGAGGAGTGAGTCGGTATCTGCTTTGACACTACGTCGCATAACGAGCAAAAAGAAGCTTCTGAGCAACGATGTTTTCTCCAGTCGCTTTGTGGTCGCCTCGATCAGCATGAACGTCTTGGTGAGTGCAGCATATGGTACCCTAAGGATTCTGTTTCGCCGGGGCTTTCATGGTTCGTATACGAAAGTTACTCACGGTGCCCCTACTTTCCAACCACCCTCGATATCAACTTCGTCCGTCTTCGAGAGTAGTTCATCCACACTTAGGTACGCTTATGTCAATATGATAAGAAATTATATGAAAGCTTACTTTTCAGTTGCATCTTCGTCTTCTGATCGTGACAAGGCCCCGTCTGATTCACTAGCTGAAAGCTCATCATCTTCTCCGGGAGCAACAGACTGGGCCTTTCTTTTGCCTTTGACGGGAGATCGCGCACGCGTGTTGTTCTGAGCGCTGGAGACACATGAATCAGGCTTTGGTGATTTGCGCCCCTTGCGCGACTTGGTGGCGACCCCCTCTTCGTCGGAATCGGCGACACGCCTCCTCTTTGAGTCACCTAAGTAAAAATTGGCTCGGCGTTGTAAGCTTGTCACGCTGTACAGAAAATCGTACGTTTGGGTGATGGTGATGCTATACCTTGCGGCTTGGCTTAGGGAAGTATGTTGAACTGAAAGGAGAGGCTAGGCTAGAAATACGCACCAGGTGATTTGGGAGGCGATGTATCCTTGTTGAGTTTTGCATCCTCTGCGACCGAGGGAGTTGGGGGGGACTGGTCTACCTTGCGTTTCTTCTTGCCCCACATGTCAGCAAGACTGGGCTGCTGGTTTGGAGCAGGCCTGGCGTTTTTGGGCATCTCGATGAACTTGCCTGTTTGAAGGAATTCAGCGCAGCACTGTGGGGTGCGGCAAAGAACATACGGAGCGTTTGTTGTTTGCTCACGAGCTGCGTGTATGCGGTGACACGAACGCGACTAAGTCCGCGCATCAGAGTTACGTATCTGCATACCACGTGACAACACGACGGACTTTGAATTAAATGATTTCGGAAAGTGCCGAGACCTGTACAGTTTCTGTCGTGTGGCTTGGCTACCCAAGCAATGCAAGGTACGCGGCAGTAAGGCCAACAAACCCACTATGGCGGAACAGGTGCGCACGGAGCCATCTAGCATTCGTTTCTTTGATATCCCTCGCAGATCGAGAAAGCCTACCAAAAACAACACCTTTTCCAAAACGCCAAAATCCGCGGTACGGGCTAATGTTCGTGTGGTGTCCGACTATCTGACTGTCCGTTTCACCAAGGCGGTAAGAAGGTCTCTACGAAGGACAAGCGATGGTACAAGGACGTCGGCCTGGGATTCAAAACACCGACAGAGGCCGTCCAGGGCACCTACATCGGTACGTCCGCCCCTGAGCCATTCACGGTCTGTTAGACGCGGTGTGCGTAGACAAGAAGTGCCCCTTTACGGGCAACATTTCGATTCGCGGGCGAATTCTGACCGGCAAAGTGGTCTCGACGAAAATGACGCGGACGATTATTATACGCCGTGATTATCTGCACTACATCCCCAAGTACAGTGCGTCGAGGACACGATGAGCGTCGGTGGTGTTCTGACATGTGACCGGCAGACCGCTATGAGAAGAGACACAAGAACCTGGCGGCACACGTGTCGCCCGCATTTCGCGTGGAGGTTGGTGATACAGTGACGGTTGGGCAGTGTCGGCCGCTGTCGAAGACGGTGCGGTTCAACGTGCTGCGGGTGGCGAAGAACAAGGCGGCGACGAAAGCGTTTGGCAAGTTCTGAGCCGGGGTAGCATACTATGTTTTTTGTACGCACGATGGCGCGCAATGCAACGCTGGCAAACAAGCGGACAAACAAGCGTGGAGACGCCACTGCGAGCTGCACTCCACCCGACTTGCACCGTCTCGGTGATCGACACAGTCGCGCTCGCTCCCCAACCTGGCGCCCACCCTTTTATCCGTCCTCACCGCCAAGCTCTCCAGGTCGCGGCCACAGTCGTCCCAGACCCAGCCAGCCTCTTCGTCCCCCGCGTCCAAGGCCCCACCAATGGGCCAGCAGCAGTCCAAAAAGTCCAAGAGGAACGCCAGGGAGAAAGACCAAGATCCGCCCCAGGACGGCCTGTTTGAGGACCACTCCGATCCCAGCGCCCACGGAACAGCTTCCCGTCCAGCCTCCCACCCCAATTCTGCCCACAGCGCTGCCCACGAATATGATGCGGTTCGCTCTGCCGCCGCCTCTGTAGACAACCAAGACCGTACCACGACCCCAGTCGGTCCAACTACTTCTCAGCCCCCAGCCTCGCCCGCCCTTCCTACCTCCACCCTCGCGCCCCCGCCCAACGACCACTCCTCAACCGCCCTCCTCGCGCCCACCCCAACACCATCCAATTCGGCCCCGTCCACGAAACCCTCCCCCTCCCCCCTGGACATCCCCACCATTCTTTCTACCTCGACAATGCCGCCCTCGTTCACTCCGGGCTCTGCTGCAAGTAGCTTCCCTCTCAGTGATCCTGCAAACGGCGGAAAGGAGAAGCTCAAACAGTTCGACATTGACGATATGATACAGCGTCTCCTTGACGTTGGTTACACCGGCAAAGTCAGCAAGTCGCTCTGTCTCAAAAACATTGAGATCGCCTCCATTTGTCAGGCTGCGAGGGAGGTTTTCCTCAGCCAGCCCACCCTCATCGAGCTATCTCCACCTGTGAAAATTGTTGGCGACGTTCACGGCCAGTATTCGGACCTCATCCGTTTGTTTGAAATGTGTGGCTTCCCCCCTTCTGCAAACTATCTATTTCTGGGCGACTACGTGGATCGAGGCAAGCAAAGTCTGGAAACTATTCTCCTCTTGCTATGCTACAAGGTCAAGTACCCAGAAAACTTCTTTCTGCTGCGGGGCAATCATGAATGCGCGAATGTGACACGAGGTTTGTCTTTACCAACTACCATCATCCATGATGTTCACCCTGTCTCAGTGTACGGCTTTTACGACGAATGCAAGCGAAGATGTAACATCAAAACATGGAAAACATTTGTAGATGTCTTCAATTGTTTGCCCATTGCAGCTGTCGTTGCCTCGAAAATATTCTGCGTCCACGGTGGTCTTTCTCCCTCACTTCATTCAATGGACGATATCAAGCGTATACAGCGACCCACGGATGTTCCCGACTATGGTCTACTCAATGACTTATTGTGGTCGGATCCATCCGATACCGCACTAGATTGGGAGGACAATGAACGTGGTGTTAGTTATTGTTTCGGGAAGGCGGTGATTAACGACTTCCTGGTGCGATACGACATGGATTTAATCTGTCGGGCGCACATGGTAGTGGAGGATGGTTATGAATTCTGGAACGACCGAACATTGGTCACCGTGTTTAGCGCGCCAAACTACTGTGGAGGTATATAGTTATCTCTCTTTTCAGTGTCTTGCTCATTCATCGCTATCAGAGTTTGACAACTATGGGGCCTGCATGAGGTGCGCACCGCCCGCTTCTAGTTTGATTATTGATCCTAGCTTCCTATGTAGTGTGTCCGAAGATTTGCTGTGTGCATTCGAACTACTCAAGCCGCTAGATGGCCCTGCACTCCGGAAAGAGATGACCAAGGCCAAACGCAAGAGGTAGGGGATGTTCAAAAACATGGTGGATTGTCTGTCTGAATGCCATCGCAGTCTAATGGCGACAACTCCGTGACAATACCTCAGGCACATTTCTGCCTGAGGGTTTTGTCTTTGAATGACAACACCCTCTTCGCTGGTGCCCGATCCGTATATTATTTACGTTGTCTCTTCTACGTGCATGACTAGAATGAGACCATTTGGGTACCCATGACTCCTCCCCCTTCCGTTCGTCCTCCTCCGCTGCTTGTGCCTTTTCCCGGTCTCTATGTCCATTACTCTACCTGCTCTCATAGCTGATATCCCTCCTGTCTACTCCTTTCCTAGCTTTGGCACGCTCGTTTCCTTTGAAGGCACAAGTTTGTAACCTATCCGCAACCTCATCTACGCTCATTTTCTCGTTACCTTTAGGTGTCGTGCAATACGGAGCCTTACCCTTCTTTTGCCTACGTTCAGTTCTCTGGTGCATCGAACCCACTATTCTGTCAGCTTTCCTTCTGGGCTTGTTACTTAACACATCGCATATTTTTTTCTTCTGGTTTGTGATATAATGATATTGCTATCGTTTGGCGCGGCTACAAGGCGGCTGAAGGTGCACGACGTGATCCCGCATGGTATCACAGCGATGTATTCGCGGCAAACGATCTATGACATGTCATAAACTAGCACCCCAAACGCGCAAAGAATCATTCCAGCTCCCAGCAGTCCTCCGGACGTCAGAGCGACCGTGCCAAAAATCAAATCGGAGACGAGCGTCAAGACTATGGTGAGGAGATTCCCGACCGACGTCACAATAGGACCCCAAATTCCCAATAATATCTGTCAAATGAACCTTGAGCATGAGAACCGTAGGACCGATATACAGAGATCCCTACCATAAAACCGGCATTAAAGACCACGCCTGACGCCGCTATGCCTATGATTGTAATCGTTACATTAGAATTTGGCGGTAGCCGAAAGCTCTCGATCTGGAAATAGTGCAACACGGGGATTGGGATCCAGAATACAAGCAGGGTACAGAGGCCCATAGTTGCTGTAATTAGGTTGGGGTGTAGGCCAAATGGAAGCGGGTATATGATGTCATCCGCATGAAGTACAACAGGCGCTTCTTCGTCTACAGTGTTGTTACAATCGGGTAATTGGCTATAATGACCGGATTCGTCAGTCCTAGTCAATCCTGGGTCGGACGGAAATGCAATGTATCTCGTGTAAAGGACTTGATAGAGGCCGTACAAGACCGCTGCGACCAGGGTGAGCATATCCCCAATAAAGGGAGCAGAGGTACTCCAAGGATCCACTTCAAGTAATCGTGCTTGCGGGGATGAAACGGGAGAACCGCCGTAGAGCACGATTAGAACACCCAAAGTGGCGATGGTCACCGCAAACAAGGGAAGGGTCCCCCATTTAACCCCGAGCAGCTTGACACTAAAGATGTAAGCGAAAAACGCGTTTGCGTTCCAAATCGCTGTTACGTTTGTCACCCTGCGAAAACGTCAACGGATGAGACGGCGACAAACAAGACGTCGTACGAAGTGAGGGGAACCGCAATGAACCACAATAGGGCGGGAAGATTGTAAAATGCGGTGAGACAGATCACGGGAACGAGCAATCTCGCCACGGAGAATCGTGCAACCGAGACAATAAGGCCGGAACTCCAGGTGGATACTTGTTCGGTCAGAGCCACACGTAGGCCGGCTAAAACAGGACGAAGCCTATGCTTTGTCCTGAGCAGGACATAGATAAGATGAAATGGGAAAGAGAATAAAAAGGACGAATGAACGATGTAGCTGGAAATTCGATTTAGTTGATCGAACTGCTGGTTTGTAGGGGGGGCAGACTCGCAATATGAAGTAAGGCTGATTGTATCCCAAAGTCGTCTGTAGGTACTGCACGACGATGAGGACGGTGACAGAGGTGAATCCGGGCACTCACCTGCGTGGCCTGGGACTCTACAACGAATGCGAAGAGGACGGCGACAAACAAGAGAGAGGCAGTCAAGCTAGATTCGTTGAGAGACATCGCATTTATGGCAGAGCAAGAAGCGGGATCCGGATTTATATGATAGACTGCACGTGACGGCTGGAAAACTTGTTCCTTCTTTGAAAACTACTCAAGCACTCCTCATGCTGAGAGCTTTGCTGACCTCGAGTCGCCCACTCCTCACGCGACTCCGCGCTGCGACCATCACCCGCCCGGCTGCAGACAAATGTCTGATCCCCCACCCTGCACATTCGGTTCCGGCGTTGACGAGAGGGATGAAGGTCAGGTCGTCGGTAAAGGTCATGTGCGACGGATGTAGCATCGTCATACGCAAGGGAAGGGTCTATGTCATTTGCTCAAAAGACCCCAAGCACAAGCAGGTGCGAGTCTCGCCACTGCCATGTCCACATTCCTGACACACGCACAGCGGCAAGGGTAGCACCTCGCCGAGTATCACATGTTACAAGTACCTTTTGTTACGCCAAATGCACCGTCTCAAGGACCCGCCCCGTTCTAACCCACATCTGAAATTCAAATTCAACGCCGTTCTCTGTTTGGATCCCTGCTGGAACCTCAAATCCGACCCATGCGCTGTGTTCATCACGAGTTGCCCTTTTCCATCCTGTACCATCCAAGACACTGGGGAAAAACACGTCGCACTCGAATTCCGGGTTATAAATGCGTGTTATTAGGATGCGGTCTGCTTGTAGAGACGGAGAATTGGATTGTTGGGGTCCCTGTTCTAGTGCTTCTTGGTACAGCGAGGACCCTCCGATGACAAACAGACGGTGGACGTTGCTCTGGGACCCGAAATCCCCCACCGAACGTTTCAAGTCGGAACGCAGACGTGCTGAATCGGTTTGTTTGCCATGAGGAAACCTGGTACACTGTCAGGTGATGGATCAGAATATTTGAGATCGGCGCACAGAGGATAGTCTTCGTTTTGGCTAAGCACCACATTGATACGTTTCTTGAGCGGTCTGAATTTTTGTGGTATACTCTCCCAAGTTTTTCTGCCCATGAATAGGACATTGGTCTGGGCAGCGGGCGCATCTGTCGTGACCCGGCCGAAGTAGGCCAAGTCTTGCGGAACGCGCCAAGGAAGCGTGCCGCACTGCCCAATGCCATCTTTTGTTGTTGCGGCGACGACGAGGGTAAGTTGGGACATGATTCGAGGTGTCAGAGACATGTGGCTGATCAAGTAAACTTGATCGATTTCATCGATACTATACAACAGTACACTCCACAATTAACCCCATTGCTTCCATTCACTTCCTGAAGGTGGCTTCACCTCGACTTTTGACTTCTTGACCTCCTCCCAGTTCGTACTGAGCGTTGTTCCACCGCTCTCCTGGAAACTCTTCATCATCGCACGCCGCGTGTCTTCGTCCGCGTCTGCAAAGATCTTTTGGAAAAACGAGTTGACCGTGTTGTCGCCACCAGCATTGGGATCCTCTTCCGCTGTCTTTGCGGTTTCGCCAGCCAGAATGCCTGTAGTGATCCCTTCCCAGTTCTTCTGCTTATGGGTGATCGGGATCTCAGACGATGGTGGCGCAGCGGACGTTGCAAGTGCTGGGGAATAGTCCAGCGCCACAATGGACGGCACGAGTGGAAACGACTTACGATCGGGGGAATCCCCAATGAGACCACCCCATCGGCCTTGGATAATCTTGGCGAGGCGAATCTCTACTTTGACCTTACCAACGGCGTAGTCGCTTTTGGTAGGATCGATCTGACCCTTGAGGGGGTGGAGGGATAAGATTTTGTCACCGTTTTGATAGGTAACCTACGAAGCCCTCAGCAAACAACAGTGTTGCATATGCTGCAGGGAATACACCTTTCGTGGATCGAACTGCACGGACACTGCTTCAGGATCAGCGCCCTTGTCGAACACAGAGAGGGTGAGCCTTTCGTCCGTCTCGTAGAACCCGTGTCTGCAAAGGATGAGTGACTGATGAAGACGGGTCGTGTTGAACTACCTGAGGGAAGCCATGGTTGTCGAGGACAAGGAGAAACCCCTTTCTTTGTGGTATCTTATAAGGGTCACGTGGTTTGTATAGCTGTGTTTTTCTGCACGGTCTGCCATGGCTGCGTCTCGGAATCCGCACGCTGCGGGACAGTACGAGTCCATGTCTTGCTCAGACCCAGATACCCCAAGTGCGATGCTTTTGGAAGAGCACATAGCTCCATACCCGGATACCAACCACGGCCGCTCTTCTTCCGACTCCGCCACTCCATACGCGACCTCGGTGTCGACGCCCTCCCCCTCGTATTCAGCCCTCCGTTTCGCCTCGTCTTCCCTGGACACCGACAGCGAACCAGCCTCGCCCTTGCTCGGAGGCCATGCCAACGCCCGAGATCCGGGCCATAGGTGGTGGCATATCCAACCACAGTCGCGCAGGAGACGCATACGAGAGGCAAGAGTATGGAGGTCCTTCAAGAAGGCTGTGAGAAGGATAGTCCGGCACCCACTCTTTCCTCAACAACCCATAACCATTGTGGGCCTTTCTCTTTTACATGTTGTCCTCGTACTCATTCCAGATAAGATTTTTGCTCTTCTCCTCTTCACGGTCTTTGCAATATCACTCACGCTGCTACTCATGTACATACTCAACCCCGACAAGGAACCATTACCATGGCAAGCTTATTGTGCTATCCCACCCTCATCATCTTACCCTCCACGCTATCGCACTCCTCAGCCGTATCCGTACTTGAATCCATTTTCGGACTCGACTCTTTCGACCTTTCCTCCGGATGACTTGGATTCTCTCCCACCGGCTGGAATTCTACTGGGCGTTTTCTCCATGGACTCTTCGTTAGAACGCAGAATGCTGATAAGAACTACATGGGCATCGCATCCTCGCAGTCGAAATGGCGCAGGCGCAGGCGACGACGGACTTGGAACCTCACGAACGACGGTGCGATTTATTCTCGGTCAACCCCGGAAGGACTGGGAAAGGCGCATACAATCTGAAGTAGAGAGTAAGCGACCTTGGCATCACTTGCAGTTTTCTGGTGTTGAATTTCCCGCAGTGTATAATGACATTATCATTTTGCCTTGTCCGGAGAACATGAACTCGGGCAAGTCACACGCCTACTTCAGTTGGGCTGCTGAACACGCATGGGTGCCTCCTGTCTATGTCAATACTTCGATCCCGGTGCCACGATTTTCATATTCAGCGGAATCATCTCCGGCGCCTCACCCCGCTCCTCACGACTCACATCTAGCATGGGAGGACTATGCCTCAGGCCAACCCCGGCCATGGGTGCGGCCAGACTTTGTTGCCAAGGTGGATGATGATGCCTTTGTCATGCTCGCAGAATTGGAATCCAGGATGAGATTAGAGCTGCATACCAAAGGGCATAGCCCATATGGCTTCTCGGACAATGCCACCTTCAGCACAGCCGACTCTGATTCTCCGACTTCTCTAGAGACAAGTTTTTCCATGGCGTCCGAACAAGTTGATATTGTTCAAGATCCGCTGGTTTACTGGGGTTATCTCGTTAAGGATATCTTCATGGCTGGCGAGCTGTACGGTTTGAGCTGGAGTCTCGTAACCTGGGTTTCGGAGGACGAAACAGTCAAGGGTTTGACAAAGGGTGCCGAGGACAAGCAGACGGCAAAATGGATGAATCTGCATCCGCAGGCCGCTCAGATTCGATGGGCAAGCGAACGATGCTGGATATATGATCATCCTCGTGGTGGCACAGTGTAAGCATATCATTGACTTTTTTCTCCGTCTTTCCGCTCATGTCCATCTCAGATACTCGCATGGTTTCTTATTCCCATCTCATGTTGCACGGGTCAAGCAGTCTGTCCTATCCTACATCGAGGGTGAACTGAGGAACAGAACAACTGATTCTCAAAACCCGTCGAATGTCCCTTATAATCCCACGCCGACCGCATGGGCTCATTCAAGCGTGTCGATATTTGGAGCACGCTACCAGCAGCCGATCCAGGATATGGGGTTGGTTGAAAGCGTAGAAGCACTCGTAGAAGGGAGCGACATGTCCAAATTGCATGAAGGTTCTACATTAGGAATTGATCGTACGACATTTACTGACTTCTTCTCCTTTCCAGGAGCAGTATTCGAAACGGATTACACATGGCGGCACAGAGAAGGTCGTTTGAGGCGATACGAGAACAAGCGTGTCGGCGGAACGGTTGTCGTGCATTTCATCAAGAAACACGCCTGGTTTCTGGAGACCGCGCTCGCATTCTTTGAAGCTGACGACTATTCCGAATTTGAATTGGAGCACATTTCTGACGACGTCAACAAGGCAGGCCTTAACGTCGGTTTTTCGGCCGTTTGGACGGACGCGAGTGCGTTCAAGCACGCGAATACGAGCTCGTCGTCGCAGCAAGATACTACGGCTGGTTGAGACATCTCGGGACATTGTTTATTCGTTAAAATGTACAGTTATAAGCCTTCGTGATTCAGATAATAATGAGAGCCTCGATGACCTAGCAATAGCCATCCAGCATCATTACGGGGGATACAAATTCCGGGTCATCGTCCGGTACAAGGGGGTTCGAATCGCGCACCCGGTTCAACACAGCTCTTCGAATAGACTCTTCCCGTTGTCTGAACCAAACACCTTCCCTTAAACCGACGACGTTGATGGGCGAGTCAGTGGATCCTGAGGCCAGTTCATACGGAGGTGAAAAGGGGTCTCCGGCCTTTTTTCCATTGCCAGTATATTCTTGAGAGGATGAAACATTCTCGACGCGCTTAAGAGCATACGCTCCTCCGCACACTCTCCAGATCCCACCGCCTCGGGGATGAAATCGACGGAACAGCCAAAGGAAAGGATATATGAAAGTGATGATTAATAAAAGTTTGATCCATCCATTGGAGAGTGCGCGCGACAGACGATTATTGGATCGGACGGAGACGATCGAGTCCAAAGTTTCAAATGAGACCTGGATGTCTCCTCTATAATGAGTGGAGGATATGACGGAACGTGTGGCGGCTTTAAGAGCGCCGAAATTCCAACCATAGACGACCTGCGGAGAATCAAGCAAGGAACAAGGCAAGGGAGGCCTGTACGAACTTTACGGTAGTCGAATTCCTTGAAGACCTTTTTGCTGGAACAGTAGTCGTCTGCCCACTGGCGCAGTGTCCACGACGACTTTAGCACAGAACTGTCGTGCATGAACTGTGGTCGATCCTCTCTCCATGCGTAGTCGCTGCCGATCCATGGAGGGAATCCTCTAGAGTCACGCTCGTCGTCCCATACCCTGGCGGCTTTGAGCTCGGCGCTCGAGGCGGTGTGTTTCTCGCTACCAACGCCGACTTGGCGGAACATGCGACCACGGTAGGAAGGGGCAGCGTCGCCTACGGACCAATGGGTGGGGTCGGAAAATATATGTTGGCTGAGGTCTATTTTGAAATCAAAGTCGACGACTCTTTCTGTGTAGTGTTCCGTCCTCCAGTCTGAGCGATTGCCGTGCTGGGAGGGGACGAGGCGGGAGTGGGATTCGTCGTGCGCGCCGTGACAGTGGAGAAGCATTCGGGGCGGGGTGGCAGCCTGAGAGAGGAGGAAGCGGTAGAGCGCCTCGCCTTGCGGGGTGTCAGTGTCAGTGTCAGTGTCACCCGGAGGATGTTCGAGACGACGGACCGTCCTCGTTCAAGTGAGGGTCATGAGAAACGACATGGCCGGACGCGGACACGAAGAAAGAGGCGTCGTACGGGGCGAATTCTGGGGGATCTTCGCCGCCGGGTGCAGCGAAGGATTCGGGGATGGGATGGGCCATTCGGCTGCCTCGAGGACAATGATCAACCTGCTTGGCCTCGCCGACTCCCACTCGCCCTCAGACACCGATGTCCACCACGCCGAGCTCCCAATTCGACTCGAATTCCTCTGAACCGACAGTCGCGACGGCGCCGACGACCTCGACACCGTCTTCGTGCGTGGCAGTTCGCCTGTGGCTGACAGTGCGCATGAACTTTTTCTAGTGTTTCCCAAACGTCCATGGCAGCGACAACCACGGCTGGGACTTCGCAGGCGACACCCTCGACTGCTTCGTCCACCACTCAGACAACCTCCTCCGCGCCCACCACTCAGTCGAGCACCGACTCGGACACCCGCTCCACGTCGACGTCCGTCCAGCCGACGACGTCCACCTCCAAGACAGTTGCGCCGACCACCACCCAGTCGTCGCCGTCGCCGTCGTCGTCGTCGTCTCCTTCACCCACCTCTTCGCAGTCTTCCCCTTCCCCTACCAGCACAGCAGCGTCTTCAACTCCAGCATCCACCGCCTCGCCTACCCCTTCGACCGTGTCATCCTCCCCTCCGCACTCCGATTCGTCGTCGTCTCCTGCTTCTTCTCCGTCGAGAAGCGACACACTGCTGTGCGAGTTTGCTTCACGTACCTGTGCCCGACGGTAGCTCAACGACATTGACAGAACGACCGTCTTGGAAGGCACCACCATCTTTGTCACCAGCACAAACAGCCAGGGACAAGTCGTCACGAGCGTACCTCCCGTTGTCACCGAGGTCCTCACCACCACTGGGAGCGGTGGATCAGTTGTAACTATCACCCAGGCCGTCATCAATCCCACACTTGCTTCAAATGACAACGCCACAGGCGGTTCCTCGTAAGCCGGCATTTCTCCTCATATAAGCAGTGCTGGACATCGTCTACAGATTTTTCACCAACACTGGCGCTGTCGTCGGCGTCTTTGTTGTCGTCGGTCTTGCATGCGCCTCTATTTTCATGTGGATCTTGTTTGCTATCCGCCGCCGCTTCCGCATGAGGAGTGTTGAAGAAGATAATGCCGTCGAAGCTGCTGTTGCTGCTGCGGGCTTGAATCGGGCACCTTTGGACGATGACGACGATGACGGCCCGATATCTCCTAATGCACACAGCCAGTTCTTACCCGAAATGGGTCAACGAACTAGCCTTCTTGGAGGCTCGGGCTCGCTGCCGACGTCAGCTCGTCTCTCAGATCTACTTGATGATCCTGCAAGGGACAGTGACAATTCTCGCCCAATATCCCCCGTTGAAAACCGTTCGAGCACTCATCCAAAGGGATACATGCCAGCACGCACATCAAGTCCTTCGCCCCGTCTTGAACAGGGCGTCGAGGATCTCGGTTCTTCTCGTGATCGTAAAAGCTCATATGGCTATACCCCCACATACAGCGCTGGCAGTTTCGAACCTCTTCTGGCCAGCTACTTGCAGAACACGTCGGACCAAGACAATTCTGGCCCCTCCGTAGAGCCGCCGCGGAGGCGTTCGTCCCGACGACTAAGTACCAGTCTGGCCCCAAATTCAGACGCAAGTCCTTTGAATAGGTCAAAAACCAGTCTGAAAAAGCAAAACTCTTCTGATAGCTTGGCCTTCCCTGAGGACAACCGCTATGCGCTAACGGCGAGTGCTTGCCTTCCTTTGTCCTGGTATACTGACTTGGTTTCCAGGTCCGCAATGTACCCGATAACCAAAGCCAACATTCATCAGAATAAATGCCCACCTTTCGGCACTTTTTTTATTCCGCTGCGCAATTCTCGGCCACAAAATTACATTAATTTTCACCCAGGACACCACACCTTGACTTATTAGCTAGATACCTCGCACGCACGCGCGCACTTCCCAACTTACTTACTAGCACTGTCGAATCGACTCCGCAACATGTATATCTATATCACCCTCACGGACATTTATCGGACATGCCTTGGACGCTGCTTATTACTACCGAACAGCGATTGTTTGTATTCGCGCCGCCTTATCGTTCCAGAGTTGACTCGGGCTGTCTCGCAACTTATTGATGTGCCTCTTCTCACACTAGCTCGATGTGATATCACTAGTAAGTTGATCGCCCTCATCGAATCTCCTTTTCCTTCGTTTGACCACTATATGTCTTTACGACCCAAGGTATCCAAAGTTACCGAGTATGGCAACGCAGTATCATTCTGGGTCGAGTATCCCTCCGGGCTTATCGATTTATCGCGGTCGACGCATTCACAAGCGGGACTTGAAGAGGCTCAGTCCCCCGTGCGACATTCATCTCAACTTGACTTACCTGTCGATGGCGATCGCGTTATCAGAATCAACAAGGCTGCGACGGCAGCCGTCATCATTGACATGCAAAAGTTAGCCGGTGACCCTTTTCCCCGCCGCTTCAGCAAGATGTTGACTCGTTGGTCGTACCCCCTAGCTATTTCCTGCACCCTGACATCAGAACCCACACTACGGGATTAAATTGTATCGACCCACTGAGGGCACTGCTCCCTATTCTCAGACAACAAGGCGTGAAGATTCTCTGGGTGTGAGCGTCTTGTCATGCTACTATGATGCTATTTCTTACCGTATGCATGTTCAGCAACTGGGGCCTCACACCGCACGAACTCGAGACCATCCCACCGTCTCTCATCCGTGGTTTCGCCAAACGTGGCGGATTTGGCTCCGAAATGCCGAGCGGTTTTGGTAAACTGTTGATGAGGGATGCATACAACGCTGAGCTCTACGGTCCCCTTCAGGGAGAATACTTGCATGGGAAAGAAGCAGGCACGGATGTCTGGATCCACAAGAATAGGTGCGTGCACATGTGCAAGAGTTAATAATATGGTTGATCTCACGCGATCGCTATGTGTAACTAATGTTAGGATGAGCGGGTTGTGGGGGTATCAGAATGCATTGGATCTATATCTCCAGGAGAATGGTATCACGACACTCTTGTTCGGCGGTGTCAACACGGACCAGGTACTGATGCATTCGATGCGAATTCTTCGAGCTGCTCATTACGACTGCTGGTAGTGTGTCGGAGGAACACTCATCGATGCATACTTTCGCGGATACGATTGCGTATTAGTCGGTGACATCACAGCAACTACCACGCCCACTGGAGCAATAGAGAACATCTTTTACAACACTACAAACGTGAGCATATACTGACTCTTTGCAATCCTATTTCTGACTTGAATGCAGTCTTATGGATTTCTGACGGACACGACGAGGATTATAAAGGCTTCCACAGGTTCACAATGATATACATGACGGGAAACCGTTCCGATCTATGCAAACCCTCTAACTCCTCAAGTGTACATGGCCTAGATGATAGGGCACTGATACAGCATTTGTAGTATGAAAGTGTGACGTATCAGTTTGAGTGTGATCAGATGCGGATGACGGAGGCGTTGGAAACTGCAACTCCAAGGGCTCGGTTATCCCGAGTTTATATCTCCCATGTTCCTTTGGCAACGAGAAACTGTTTGGCGCATATGGAGGGGAGCTCGGAGGTAAACCGGCGAAAAAGGGAGCAGGAGTAGCATGGTTACTAGGGATGACGGCGACAGGTTCGGTGAGAACCCAAGATGGAGGTGGAGGGGGCCGCTTCACACGTGGCGGACGTGGTGGGGGGTTGACAGATGTTGTGGGAAATGAATACATTGCAACGTTGTCTTCTGTCTCTATCGGAGGCAGGGTGGGTGGATATATGGAAGGCGTAGATGGAGCCAACGATGGAGTGGGAGAGTCGAGTCGCGCGTTTGCCGCGACTGCTCTCGTTCTCGAGATGCGGTCGGCAAAGTAGTCGGCAAAGGGATCTCTGTCTCTTGGAGGCGAGCTATCTGTTGGGAACATCCTTCCTGCATCAACGCCATGGAAAAGTGCATCGCTTCTGCCCGTCGATGTGATGGACACCCCATCGCCGATCATGCTCATGAAAGGTGGATCACGAACACCTTCTCGAAGCCCTCGATTCGAATCGTCCTCTGACATAGTAGGCATTCGGTTGCGTGCTCGCCGCCGAACCCATCGTCGTACACAGTACAGGCAGACAAATACCGCAATGCAAAAGATGGCAACGGCGACGATAGTACCGATAACGGCACCGTGATTATAAAAAAACCTATAGAAAATGATTTAGCAAAAGGTCAAAGACGAATACACGGATACGTGCAAATCA
The DNA here is from genome assembly GCA_038090275.1 of Austroboletus novae-zelandiae. Taxonomy (NCBI): domain Eukaryota; kingdom Fungi; phylum Basidiomycota; class Agaricomycetes; order Boletales; family Boletaceae; genus Austroboletus; species Austroboletus novae-zelandiae. The sequence continues at coordinate 271,404 of JBBPML010000004.1, read as the reverse complement.
TGAGTCAATGTTTCTTCTCCCGTCGCAGAGGCGGCGCCACTTGGTCGAGTCGAGGTCCCTACCGATGTGGATAGTGGTTCAACTTTGGAGGCATTTCCATTTACACTGGCGGTGGAAGAGACTGGAGTAGCAGATAGAGAACTCGTCGGTGTGAAAAATGTGGAAGTCTGAGGAAACGAAGATGTAGACGATTGCGAAGCGAACGAAGAAAGAGCTGAAGCGTTATCGCTAGTGCTAGCCGTCGTAGCCGTAAGAAACACGGAAAAGCTAGACGTCGGCTGCGGCAAAGAATCGGAAATGGCAGGTGTGTAACTGGGTAGAAGCGAATTGGTTGCGTTGGCATACGAATACGTCGTTACAGAAGTGCTTCATTTTGCGCAAACTTGAAGTCAGGCATGCGGATTCTCAATAAAACGTATCATCACATACGACACTGATGAAGCATTCGTAGCAGGCGTGGCAGAAGATGACGAGGGTGGCACGCTCGCAGTGGAAGCTAAAGAAGACGTCGATGAGCCGGATAAGCTCGCCATTGCGGCGTTACTTGAGGTAGATGGTCACCACCTGCGAGCACGAATTAAAGGGGATGGACTCACTACTAGGAGCCTTGTCGCCCTGCGAAAGGTATATAACCATCGTTCATTTTTATCGGTGCCCCCACCAGCCTGGTGAACTGGCGGCGTTAGTGGCACTGCAGTGCTACGTGTGGACTCCTAGGAGTCGGCACCAATTGGCAGACAACCCAAAATTAAGCCGTCTCAGGCTCGCAAGGAGGACCTGTAACACATGATAAGGGACTAACGCGTGGTACTCACCAGCGCCGACCAACTGAGCCTAGTCCAACACGAGGGCAGTGGTCAACTGATTCACAGACTAATTAATTTTTTCCCATTGTGGGCCACCACGTCCATTGACCACACTCAATGTTACAATGCACTACCTAAATCAAGCGATTCCTACTAAGAGATGAGTAAACAGAATGAATGCACATAATATAACGTGTGTTCAAGAGACAAGCTAATTAGCGTTCGTGAAGGCGGTATGTGGCGGCGGAAAGGGTATGGTAGAGACGCAAAGCAGGAACAAGCAGGTTTGTGAAACGCACCCAAGTAGCAAGTGGCAAAGAGCCGAATGGAAATAGGAGACACCTCGGAACTAACAACATTTGCCCGTCGGCATCCACAGTCGAAATCTATCTGGTCGTCTTCTTCGGGATCCACTCAGACTGCCGAAACTGAGATGACTAGAGCTCGTCACTCTCCGCAGCGCCCGATCTCCATAGCTGACACCACTTCCCGCCTTTTCCGGATCGAGGACACCCGACTCTATGGACAAGAGAATGGACCGCGCAGCAAGTAAGAACGGTGCTTCTACATTGTCTCCGGTCAAGGAAGAGGCTTCAAGGAAATGAACACCTACACAGCGGAGTGAGTCCCCTAGCTCGGACTCAGAGGAAACCATAGCTACCATTCTCCGCGGCCCATTTGCTTGCTTCTGACCATTCCACCTCACGTTCTTCTTCGCGGTCAGATTTATTTCCAACCAACACTGCAACAAGATGAGGACTGGCCAGCGTCCTTGCATCGGCGAGCCATTTGGACAAGTTGAGAAACGTTTCGCGGCTACACAGAAAGATCGGTTCGAAAGTGCAAATCAAGTCACTGATACAAACTGACTTTGTTATGTCATACACCAGAATCACGCCTGCAGCACCACGGTAGTAGCTTCGGGTGACTGACCTAGTTCCAATGTTTACTGACCACCCAGAATACAATACAAGGGTACGAACCGAAAGCGCTCCTGCCCAGCGGTATCCCACAACTGAGTGTACTCAGTACCGAGTATAACAGTCAAACCTGGGTGCAAACCTGAAGTTTAATCTTCTTCTCCCCTAGTTTGACGGTCCGACTGGAGAATTCTACACCAATAGTATGTTGCGAATGGTCCTTGACTATATGAAACATCAGAAAAGAGGGGCACAGAGAACGCGGGATACAGACAAGCATTGTGCGTAAAATGATGGAGGAGACAAGATTTTCCGGTGCCAGCTTCGCCTAGAATGCGCAGCGCAAATGAATGAGTAGGGGTAGCTGGGCAGGACGACGACGGACCTATGATGATGTATTTCATGAGGAAATCTGGCGGGAAATGAGCAACCGTGGGCCGAGCACGAGATACATACGAACCATAAGTTTCGAGGAGCTCTGTGGCATCTACGTCGTATTCGTCTAGTGGCATGACGCACTGCGATATGTGTCTGGAGGAGGAGTTCTGTGGCTTTGTTCTCACGATTACTAATCACTACGCTCTCGCTACCAACCTTTCCAAGCCACCCAGACATCGACCACCTTGTCCGCGTCCAGCCCCGAATCCACGACATAGTACCAGGCGTGCCCAGCTGCAGTCAGACACGCGTGCTGTCCGACAATCTGAATTATATCTCCTATTTTCAGCGTCTCCTCAGCACCCGGCAGCTGCTCCAGCGTTCCGTGTTCTTGTGAAATCCTGCCCAGTCGCCAGGACTTTCCGACGACCTCTCCGAACCCGGGTGTTCGTCCAGCGTCCTTGCTCATAGCGATCGCTCCTGCGTCACACATGGCCTCGTCCAAGCCATCCATTCCCCTCCCCGGGTAATATGATATCACTGTCGCGAGCACCCGCTGGGAGATTCTTGGCCGGTCAATGAGGGTCGTGTGGAGCTGCTGAAGGTCCAGCATAGGATAGTTGCCTGTTTCCGATCGTGTTAGTACTGACCGTTCATGCACTTGCAATGGACCCACCCGCGTGCAACTCGAGAATTCCGTGCAGTTGCGACGTCACCTTGGCTCTCGCCGAGGCGCTGTGTGCAGCAGGCGTCGAACCCACGGATAGCACGAAGGATGTGTCGTATGCTGCACTTCGAGGTAGGCCCGCCAGAACTTCCAGGGCCATGGCTGCTGTATCATTGACGAGGCGCACTTCTCCCGTCAAATACGATTCTGCCTCCTGAAGCGACGTGGATCCATAAGAATCTCCCGCGTGGCTATAAAAACCGTAGACCGAAACCACACGGGACTCAAAGACTGTCTTGATGAACGGTTTAAATGATTCAGGATTGGGCGGTATGCCCGCACGTCTTCAGTTGTTCAGTTGGATCTGTCTCATGCAACATATCGGAACAGCCATACTTTTGACCCCCGTCTATCTTGACAAATGTGGACCACTTCTTTGGCCTTGCCTGCTTTTTCTCATATTCTTCGAGAAACTTGATCTGTTCGAGGTTGTCCACGAAAATGCGCACCGTTCCTCCATACTTGTTCATCTCCTCGTTCAGTGCCGACAAGTCGTCAAGTTTGTTGATGGCCACTGGGAGACCATAGAGTAGCTGGTTTGGTGTTAGGATAGCTGTGATGCACAAAACCAAGCACCGACATCTTTGACCGTCCCATCAGCAACCAATCCACCCCTCACAACTTCCCAAGCTTCCATTAGCGTCGAGACAATGATTGCGTTGGTCTGGCCAACACCGGATACAAGCTGAAGTCTTGTTCCTTCGACAGTCTACATCAAGTTCAGGCGACTGGTTGCATCTCTGGGCGCCGATTTGGATTTACTTTGTGCGTCTTGAGATGGGCCCTGAAACGTGCCCCCCAGTCTTTTGCGTTCTGGTGCATCTTTGCACAGTTGTCTCCGAAGGTAGCACGATCGACGACCAATGCTGGGGTACGTAGTTCATTGAGCGTTTTCCCGACAAACTCCTTTACTAGAGCATCTTTGCTGGGTGGTACCAGGAGTTGGAATGGTGTACGTGTTTGTTTTGTAGTTTCCATGATTCTGACTGGGATGAATAGTGTTATAATCATTCGTGATCAGGTGCCTACATGGGCCGGGCCGCGCACTACCGGCCACCGTGTGATGATTATCTGCCATGAGGCCTTCACACCGACACCCATGATCTACCAACCCATCGACCCACAAATCCTCCCCCGTCTCGATCCAGAGTACGTAGTTTTTCACAACAAGTACATTGCCCACCTCCCCGCTCTTCACACTTTGCCATGGGACCCAAATGTTCGTAACGGGGTTGCCGTTCCAGGAGCTGCAGACGTCCTCCAGGTCGGAAGTATGAAGGATTACGACATCAGTAAGACCAAGGTGCGCGTCTTCACGCCCGAAGGACTTCCACCGGAGGACGGATGGCCTGTCTACTGCTGGTACCACGGCGGTCAGTACACGATGTAGCCGGGATCCAGTGATACTGTGGCGCTTATTTGATAGACAGGCGGTTGGACACTAGGAAGCATCAATTCAGAAAATGCATTTTGTTCGCGAATTTGCAAAGGTAATTTTCCTGGCTCGGTTGGTTGAGCACCTCAAAAACGACATAATTTAAACAGGGGCTAAATGTGTAGTCGTCACCGTTGACTATCGTCTCGCTCCAGAGAACCCATATCCCGCGGCAGTTGAAGACTCGCTAGAAACACTTCAATGGGTCTATGAGAAGGGACGCTCCCTCCTCGGAATCAACCCCGCTTCCATTGCCCTTGGGGGCTCATCATCGTAAGACAACGTTTTATTGGTCAACGTGATACTGATTGATTGCGTAGAGGCGGAAACCTTGCAGCCATCATATGTGTGAAAGCCGCACAGCAGGATCCTCCCATCCCGCTCGTACATGCGCAGCTGATCGTCCCAGTCGTAGACAACACTGCTCAGCCCACCGACGACTGTCCTTATCCGTCATGGAAAGAATGCGCCAATACTGTTTGGCTCAATGCTGGACGCATGGAATGGTTCCGGAACTTATATATACGGAATGAAGCTGATATTAGGACGGAGTGGGATTGTTCACCCATATTTTCCCCCGATGAATTATTGGCCAAAACTCCATCCACATGGGTCGCTGTCATGGAACTCGATATTCTCAGGGACGAAGGGCTGGCATACGCAGAGAAACTGAGGAAAGTGGGAGTCTCTGTCACTCATAAAGTGTACGAGGGAGCTCCACATCAAATCCTAGCTATGGATGGTGCGTCGTTTGCTTTTGGAGAAATTGCACATAATTTCATCTTTATGTGCCTATGTCTTGGATGTCACAGGGTAGGTGATGTTTTTCGTGGATATAGATTCATGCCAATCATGTCAAACAGTGTTCTGGCCGTCGGCCGGGATTTGGTGACTGATGCGGTCAGGGATTTAGCAGAAAAGTTCGGGACGTTTGATTTTTAGTATTTACATCTCCACTTCCAACGAGGAAGTTGTGATATATTGTACAGATACCATTAAACCATAGGATGAAATGTCCTGCCATCCATATTCAAGCAGCAGCAATGACCTCTATCTCGACATCGAAATCATTGGGGAGTTTGCCTGCTTGAATACAGGTACGAGCAGAGCGAGTCTGGAATAAACTACGCATGCGATCTGCATAGGGCTTTGATAAACACGAGATCCTGTCGAGAATACCTGGATATGGTTTTCGTGGACATTATTAAAATCATCCATGTTCTACAAGTAGATGTTAACTTTGACGACCTGGCGTTAAGCACGCTCAGGCATTGTTTCTGTCCAGTCGTGGAAGTATTCCTTTGGGAACCGGGAAATATCTCTGACATACAGCGTGAACTTGGATGTCTCCTGGGACAAGTAGCCCTTCCTTGTTTACAGGAACTTGACCACTGAGGAAGATGAGCCCGGGAACATTCACGGCATGGGCCATAACTTTTTGGGCTGCATAGGATGCTGCCACGCACGGTAGAGTCTTTTTGGGCCGTTCCGAACTGTTGATCTGTTGAATAGAGGCCATGGGATGGTGAGCTTCAAAAGTATGGGTACAGCAAGTACGCCACCCTGTAATCGACACGTATATATTTCAAATTTTAGCTGCACACTTGTGATCATCTTGACCTTGGCATCGAGCCGCCATTGAAGGTAACCGCAGCTTGTGACACTGGAATTTCGGAGGTCCGCTTCGGCAAGGTGGGGCAGGCTGAGGGAGCCACGGGGTGTCCAAACAAACCCCAAACTGAAATAGTGACAAATTGGAGTTAAACATTTTTTGTGGGGGTAACACCCAAGCAATCTCACCCAAGGATTCAGAAGAACCGTGTCAAGAAGTCGTGGTCCTAGGAGCAGAGCGCTGAAGTCTCAGATCCTCGTACTTCAAGAATCGAGTCATGAGTCAATCTACGAGAACACTTTTCATTCAGGACATAACTCATAGTACAGCAAGAGCAAGAAATCGATTATAAACCTGCCTGTGCACATTCCCGTACAAGGTATGTACAGGCAAGACTTTTGAAGGAGTATCGGGAAAATGCCTGCAGCTCAGAAAAATTAATAGGATACGTGCCCAAAAAAGCGTATTCTGCAATGCATAAATGTCAGGTTAGCGTCGCATGACGGTTTATTGGTGAGCCATCATAATAGCGTCGGATATGAATACGGCAGAAACTTGTCGCCCTCCGAACCACCGCCCATTCAATCCTTGAACGGCTTTCTTTGCAGAGTCGATGCTTTTAAACTTCAAATATATTTCTCCCTACACTAGCGGTCAACTTGACTTGCCAATCGCGAATTAAAAGAGCCCACCTGGCTGTCTTTTTCGATCTTGATAGCGTCAACCCTGCCATACTTATCCTCACATTCGCCTTTAACATCGTCAGCAAGATCCTTATCCCAATCACGCTCTGTTTCTCTGTAATGGCGTCAATGGCGCTATGTTGGAATTGGAGAAAAATACCAACTCCTCTGGATCGAACATGTCCTTCAGTAGAACAGAGCGCGACTGCATGACTTGAGGAATGTTTGGCTTCGTACTATAATTCGAGGGTTCGATCAGAATAAGCACCTACTACATATGGCAAAGAATGAAGCATACACGGGCAAAGGCTTGGGTGTTGGGTCAATTCTGGCAAGTTTTTGCATTAGTGCCTGACGTGATGCTGCGTTCAAATTACCGCCTTCAAACATATAATCAGGGCCCATCACTACAAGTTCAACTGTGTTGGATCTTACCGCCAGATTCATCCAAAGAGTCCTGTTGAGTGTATTTTACTGTGCCCTTCTCATGTACAGTGTTTACCCGTAGCTGGGTGACTTGTGAGTGAATCCGAGTAAAAACCACAGGTAAGGACATACCGTCCTTCCTGCAAGCTCAAAACCTTCCATCTGCTCCAAGGCCATCTTGGCATCGTCCGCTCTCTTGTATCTGTCAATCCAGTATGAGTATAGGCCTTGATGGGTGTACAAGGGAAAGGCTTACTGCACGAAAGCATAACCCTTACTTCTACCCGTCATGGGATCCCTGTGCAGATCAACAAATGCCAGTTCACCAAAAGGCTCAAAGACCTGTTTGATATCGGATTCCGTGAGGTTGAAATGTAAAGAGCCGACATATAATCTGCAAGAAGACTTGTATCAGCCACACTTGAACACAGGTGATCAAGGAAAGTGACCCACTGCATTGCCCCATGAGACGCATTGACGCCAGGGGGTAGATTGAGGTTCCTGAAATATAGAATAAGCTAAATACGATAAACAAATAAAGTATCCAACCCGTCTCCTGGGTGAAGCCTATTTCTTTCGGATTCAGTCAACTGAACCATGATAGGTAAACCCATTACAACTGTGCCGCTCAAGGCAATGGCCTTTTCAACCAAGTCTATGGAGCGAAATTCCACATAACCAATCCTGATAACATTGAGCGACTCATTGTAACGGAGACAGGGATGAATGCTCACCCTTTGGACCGACGTGAAAGCCTATCAGTGACAATACGTGCATCCATAACAGTCCCTTCGCCCAATTTGTCTTCAAAGAAGTACCCAAGGTCACGCGCCGTGAGACGAGCGGCAAGTTGAGAAACAAAGACAGACCGAGCTTCAGAATCGTCTTCCTTAGGTTCATCGGGGTTGTAATCTTCAACGGGGGCGTCATATTTTGGTGAGCCACGTCTAGGGACAAATAAGATATAATACCAGATGAAAAAATAACGAACATACCTGATAGGCGGGCTCCGTCCTAAAGAATGTTTGTCAAATTCATCATCCTCGAGAGGAGTGTCGTCGACAGGCGGGGGCTTTGCTTCACGGCGATCTCTGTCCCTTCGTACCCGCGATAAATCGTCAAACTCGTCACGAGCATCCCGTGTCCTCCTGTCGTCGAACCTGCGATCACGTGAGCGATCTCTGCGGTCAGATGTCCTGCTTCGAGGACTATCCTTGGGCTGGCCGGTAGCAGAGGGCGGAGGACATGGGCCGTCGATTTCTTCGTGTCGCTTTCGTTTGGATCGCTCGTCCTGGTCTCTGAGTTCGGGTGACTCCTCGCCTTCGTCTCTTTTTCGGCGTTTCTCTTTCTCGTCACGGTCTCTGTGGTGGCTCTCGCCTCGCTCTCGTCTGTCGCCGCCACGGTGGCGGCGATCTCTGTCCCTCTCCCTGTCCCTCTCTCGGTCTCTGTCCCTATGGGACTTTTCACGAGACCTGCTTCGTCTGTCCCTCTCCTTGAAATCTCTTTCGCGGCTCCGCTTGTGCTTCTCTTCACCGTCTCTATCTCTTTCCCTTCGTCGATCTCGCCTGTCTCGTGAATGGGAACGATGGGAGCGCCGGGTACGGTGAGTGTCGCTCGAGTGATTGCGGGACCTTTGGGGACGAAAACCATAAGCTAGGGCGCTGGCGCGTCTATGAACGAGTGTGAAACGAACGATTTTCTGCCTGGAGACATTTCAAAGTCCATTTCGTTGGTGGACATGGGTTCTTGCGCTCGTTCGAATGTTGTCAACGATACAAGAGAGTGATGGCGTAAACACGCGAAAACTTCGTTTCCCACCGCTCGGCACAGCCACGTACGCATGTTCACGCATTAGTAATGGCTAACGCCGGCATCTAAACTCGAATCTTGAAGAAAGCAGAATTCACAATTGGCGGTCGAATCACGCGTACATAACACACAAGGGTTCAAAGCGCCGTATCTAAGAGCTTGATCACTAACGTGAAAAAAAATCAAAATAATGAGCCACCTACAATAATAATACTCGTTAACCAACGGTATCCAATCCCTGATAATTATGCTCAAAGCCCCAATAACAGGTTTAGTAGCAATGTTTTCTGCAATTGATTCGATCTTTGGTCTGGACAAAAGCAGCAGATTTTAAGAAGCGACAAAAGTTTCAAGTGAGCAAACTCACCGCGTGTATGAATCCCACACAGATCCACGAAGAAGATACCAAATCAGATCTCGATCCCTTCGAGCGTACTCGTCCCGTTCGACAGTCGAAGAAGAAGAAGAGGCCCGGCGCAGGTTGCGAGATAAAAGTTCCATCACAAAGACGGTTATGAGTGCACGGTCTTTGTGCTTCCCCGTAGTTAGCACAGCCACTAAAATAATGGTCTGGTAAGATTCTTCTAGGGACGATGGGATGACCAACCATAAACGAGAGGGCGGAGAATGTAGATGGACTCGGCTGTCCAGTCTTGGATGGAAGAAAGAGGTTTTACGAGCTGCAAGGAAGGCCGAACAGACGCTGTCGTCAATGCTTTGGGAAGAAGATAGTCTTCCACAGACGTATCGGCGCGCCCGGGAGGGGGAGGAGTCAGCATAAGAGCGGAGGGTTGTAAAGGAATGCGATTGTTCCTGAGGTGATCTGGAGTTGGAGGGGGAGACGAGGACGGGGTGGTGGGGGCAAGAGTGGGAGAGGAATCAATGGAAGATACAGGTAGAGAAGCAGGGTCAACGTCACGGTCGGGAATGGGAGGTGATAACAGAGGTCTGCGGGTGATCCTGAGAAGGGTAAACCGAAGTATTACTCTGGAAAAGTGGATATCAGGACTGTGAAAGGGAAGTGTCTCGGGACGAATACTTTATGGATTCCATCAAAACAATAACCCGCCATCTGGCACGGGTAGGCAGTTTGCGCCTCATGACCATCTCGGCAAGAAGCTGAGTGAACTTGATGAGCTCAAGCGCTCGGGCGAGCCATTTGTAGAGGGAATCCTCATCAGACCATGCCCGAGTGTACTTGGTATGAAGAGAAGTGGGGAGAATGGGCTTCCACCGGGGGTCGCTCTTGACGATTCTCGCGAGCAGGGTGTCATGGTACAGGCTTACGATGTTCAACAAGGCAGATACTGGGTGATAATTGGTTACACACGACAGACATTAGCAATAACACATGACTGACAAGCTTCCGACACGAGATCAGCGTCCTTGAATCTTCCCGGTAAAAACCAGGTGATGGACCTGAGGGAGGACTCTAAGGATGATATTGCTGAGACGTTTTTGACAAGAAAGTTTTCATATTTCGCCAACGTCGAGGACATCATTAAAGGGGGCGGGCAAATGGACGTGCTGGAACAAGGAGGAGGCTAAGCGGGTTCCCACGTGCCTGGTCAATGAGAAGGCTAATTTGATGTACAAAGTCAGCGCGGGACCCAAACAACTCGCAAGTTTGGCGTGTCAATGGAACTCGTCTCCCTCCTCTTCACCATATGCAGGCGAGGACCGCCCCCCCTCCTTCGCACTACCTGCAGACCAGCCCCGTCAGAGGCCAGCTCGAACCTCTTGACGAGCTCACCAGGAAGTCTGGCTGCCGTTTCATTCAGTGCACAGAGACACCCAACGAGCTCAAGGTAAGAAATAGCTTGCACTATCCCCCCCTGCTCATATCCCGTCTCTAAAAGGTCTTGCTGCCCCCGAGGACCGCCCAGATATATGCCATTCTTCTGAACGAGGAGCTGGCTGAGCTCGGAAAGCAGCGTGATGCATCTTGGGATCGCATTCTCGACATCCGCCGTCTGAAAGACCGCATGATTAGAAAGTGTCAACGCCTCGCAAAGATCTACATAGCAAGCAACCCTGAAGTTCGCACATCCTTTCTTACTCTTCATGCCCCGCCCGACTTTCGGGTCAAAGAGATAGAAAAATGGATTCGCCATCGGCATGGCTCCGATGCGCTGAAGAAAACAGTGCCTCCCGGTACCCTCAGGCAGCGTGGCTCATTCTGCTGTGATCGTTGTGCGAACCTAGTTCCTCACCATCACACCATATCATCAACCCGTCGCCCTCCTATCCAACCTGCCCACTCCCGCCGCTCCTCTGTCTCAGAAGTAATACCACCAAAAGGTGCTATACTTTCAAGACGTCCTAGCGTGTCCACGAATGCTACAAAGGCCCTTCCTAGACCACCTTCCCCTTATAGGTCCGCTGTCGCCATCGAAGAAACTATTGAACGTTCCAGTGGTATGGAAATTCGTGCCGAAGAACACACGTCCCTGCATGCGTCCAATTATTACCAGGAAAATGTTGCCTCTGCCACCGCCAGTAGTGTAGAGGAGTCTTCCCAAGTTTTTGCTTCCAACCATCAGCAAGATGTATCGATCGAAGCGAGCAGGTTCACCGCAGAAAGCAATATCCAGGAGAGCAAACACTCTATGCATACCATCGTCGAGGATCCACACGAACTCCGCATGGAACAGAGTAATCGCTCCCGTGTCGATGTTCTTTCCGAGACGGAGTCCCTTGCTCGCCTATCTATAGACTCCCCAGACCCTTTGCCAGTTCCTTATCATGGGTCCACTTCAGCCGCTTTCATGGAGATCTGCGATAGCCCCGTGGATGCAATGCGCTCCGTGGATACCATACGTTCTGAAACGAGTAGACTCCGGCGAAGGGAATCATCTGCGGAGGACAGTGGCCCTTCGCCTCCATCGGAAGATGAACCAGCCATGGATGGCATATCTCGGCCCGATTTACCTCGTAGACGAAGTAGCCTCAAGCGTAGTAACTCTGAACTTCGGATGAGTATGGCTTACTCGGCGAAGACAGTGTCTTGGGCAATGGACCGGGATTGGACCCACCACATGACCAAATACCACGCGGCCGCCGCCCAAGTGGAGAATGCTGGCAAGTTTTTCTTTCCTATTCACGTACTGCCTCCTTATGTAAGGGCTTAGATCAGGAATGGGACGTTGTTTGTCAGAGATATCAAGAAGAACTTGCTGGGTTGAAAGTGCTTCGTCGTAATGTCTCGCAGACCTTGTCAAAACTTCGTGCAGAAACGGAGAGACTGCATCGTGAGGATGAAGTCATCCGAGATCAGGAGGAAAAACTCCGTCAAGGGTATGAACAACTGGAAGAAAAGCACGGGCAGTATCGTGCAAAAGGTAAGACCTATGATTCCCCATTCGGTATCTGGACTGAAGCGATGTTGGTAGTCAAAGCTGTTCTGCAAGAAACGGAGCAAGTACTAACTCTCTGTGGTACAAAACGGGATGGTGTATTATGAGGGCATCTGTTGAGAAATCAACCATTTAATGTTCATACATTTTGTCTGGATACATAATACCCTTGTTCCATCCTTCGATTATGTATAGTCAACCGCTGCTATTTTCTCGATCTTGAACGAATGCGACAATAGCGTAGCATGGATTAAGGATCAGAAAGTGTTACAAATCGATCACGTGTTCCTACAGAATAGGACTGGTCACCAGTCTATCGCAGTGCCTAAAAACTTTTAAAGTATTTCATTTCAACACTTTTGTGGAGCCTTGACCCTGCCCGTCGCTCTTCGCGATCTCTTCTAGGACAGCACCGGTATGACTTTCGTAGGCAAGCCTTATTAACCAGGAAGTAGCAGTTGACTGTTGATCAGAAGTGAAGTTAATCACGCAAGTTCATTACAACGTGAGTCTGGACTCCCTTTATTATCTCTGTTCCAATTTGTGTGCCGTTGCCGATAATCTGCATTGCGCTCCGAAAGATAGTGACCTCTACAGCAGCAGTAGATTCTATCTTCGCGGATTCTTCAGAGTCCCTTGGAACATTCTTTCCGGGAACGTAAGGCCAACTATTCTTCATTTCCTCTTCCAAAGGAAGTAACTTGCACACCAGCGAAGGGTTCTTCTGAATACTTTCGTGTAACTGCGGGACCATGTGTTCCTGTTCAAGTACAGATGGGTGAATTGCTTCGTGAGTAACAGTGTTGACCTCCGTAGGGAGTTGGCGTGTATTTTTCAGAGCTAGAACAAAGATCCCAGTACGAGAACTACTTTGGTCAAAGAACGAAGATTGAAATGCTTGACATGCACTACTCACTCGTGTGGATGCTGCCTTCCCCAGGGAGCGACGGGATCAGGAAGTGATCTGATGTAGTCCAAATCCACGGAAAGCATATCCCCGATGTTGGCCACCATCCAAATGAGGCTCGCGTCTGATAAATCGTGATCGTGCCAACCACCTCCAATCTTTCAAAAACGATGTATCAGCAGGGACCCCCACGAAGATGGGCTAAGCTCACATCAGAATGTTCGCCTGGTTTCAAGAACATGTTATTCAGCACTTCTCAAGTAACGAACTCGACTCACCAACGAACCAACACTGAGTATTATGAGGTTTAGAACTGTGCGCCCATTCTTCAATCGTTCGCTTACCTGCTTTAACACCTGTCCTTTTTGACGACCACTCTCGCTCTGTTCGAACTTATTGCAGTTCTGTTGAAGCAATGAAATTGATCGGACATTTTGAAAAACGTACAGATACTTACAAAGTCGAGCCTAGTCTCATTAATAGCCAGCGCTTGATAGGCCCGTTCAATGTGATCACCCAATTCCGCGTTCGGAAAACCGAAGATCGACCTTGTGGATGGTGATTTGCGAGTGATCTCCTCTGGTAACCCAACGGAGCCAACAGTGTCGAAAACGCCAACACACCTGGCGGTTCATCAGGCATCATCCAGCAACTCAACAACTAACCCACTTGATCGAGAAACCATTAGTAGAGCTGGCTCTTATTTTTCCACTAGAAGTTACGGAGGTCCAAGGGGCGAGCTCGACCTGCAGCTTGCTTGTAACTGGGCACGTATTTCATCACCGACCACGTAAGTGACCCAGAAATGTAGGGCGAACCTGCGGGGTCATTAGACTTGCCCAGCGTTTGGTATTTGACAAAGATGTCTGCAAAGTGATCCATATCGGTCCTGTCCAAAATGCCGATTGCGCCCTGTACGGGCACGATAAATATGGCCGCAGATGATAGGCTTCGGGAAAACTTACAATAAACATAGCAATCATGCGAGCAGTATATGCACCCTATTTCATATTAATACAGATGAAAACCCATCTTGACCTGGTCTTCGTACCCTTGAGAATCCAAACAAGAATATCTATGTGCAGTCATGTGAGTAGGAGTCGAACATGCATGTAGCCTGTCTCGCACCTCATCTCCTTGGTGGAAATTCCTGTTGACATTTGGGTTGAACCATTGATACTGGACGTCTCGGAAAGACGTTACTCACTGAGCAATAAAAGCATATGCCTCCTGCACCTTCTCCACTAGCCAACGATATGAGTTTTTAAAGTAGGCGCAGAAGAAATGATGATATTAACCTAGTGATGCTCCGGTTGCGCCTGGAGAGTAACCCAGTCACCAAAGTGTATTTGCCGGATAATCGGGAGCTCACCCTGAATATACTCTGAGTAGAAGTTTGGCGAGCTCCCGACGCCAGTTTGGTAAAACACAATCTGAGGTATCGCATATTCACTACTGAATAGAGCTAAGCGATCACTCGCGGTAGCAACACTGGCTAGAAACAGCACATACTCTCGTTCATCGTGGTGTTTGAGCGCACGGGCGAGTTTCTAAAGGACGCAGCAAGGTCAAGATCGCCAGTCGTAATCAGATGTGTGTTGCTCACGAGAACATTGGTGTATCTCCAACGGTCTTTCACGACGACACCATCTTGCCATGTTCTGCCAGTACCGAATCAGATCATTAATACAGACGTCAGCCGCATCAGCAGTCTCGTCTACACACCCATCGCAGCAAATGATTATTCGTTTGTGGGTCCTACGCAGCAAAGTGGACGTCGCTGCCGGAAGAGTGCTCGTAGACGGGAGAGACATGATGGAGAAGGAGGGATGTGGCCATCCTTTGATTTGCAGCTGTATTTAAGCGAGAGCAGATGCAGCAGGACACAGACTCATCTAGTGGCGGTGCACAGGTTGGTGGCCGGACACAGCATGGTGCGGCTTCTTCTTGCCTCCGACAGCGATATGGTTCCCTGCCAGGGAATCAAAGTTTGTTTCTCCCATAACTAACCGCTCGCGGGCTACATTTATTCCAATAAAGTACATCCGATTCCACGGGCAAAAGCGCTCATAGCCCAATATTATTCGCTGTGGGAGCTCACCGGCAGCCGCGTGTGCCCTAACAAACCAACTACCTGCCTAGCCGGAACTCAGCTCCCGCGTACTCGTCCAATGTGCGACAGAAGGCGGCCTCTGATATCACTCCGGCGGTGCCAGACGTTTCAGAATCCGACGAATACAACGTTTCACCATCTTCTTGGCTGGTGCGACTGATTGATGAGTCAAATTTAGCTCAGGTTCCGGCGAACAAATCGGCGAATCACACGCACTGGAACTCGGTAAGGCTGTTTTGCCATGGTGGGAAACCATGAAGTTCGATGGGAGGATATGGCATCTTCGTGCCGCCTACGTGGTGAATTACCATCAAGTCAGGCGGTGGTAAAGCCGCTTTCCAGAGTTCAGAACATCCAACGAAGCATAATGACTGTCAAAGCTGACCTTCCAGTATCATCGCCAGCTGTGTAACAGTCAAATTATATGGAAGCCTGCGAGGCACACTGTTACCTAACATCGTAGCACCACTAACACAACTTTGCAATAGCGAGCGGCTAGCTGAAACAATGGCAGGTTTACCAGAGGCTCGAGACACTATGTGAAGTTTCAAGTTATCAGACGTGCGGGTGTCCTTGTCTAACTAGCATAAGAAACTGAATTGTATAGGGCAACGATGAAACGTACTTTTTGTTTTACGGACAGCGACATTCCTGCGCTTCCGAAAACCAGACACATGCATCATCGTAATTACATTCAAGTCCATAGGGTACGTTGTGCGTTCCGGTGAGTGGGATCTCGAGTCAGAAGGCTCTGAAAGCGGAGGTGTCAGAGGATATTCGACTTCCGACTCGTAGCTGTCTGCCGAGGTCTCCTTCGTAACAAAAACGCGTCTGTATGCATTCTCTGAGCATCCGCAAAGGATACCTACTTGCATGTATTCATAATGCCCAGTTGAAACGCCAAATATGCATACCGTGACGGTCATAGACAGTAAGTGTCTCTATATCCAAGACTCGGCACCACGAGGCGACGTTTTGCAAACATTGGAGGAACGCGTCTTCCGTCTCTCCCGCGGGCATGTCATCGTCCGCGACGAGATTCAGACAGAGGTGTTTTGGCATCTTGCTGCGGTGAGTTTTGAGCGATTTAGGTTGTCTTTTATTGTGTCTCTGCAGCCATGCAGCGATGGTCACGAATGCACCATACAGAAAGTGGATGAACCGGAGCGCCCAGCGAGCTAGCATCGGGTAGGACGAGATGGAAGACCATTGATTCATTGACACGAACTCCCGGGCATCCGCATCACGTGACCATTGAAAATACGTGGAATTAATTCATTCGCGATGGTAGTAACGAAAATTGAGTTCAGAGTAAAAATGTCCAAGTTCTACAGCTCAGAGAATCGTGGGTTCACTCTCAATAGTGTTCTTGATCTTCAGTAGGATCATTGTCTTCCAATTGTCCAGCTTGGTGACCTGATCATATTCGAAGACACATCCGGTGAACGCTTGTTGGTCTTCGGCCTGGATAGCCTCGGTGATCGCATTGACGAATTTGCACTCGCGGGTGGATGCGAATGTAGTGTCCTGTGACATGTACCTCTGTATGTTACGCTTCGCGGTGATCGCGTCCTAAATAAAGTTAGCTAAACAACTCCGGGCTTTCGTGCCGTACTCACCCTCATAGCCAAGGCGCAAAGACATGCTCGAAGCCAGTATTCTTTTACGCTATACTTGGTGAGGGCAGATGTCAGTGACTGATCTGCGACTTGCTCATAGCGTTGAATGGCTTGGGGATATTCCTCTAGCTCGGCATGAAGGTCGGCCGCATCTTTGTAGCATGCATTCGCAGTACTGCAAATTATCAGTACATGTCATTTTCAAGTGTGAGGTCACCAACGCTGTGGCATCTTCTTGAGAGTACCAGTCGCCCGCTCGCTCGAGGCTCTCGCAGGCTTTCCGAACGTCACTGAGCTCGTGTTGATATATTTGTGCAATCTCCTTCTCTCTGTCTGCAGCTTGTCTGAATCGTCCAGAGGCCGTCAAATGAGTGATTGTCTGTGCGAGGGCTTGAACTGCCACTGTAGGAGTTTATTCAGTGTCTTGGACGAACTAGGGGTAAAGGGGTCGCTTTACAATCAGGATACCCTCGCTTATATGCTTTGGCGCCGTTCCACCAGGCATTTGCAGCTTCGTTCGTCTCCTTGCACTTCTCTCTACACTCAGCTTCTCTTGCAAATGCATCCCCCGCTTCCCTGAACTGTTTGTCGAGTTTGAAGGCATTGGCAGCCTGCTGATAAAGATCACCAGCTTCTTCGTACTTCGTAGACGATGAGGAGAACCACCCGGTAGACGAGTTTGCCTTCTTGTCGGCCTTTTCCAGGAGGGTCTGAGCGGGTGATTTGGAGGGCATCGTAGTTAGAATACAACGATGACTACAATAAAATGGCTGTACAACATTACCCAGTCGCAGCCCAGACCACGTGATGCATACACGGTAAGGTCGGTGGCGTCGCATCAGCAGGGCTTCAACCATCCATCATCATGTCTGCACTTTCAGCTTTCGAGAACGAGCTCAGGAAGGGATTGGATGAATATCCAGTAAAACCAGGTGAAAAATTCTCATATGGAACTGCAGGCTTCAGAACGCTGTGGGTACACGATCATACCATGACCTTGCGTAGATCAGATCTAAGCAGAGTCCAGAGGGGACAAACTCGAATCCGTACTCTTCAAGGTTGGCATCCTAGCAGCTTTAAGAAGTAGGTCGTGCAACGGAAAGACCATCGGCGTGATGATCACTGCGTCGCACAACCCGGCTGAAGTACGTACATTCGTTGCATTCCTGACATCTTTGATAACGCTCGAAGGACAACGGTGTCAAACTGGTCGACCCGCATGGAGAGATGTTGGAAGCTTCTTGGGAACCGCATGCTACGGACTTCGCAAATGCTTCATCGCCTGCTGCGTTTATCGCGACTCTCGAGAATTTTGTTCAAACCAAACAAATACCACTGGATACCCCAGCTAGAGTCGTGTATGCGCGTGACACACGCGCCTCCGGTACAAAGCTCGTTGCAGCGCTTCGTAAAGGACTTGCTGCAGTGGGTGCAAAGGCCACCGACGCCGATGTCACTACGACGCCCATTCTCCACTACCTCGTGGACACCATCAACACCACGACAGGAGAGTGGGATGTGAGCAACTTGATCGTTGGATACTATCTCAAGCTCAGCAATGCGTTTAAACGGCTTCTCGTCTGTCTTCATCCCCGATCAAATGTATCTCACTGCTGACTTGTCCTACAGGCAGACAGAAACACATCAGATGACCTGTTGGTTGACTGTGCCAACGGAGTTGGTGCTCTTGCTGCGAAAAACCTCAATGAATATCTTGGCACGTCTCTCACTCTTGTCTTGAAGAACACTTCCATAGAAAGTGCCGAGGAACTTAACAAGGATTGCGGTGCCGACTATGTCAAGGTCAACCAAAAATTTCCGCCGTCTTTGGCATCGGAGTTAGGACCCGGGCAACGCGGATGCAGCTTGGATGGTGATGCGGATCGTCTAATCTACTACTACTTGGACAACAGTCGAAAATTCCACATGCTTGACGGAGACAGGATTACGACGTTAGTTGCAAGCTTCATCGTCAAATTAGTTCAAGACGCTGGCCTCGAAAATACCCAAGAGAAGATCAAAGTTGGCGTTGTTCAAACGGCATATGCTAATGGAAGTTCTACGAAATACTTGTCCGAGGTCAGTAGCTCTGTTGCAAGAACCGAGTCATGCTTACCCCTTTGCAGAGGCTTCCTGTGACATGTGTGCCAACTGGAGTTAAGCATTTACACCATGCTGCGGCTGCGAATTATGACATTGGAGTGTACTTTGAAGCCAATGGCCACGGGACTGTCTTGTTCTCCCCATCCGCTCAGCGCATAATTGCCACTCATCAAACGACTACAGCTTCTCAGGAAACCGCGCTAAATCGTCTGAAAGACGTGGTTGAAGTTATTAACCAAACCGTTGGTGATGCACTCTCTGACATGCTCCTTGTCGAGGTTGCACTGCACCACATGTCCTACACCATGGATGCATGGGACCGGTTGTACTCGGACCTTCCGAATCGATTGGTTAAGGTTAAGGTGGGGGATAGGAACGCCTTTGTTACAGAAGACGCGGAGCGCCGCTTGATACAGCCAGTCGGTCTTCAAGCCAAAATTGACCAACTCGTACAGAAGTCAGGAGGCCGCTCTTTTGTCCGGCCGAGTGGTACGGAGGACGTTGTAAGAGTATACGCAGAGGCGCCAGGGACTGACGTAGTAACTGGTAAGAGACCTAATACTAAGATGCGTGTGCGATGACGAATGTAGTTGCACAGATCTTGCACTTCGTGTCGCCGGGCTCGTGTATGATGAAGCTGGTGGGGACCCTGCGCAGCGGCCGGCAGAGTTTAGATGAGGCTCGGAAGGGAAAGGGTGTGTATTCAAGTTGCCATACATGTACTTGTAGAACCGGAGGCAAGGGAGACGGAACGAGCTGTTAGTAAAGACGTAATTTGATGCAATAGTTGTGCGACGTGCAGCACACGACCCGAAATGTTGCCGTCGTCCGCCGTTCTTCAAGTTGACCCCTACTAGTACTACTCCCAGCATGTGTCGATTTGTGATCTACAAGGGCACATCGCCAGTCCAATTGTCGCATGTAAGTGATCACTGCGTTCCCCGGAGCAGCCGACTATGATTTCGAACATCCGTAGTTACTCACCCGCCCATGCCACTCCATCATTAACCAAGCTTTCGATTCGCGCCTGCGTCTGGACCATCGGAGACCCATAAATGGCGACGGATTTGGCGTTGGTGCGCTTTGGTGGCATGGTCATCACAACTTACATCCTTAAAAGCTTCCACCTCGCGCAGGTTGGTACGACACTGTCCACGACGACGAACTCGGCAGCCAGCCTTGCATATTCACTTCCGTGTCACCTGTAACAAAGTTTGCGAACTCCGGGGAGTCTGCGCTGACGCTAGATTATCGATAGGCCTGGAACAATGCAAATCTTATTCGGCTGGCAGAGAAGATCAAGTCACCTCTCGTATTGTGCGTCGCAATAATGCTTCTTCCTCCCTATTTTTGAACTCTCCAGCAGTGCTCACGTAAGGGCAACGACCGCTGGCTCTCTGTCGTTGGACAACTGTCATCCCTTCGTTTTCGGTAACATTATGGTAGGCTTAACCGTGATCTAAGTGATGTATTGTAGACCCACAGTTCTGCAAACTTAGTTCATGCATAACGGAGGAATTGCAGATTTCCATCTGGTGAAGCGGACACTACAAGCTGAATTGTCGGATGAGATATTTAACCATGTGCAGGGAAACACCGGTGAGATCGACTTCTAGTATGGAGAGCTTTTATGTTAAGCAGGTTTAGACTCGGAGTGGGCATTTGCGTTGTTTCTGTCCAAGGTGAGCGTCCTAATAGTTGAATCACAGTTTCCCTGATTCATTTTCAGCTACCTGATGCGAAAGCAAAATCATTCACCCACCAAACACTGCAGCGAGCAATGCTAGACACTATTTCCACTCTCAATCAGTATGCTGATTTTGCCGGCATAACTGAAGTACGATCCCCTATAGAGTGACGCCCAGAAACTTATTGTTTGCTTAGCCCAGCCTGATGAATTTTTGCGTCACCGACGGTGAGAGCGTGGTTGCGACACGCTATATTTCATCTCGTCGCGACGAGGCCGCTTCATTGGTAAAGATCACACCCAAAATAAATTATTCTATAATCTGAGGACGCTTTCAGTGGTTTTCGTCCGGTACGACGTTTAGTGAGTATACACAAGGCGGACACTACAAGATGACAAAGGCAGACAAGAGAGAAAACATTATCATGGTTCGGTGCTACATACCTGGTGTCTGTTAGCAGTTCTGATCCTCCTTAGGTTGCCAGCGAGCCGCTTACGTTCGAGAAAGGTGGGGATACGTGTGCTGACATTGGGTGTGCTCGCTAAGCATCTGCGACAGCCGATTGGATGGAAATACGAACGAACAACATGGTCGTGATCACGCCCAAGATGAATCTTTTGCAAATACCTATTATCGACAAGTTCTATGTTTCGCCGTCCGACCCAGCAGCGCTGAACCGCGGAACGGACTTTGCGGCTGCAAAGGGCCTCCTTAGCAGAAGAAACACGCTCGGAGTCGCCGACATGCCTTGATGATACCTACAGTAATAGCTTATGTTGAAGTTGTGTTGTACATGTGTTGTGTTGTGTGACTTGGCCAACTTAGTGGCGGCGTGACCCACACAAGCTGTCCACACACGCTCGTGGACATCGTGCCCATTGTCGAGGGAGAGCGGCGAACGCAGTATGAATCCCTGGTTGCTGTGGAGTGCGCTGTCGCATACAGCCAAGTACGTGTGCGCCCTGCCCCCGTTGTCGTCGACCTGACCGGCTTCAGGCTGTCTACCGCACTGCAGATCCTGCTCTACCTTCCGCTGACCCTTGCGACCCTTTCCACCCCCGCCTTTCTTCTGCTCTCCCTTCTGCTCTCCGCACATTCATTCATTCATGGCACGCTCATCCTTCTCTGGGGTTCCCAGTCGCTTTCCGTCTTGCAGGTTCCCATGCACCCATTCCTCCTTCTTGTGTCCTTCAATGCCTTTTCCCAGTCCGTCCATCCAGCCCTCGCCACTGCAGTCAGCTGGTGGGCGAAGATTCTGACGTTTTCGGGACCCGCCTACGTGGCCATGGAGGGTCTGTCTAGCCTGCTCTTCGCCCAAAAAGTAGGTCAGGTCGGAAAAGAGCTCGCAAATGAAGCGGAAAGTTATCAGTTCGGAATTCTTATTGCGTCAGCAGCAGCATATGTGGTCGCAGCCTGGTGGATAGTCGTGGTCGGTTGTCCCTCTACCCTTCTGTTGCTCTCGCTCATTTATGGTCATGTAGGTATACCCAGCTGCAGCCACATCACCGCTCTCTTCCACGTTGTTGGGTGTGGCACTGACTGCTTTCCTTTTCCTGACGGTTATTGGCTTCCGCCTCCGCAGGACAAACATTGTAGAATCGTCGATGCTCTCGTTGTTCCTGGCTTATAACATATGGCTCTGTGGCTTTGATCAGACATCGTTCTCGGATCCTGCATCGTCATAGTATGTCGCACCAGATTCACCTACACGTGCCATGTACTGACGAATGTCCGCAGCGCACCACTACTATCCAATATTCTCCCCCATCTGCAGACACTCGTCAATTTCATTACAAATACCCTCCCGAAGCCGGTGCTTGTAGCATTATTTTATCGGCTTACCATTCTCCAGTTTGCGTCGCGCATACTTCCGACCATTGGCGTGGACGCTTGGGAGTCGGACGACTCGGTGAATGATGGTTGGGATGGCAGACCTGTACACCTCCGAGATTTAGCCTCGATGCGCACACAGCTGATTCTTCTCTAGACATCAACGTTGACTCGCTTCCTGTTGACATACCGACAACTTATATTTGTCATGGTGTACTCACATTTGCTGCGTACGTCTCATGCTCGTACTTTATTCCAAGGCTAAACGTGTCTACAGTTTTAGACCCTGCATCCCAAGTTTGGTGGCGTTGGGCAAATGTCATGTTCACCCTCCTTTTATGGTCTGTAGAGCTCATCGTTAGCCCAGACGGTGATGATGTGAAATGGAAAGTGGAGTAAATTGTCCAGACGAGTTCTATGGCCAGCGTCATGCATGTCTCTTAAACAACAGTGCGCATCTGCGGGGCTCAGCAATTATTTGCTTTCCACTCTGCATCTTCCTCTTTCATCCCTTCATAATATTCCCTCTTCCAGATCTGTGCCTTCTCCTTCACGTCTTCCAGTATCTGCTCACATGCTACGAAAGCCTCCTTACGGTGCGGCGATGACACTGCGATGACTACGGATGGCTCGCCCACAGGAACTGTTCCCAGGCGATGATGAACGGTGCATGATATGAGGGTGGGATTGTGAAACGGTGGATGGTGCGCTGATCGAGATACAGCTTCGCGAGTATCATGGAGGATTTGTGTCATGGTCTTGATTGCCAGCTTGCTGTACGCTTGATATTCCAAGCGCGTCACCACCTTTCCTATGGGTTGTTTGTATGACATGTCAATGAGCGCTGGGGCGATGAGATACCTTTGAAGGAGTTGCGAGTGGTGCCAATGAAGACTGCGGTTGCACCAGCGCTGTCGTTTGCAACCGAGCGTATGATTGTGTCGACATCGAGGGGCTCGTAGGTCAAGACAGATGTGCCACTGTCAGAGTCCTCCCTCGCTGCGATCGAAGTGTTTGGGTGAGCCATTATATGGTAGTCGAATCTCTTGCCAGCTCCTACCATGTTCGTTCGGCTTGCCCGCCGTCGTCTGTTCTCTCACACCCGCTGCTCGTCGTTACACGGTCTTTCCCTCGACGTCCACCCCGAAGTCGAGGATGCATTGGCCAACGGCCGTCCAGTCGTAGCGCTCGAGTCCACCATAATCACTCACGGCATGCCCTACCCCACTTCTTTGCAGATGGCACAATCTGTAGAGAATATCGTTCGGTCCACCGGGAGCATCCCTGCCACCATAGCCCTCATCGGTGGTCGTGTCAAAATCGGTCTTCAGCCCGCCGAGCTGGTCCGACTTGCCAGTCGAAGCGCAGATCCTGTCAAGTTGTCTCGAAGAGATGTCGCCGCTGCCATAGCGTCAGGGAAAGACGGCGGCACAACGTGCAGCTCGACATTGATATTTGCTGCGCTAGCGGGCATCAAGGTATGCTCCTGATGCCAGCTCTGCGTGCCCTTGGCTCATTACATCGTCAGATATTTGCGACTGGAGGGTGAGAAGCTTCTTCCGCGACTACCTCGACGCTCATGTATTCCCAGCCTCGGTGGAGTACATCGCGGAGGAGAAAAAAGTGTGTCCTCCATGTCTTTCTTCCGCGTCGACTAGAGCGGTTGTTCCCCAGCAATGGATATTTCTGCCGATCTACACGAACTTGCTCGTTGTCCTGTTGGATTAGTTTCGGCTGGGGTCAAGTCA
Organism: Austroboletus novae-zelandiae; assembly: GCA_038090275.1. Lineage (NCBI taxonomy): Eukaryota > Fungi > Basidiomycota > Agaricomycetes > Boletales > Boletaceae > Austroboletus > Austroboletus novae-zelandiae. The sequence goes on along the minus strand of JBBPML010000004.1, from coordinate 247,244 downwards.
ATATTAGATATAGGAAGGTGAGTTAGAAAGCATTCAAATCGATTATCTCAAGTATCGATATTCCTTGACAGAACGCTGGAATATCTCGTATGTTGCTTACTTGGACATGATTTTGGGATATTACTCAACTATAGCCGTGTAGGAAACTCTTGGCGTGCCTGTTGTATCATATGCCCAGTCAAATGACTTTCCCGCATTCTACTCTCGAAAAAGCGGCTTCCAAGTCCGTCCATCTTGGTCCTCAGTTTGATTGTAATACTAAGACAAGTTTCAGTCTCCGTGGAGCGTCAATGATCCGGAAGCCGCTGCCAGGATTCTTCGTGAGCATATGGATTAGTCCTACTCTACTACCTGTTGACCGTAAACCCAAGACGTACAAAAACAGCTGAGCATGTCAAACGGTGTTCTGTTTGCCGTCCCTATCCCGGAAAAGCACGAAGCCAATGGTGCTGTGCTACAAGAAGCTGTCGAAATTGCCTTGCGAGAATCCGAGGAGACGGGCATATCAAAGCTAGGAAAGGAAGTGACCCCATGGCTTTTAAAGCGTGTTGGAGAACTCAGTGGCGGAAAGTCTTTGGAGAGCAGTGAGCAGAGTATAGCTACATATTTTTATCTTACATGCTCATTATTCGCCATAGATGTTGCCCTGGTTCAGAACACGGCTCTTGTCGGTGAGTGACCTCGTTGGCTAGTTTCATGACTGCGATTTAATGCCACGATGTTCTTCAGGTGGACAGATCGCCATGGCGTATGCCAAGATTGCAAACGAATACCAGAACGGGAAAAATGTGCGTGGCATATCAGGTTACGTTACATTACCATCTTAATAGTCGCGGTGCCCAGCATTTTTACATTAAAGCCATGGATTCTTCCTTGCAGACCATCCGCAAATCTAATTCCGGCTTTGGCGATACAGAAGGAGAGCAGGCAATTACAAATACTCCAAAGGCGACGGTGGTAGTTGTGGGTTGCGCCGCTGTGGACATTACCTCACATGCCGAGGTGCTAATCGGACATGATCAAAAGAGCACCTTCCCCGGGAAAGTGTCAGTATCACTGGGAGGCGTCGCTCGCAACATTGCCGAGGCAACCCACAGAGTCTTATCGGGAGCTGGTGCTGCCGCACTGCTTGTCGCTCCAATCGGCGATGATGAATTTGGCAAAATGATCAGTACAATGACGCAGTCACTTGGAATGCGAACGGATGGACTAGTACCTATTCAAGGACGACAGAGCGCCGTCTGCAACCTGGTTCTTGATTCACATGGCGAATTACAATGCGGTGTTGCTGATATGGATCTTCCACATGCTTGGAAACCAGACCAGGTAAGGCGTAACTTTTACTGGACATTCACAGTTTGCCATTGAAGAGTCTCAGATACTTGACATTCTTCGAGATCAACGTCCTAGACTTCTCGCCCTCGATGGTAACATTTCTTCGGATGTACTCACCATAGTTATGACTGAGAGTTTGAAGTCGGATATTCAAAGTACGTTGCTCGCTTCTTATACTTCGTTGTAATGACCTGGTTCTGTGCAGCATTCTTGTATGTCTCTTATTTCTCCCTCTCGATTATGTTTACCAACCCAAAATCAGCGAGCCAACTTCAGTCGTCAAGGCGTCTCGTATTTTCCCTGCGATAACTGCGAATCTTTCCAAGTCTACCCGGTCGATGGTCTCGTTCGTCTCACCAAATTTGGTCGAACTCGTCCGGATGTACGAGGATGCTCGCAACACTTTCGACCTAATGTCCCACGAAAGCTGGTGGAGCGTAATCGATAGCTTTGGGCTAGGTTCTCAATTCCGTAACGACTTGGTGCGGCTCGCGAGGACAGAGGTCTCGGACACTGCACCAGATCTGGGAACATTATCGTTTTTGGCTGACAGGGGCATCGTCCAAATGGCTGTCAACCTCCTTCCTTTCTTCCAACACATTGTGATCAAGTGTGGACATCTCGGCGTGGTGGTCGTAATGCGGCTCGACAAAAAGGAAGCAGACGCCTGGGCAGTACGAGGTGGCAACCTGCGAAATCGATATGTTGTTGCTCAGTCCCCCACTTCGGATGAACTAGTTGTTGTCCACCATTTCCCCCCTCTGCAAACAGCGCAGGATATGGCATTGAACTCCACCGGTGCTGGAGATTCTCTTGTTGGGGCGCTACTAGCTATTCTTGCACAAGATCCCCATGCGTTCAACAGTCCGTCGTCTTTAACGAGGGCTTTAGACATTGCTCAGCGTGCAGCAATAATGACTTTGGAAAGTCCCCATGCGGTATCGCCATCATTGTCTTTGTTGAATCACAAATAACTACACTAGATACTTGAGTAATCTAATTTTATACCATCGTTTGGTCCAGAGGCCCAACTCGCACTGTGCTGCGTGCTGCTCGCAGTCTCTCTTTCTCAACATGTTGTGATTCTCTGCGTTCCTGTTTTACCCTTTTCTCATAAAAAGCCTATGTGATCCTCAGAGCTTAAACAAGGATGAAGAGATCGGGAGGGCATACCTGGGCTCCGTGCTTCAAACGGGTGATGATATTAGCAGCTTCCCCTTTGGTAAGCTTTTCGGAAGCTTCTGAAACGCTTGATCGATCCACGGCACGTTTCCCTCTCCTCTTCATGACGAACATCTTCTGGGCTTCTGTGGCCGGAGTTTGTCTCCATTTGGCACTCCGGAGTAAACTGTCTTAAGAGTGAGCAACTTTACAGAACATCCACACAGGTACACACCCTAACGCCAGCGGTCTACGAAGTATCTTTTGAGTCGCGTACGTATCGCAAGCCTTGATAGCGTCGGACAATGTGTCTGCAGTCGCTATCAACCGTTTTCGCATGAAGGGAGACACCTTCAATCGTCTGGCGGAAGCAAGGTGCATAGTCGCCTCGGTGTATGAAGCCCGAAAACGCGCTACATATTCAATAAGTGTTCGTGACCCTGACTTTATGTCAATGTACATCACCTTTGTCTTCGGGATCAGGTTCAATTCGTATATGCCCTTTTCCAAGACATTCAAGGACGTAGATATCAGGGCCACATCCGACCCATACGTTCAGACTCATTTTCGAGACATGAGGTGCCCCGGAGAAGCTGTCCACCATCGCCAGGGGATCATCGTAGTCCAGATAAGTAACAGACATCGGTTCGGGAACGGCAACATTAGAGTCGGATTCGACTAGAATATCGCTCGCATCACGAGAGCTGACAGATTCTGCTTTATCCCTCAAATCAGCAATACTGAAATCTTTATTTTAAAAAAATCATCAACACCGAATTAGGAGTGAATAGCTTAGAAAATGCTGACCATCAACAATTTCATTAGGATCTAAACCAAGCAAGGTCGGTATCGAAATAACACCAGAGATGCGAGAGGTCGAGTCTACAAAGTCGATGATACGACAATTATTTTTTCCCGTTGCGGGAGACTGACGCATGCCTCTGCCAATCTGCATCAAGCGGTCAGAAATTTTATATACAGCAAAGTGAATTGTAGAATGTACCATTTGCGCATAGACATTCTGAGACCGTGTAGGACGGCAAATGACGACACAATCAATATTGGGAATGTCTGCTCCTTCCGTCAAAATTGCTATTCTTTGCTCAGCCTTGAAAACATAGGCGGAACCCAAACCTACTTACCACAATTAACTAGAACGGGGTAGTGCCCAGCCTTGAATTCTGTTATCAGTTTTTGTCGCTCATTTGCCGGGGTGCTGGAGTGTAGATAACGAGCGTCAATGCCGAATTCTCGAAAAACCTTCGTGAGTTGCATCACATGGGCAATGTTAACGCAGAACACGAGAGTCGACTTGCGGTCAGATGCTGTAGGAAGACGTTGGTGTGAATAATATTTGCTCTGGTCGTACCAAGTACGTACACGCGCGATCTAACCATGCCTGTACGACGAGGCTATTGATGGTGTCAGTGTTGATGATGCAAGCGAGGCTAGATGCATTGAAATCCCCAGTCCTGGAGTTGACGGCAACACCTTGCAAATTGATACTAGCTCTGACAGAGGTGAAGCGCACATCGCATAACCTAGGAACATGATAATTAAATGGAATACATAGGGTACAGATTACTTGCCATTGCTCCTGGATCATGTCGAGGAAATCGTGATGATAAACAATTTTCTCAAATACTGAACCGAGGGCAAGACCATCATGACGGCTGAATGTGGCTGAAAACCCAATAATCGGGATGGAATATGGCGTGGAAAGAGGGGTAGAATGAGAATCGGGATTCTTGATATTAACATTAAAGTGAGATAGTATTCGACGATAGCTGGGAGAGTCGTCTAGCTCAGACACCATGCTAATGCATTGTCACTTACGAAGGGGCTGCAGCATGATGTGCCTCGTCTACTATGATTGCCTTCAAGTTTTCAGGCCGAAATTTTGCCAGTCGCTGGGGCTGGAGCAATGTCTGGTACGTCGCCACCGTCCTGAATGCATCTCTTAGAACCAAGAGAAGATAACAAGCATACCACGGGCCTCACACGTCTGCTCGCCCGGTTGCTTGATGGTTGGCGCCTTGCTCGAGCTCGACTTTCCAATGGGGGTGTGTTCGTTCTGCTTGAACGGCTGCTTGGCGCGCCAGCTCGATGCTGTTGACAATGATCAAGGAACCAAGAGCTTGCGGCGATTTCGGAGGGATTTGAGATAGGAGCGTCGTGAAAACCGTTGTTTTTCCTGCTCCTGTGGGAAGTGAAACTCCAATGCGAGTGCTACCCGCATGCAAGGCAGCATGACAGGCATCCAAGCAAGCCTGCTGGTACGGTCGCAAGACGAGTTGCGCAGACCTCGCGAAAGCACGCCGCCAGGCTAGCATAAGGCGCTGGTTGCTACATATCGCCGACCAACTTTGTGGACATTTCATGGGGGTCAAGGTGCAAGCCGCGGCCCAAGATGTGAGATGTGGACACGAATGTTGTACTCAACGGGAGACACTTAAATCGTGACCCAACTTTTAAGAGCATGTTTTTAAGTCCATACTCGCATGCAATGCCAAAAGAATAAGGAAATAAAACAAGTCTAGACAGATATGAAGTGTAGGAGCAGGGTAAACGAGAGGACAGAGCAAAGCCCAGAGCATGCTCCAGTCATCTAACCAGATCCACCAGAGTAAACTTTGCCAAACATAACCTGCTGGAGCTTGTCGTATAGCGACAAAACACCAGCACCAGCGACACCACGGAGAATGTTAGCACCAGCACCCTTGAACAAAGACTTGGTGCCCTCCTTGGCAACGATCTGCGAGCCAGCATCAAACATCGACTTGTAGTGAACGCCAGCACCGGAGGTCATCATCATGCGACGACTAGAGTAGAAGTTAGAGACACGTCATAACGAAGGAGAAGAACACCTACCGGATAGTATCGAGAGGGTAAGAAGCAAGACCAGCACCAATGGTGACACCCCAACCGAGGAGGAAGGAAGCCAAGAACGATCCCTCAAGAGCACCGACAAGAACAACAGGCTCTGCAGGGTAATGTCAATGTCAATCCATGAGAGTAAGAGGGGAAGACATACTGAGCGAATCATAGACACCGAAGTATAGGCCCCGGTAGACGATAATACCGACGACGGAGGGGACGAAGCCACGATAGAGACCGGCAATACCATCGGAAGCAAGGGTCTTCTTGTAAACATCAACGAGACCGTTGAACTGACGCTGTCCACCACCCTTTGCAGACTTGGCATCGTTCGCCAGACGCGTACGAGCATAGTCAAGAGAGTACACGAAGAGGAGCGAGGAGGCACCAGCAGCACCACCAGATGCAACATTGCCAGCGAACCATCTCCAGTAGCCCTCCGACTTCTTGAAGCCAAAGAGTGACTTGAAGTAGTCCTCTGTAGGTCACTCATGGTTAAAAACGGGGAAAGATACATCGGAAATGGACGTACTGAAGGCAAAATTCAAGGCCTGCGTGGGGAAGTAACGGATAACGTTGGCGGTGTTTCCACGCCATAGGGATACAAGGCCCTCCTCCTTGTAGGTGCGGGCAAAAGCGTCAGTAACACCCTTGTATGGGGTGGCAAGACGACCCTGCTTGATCTGCAGGCGGGGTGAGCAGAGCACGGAGGGCGAGACAGGCAACAGACCATCTCATCCTGGTTTTGCACCAACAGCTTGATACGCTCAATGGGTGCGGCGGACGTCTTTGCGACGGCCTGTACAAAGAGGTGAGCATGTGCGCAACGGAAGGGCGAAGATACGCACGGCAGAGACACCACCCATGAGGAAATCAACTGTGGAGAGCGTGAGCGACGGCGACGGGGAACGACGACGACGACGACGAACTCATGAAATCCTGAGGAGTCTTGACCCGTTTCACGTCGGCCATTTTTTTTAGGAAGCTGAGTGGTGAAGGATGAAGATGGAAGATGAGAGACGACCGGAAAAGTTTCGCGTTTTTGACAGTTCGCGGGATTTTCCGGAACATTGATATTCCCACGCTCTCGACCGATGCGATGCCTCGGCCCGGGCGGGAACTTCGCCAATACAATGTCGTGCGCACATGCCTCCACGTAAGTAGCCGATTATTGGTGTTATATTATGTCACTACCGTACATCCATCCCGCCTAAGGCCATACGCCGGAACGCGGTACAGGTCCGCCCGCGTGTCCATAGTTGTAATTCCCGTTGAACTGTTCATAACTGCCCCGCCGACTCTCCCCCGTCGCATTCCCGTTCCCAACAGGTGACATATAGCTCCCACCCGCTTGTCCTACATACGTTGGTGGGAGACGCAACGGCGGAAGCTGCGGCCCAGAATATCCCGTCGGCGCAAACTGCCCCGCTGCCCTGTGAATCGGCGATCGTACCACACCAGGGGACATGGGTGGAAGCGTGCTAGAAATTGACTGCACGTTCGTAGCGACACTGTCAACCCGCGATTTCTTCCAGATTTGCTCCGTCGGCGAAGGCGCACCCGAAGGTGCCTTCCGTTTCTCAACCGAGGGCCGTAGAGATGGTGGCTGTGGCTGCGATGAGCTATGTGTCCTCGGTTGTTCATCCTCAGAGTCACCGGTAAGGTCGATTACGTCGTCTTGATGAGACCCTCGTGCAGACGCCACCACATGCACAGGCGCTGGTTTGGGAATCGAACTCGATCCAATGCTGTGCGTAACCGACAACTCGCGCTTGACTCGCCCCTCGTCCTCGTCGTCTGAATCAAGAACAAGTATCTCAACTTGTTTCCTCGCGTGAGCCTTCTCATCCGCTTCTTCATCCGCAGACGCAGGCGACGATTCACGAGGTGGTGAAGACGAGTGATGGGGAACGATCACCGGATGGGTTGCCCGCCATTCTGGTGATGCGAACTTGTTATCATCCGTGTGCCATTGTCCATCGTTCTCAACAATCACATCATCCACATCTTCTATAGTTTCCTTCAGAATCTGGTCAAAGTATCTGGAAATGCTGTTAAAAATGTGCGGCCATAAGACAATGAAACACGCACCCGTCGATAATTAGGTCATCGGGATTAAGAACCCTTTCGCACACCGGACACAGCCATGTAGTCGTTTGCTCCATACAAGAAAACCACGACGTTGCATCGAAGCACTGAGGGTGAACACATAACATCGATCTACATGGTGTCCGGACTCGCATGAAGCTTAGCTTTTAAAACAATACGTGGGTTTTTATCCAGCGCAATTCTTCGTGGATTCAACATACCGGACATTTCAAAGACATCTTTTGTGGACCCGCAACTATTTCATCGTCATCCGTCGATGCTTTGAACACTAATAAAAGGAATGAGCTCCGTCAGTGAAGGAAAAATGATCAACCCACTCGTAGCTAGAATATCTTGACTACCGCGATATTTGCCCTTTTTCAATCTGTCCACTAGTTGTGCAACTGTGGTCACCTCCACAAGAAACACTGTCATGTAAAATTTCTTTTGGCGATTCAATATGTGATCTTGCTTCTTGTAAAACTGCTTACTTTGGGCTGAACAGGTTGCTGGCTGTTCACATATACTATTTCAACACGGTTTTGGCCATTCATTCGTACCATCTTGCCAAGGTCAGCTGGCGGAGCGGTGCCAGGCTTCTTCTTCAACCCTTTCAAATTAGCCTGAAGTGCTGTCCCATTCACTCGAACTTCACACGTCGGTGGAAATTCAATGGGACAAGGGCCTGCGAGCGGTCTGAGAACTGTTGAATTTGGATTATAAAATGTTGAAGTCGTGCAATATAACCGAAGCTGATACTTGGATCTGCGAACGATAATGAAAACGTGCTGTTCAACAACACTTTTCGACATACTCGGTGGAATTTAGCTTTGTCGTTTGTTCGCCACTGAGAGTAAAAGTAAGACTTTGCTGCTTTCGATCGGTTGAACTCGTCGACTCTGTGTCATGTCAGTGAAATAGATAACCCAATGTGCCTGGACCGAACCTGGACACTCAGCGATTCCTGACACCGACTGATCGACGCGGAAGAAAGGCGATGATTTGAAGCGCATAACTGAAAGCTGCTAAGTAAAATTGGTGTGAAAGCATATCATATCCTACCTGGCTTGGATACACCGGCTACAGGTGCAGCGCTCACCGGTGGAGGCGGCGCTCGCGGCGGTGCGTATGGATCATAGTGGCCAGTCGAGGCCGTAGAAAATACCGTCGTAGAACCGTATGATGCAGCTGTCATTGTCTGCATAGGCGGGACCGCCGTCGAGCCTGCTGGCCGATGCTGAATATACCTGGGAAGATAAGCGCACTATCAATAACATGCATTCAAGGACAAAAAAACACAGGATTCCCTGCGGTATGCACGACTGTTGGGGAATGTGACGCCACAGGTTGAAGGGGTCCACAATGGATTGTGCGGACAATTTAAAAGGTATGGATTACTCACACTCCAGCGGTACGGACCTGATGAAGGATGGCTTGAGCCTTGGTCCATGTCTCTACATTATTTGACTGTCTCCAGGTATCCATTTGATGGACGATTCTATCAATCAAATCCTGCTTCTTTCCAGACTTGACAAAGACAGTTTGACACTGGTCATTAAAACCGGTCAAGATCTGTTTGAGTTTATCGACAGTATTATGTTTGACGGTATGGCGCAGGTTCTAGGAGGAATTACATGACGCAAGATACGTGAAGACCGCAACTTACATCGAAGTCAGACCAGGCATTGTTTGCCGCCATCAGACTGGAATATTTCCGGGAACGACCAGAGGCAAATGCGACCACGAGAAGGGCGGCTAGGTGATGGACAAGTCCAAGAGCTTGCGCCTTGTGGCCAAGCTACTTTCAGGCGTCACTATGCAAAATACACAAGCATAAACAAAATTCCGTCGGACTCGGTCACGTGGAGATAATCTTAACCTCTGACCGCCACCATGTCTGATGATGAGTACGATAAGCTTTCAAAGGAAGAGAGGGAGGCCAAGGACAAGGCTGACAGAGAGCGTGAAACTGCAGAGCAGGCGGGTACGATGAACCTCAGTGGATGCTCTGACGCGTGTCTGACGGTGAACTAGCCCTTCCCTTCACTTGGAGGCAGGAATTGGGCGAAATAGATATCGTCATTCCCGTGCCCAAGGGGACCCGCGCCAGGGACCTTGTGGTCACCATTCAGAAGAAGAAGCTCGGCGTTGGGCTTAAAGGGAAAGATAAAATCTTCGATGGTGAACTCTGCAAAGAAATCAAACTCGAGGATAGCACTTGGACGCTGGGTAAAAGGTATTTATACTAGGTGTGTTTCCATCTTACCATTTCCATAGAGGATCAGACATCTGTCCTGATTCATCTTGAAAAACTCAACAAGCAAGAATGGTGGGAGAATGTTCTCACCCACCACCCGAAGATCGACACCCGGAAAATCCAGCCCGAGAATAGTAAGTTGAGCGATCTTGATGGTGAGACGAGGTAAGTAATGTGAGCATGCGTGTTTAATGGAGGATGACATTCTTTCAGGGGGCTGGTAGAGAAGATGATGGTATGATTTTCGCCAGAAGTTTTCCACTCTATCTAATGTTTTGTTTCGTCAAGTTTGACAACCAACAGAAGGTGTTCTAAAGTACTTAATTGCTCACGCGCAGGTTTGGCTGATATCTTGTAGCAAATGGGCAAGCCCACTTCGGATGAGTTAAAGAAGATGGAGGTGCGAATACTCATCTCTTAAATTATCAAACATCGTATCCTCATTGCTACACTTCCCCAGGCACTGAAGAAGTTCCAAGCTGTTCATCCGGAGCTAGACTTCTCCAAAGCAAAGATTTCGTAATTGGGATTTATGGAAAGGGTAATCCCCCATACATACATGCACCTGGAGACACAAGCTATAGGTATTGAAGTGCAAGGCGTGACTGCAATAACTAGTCCACTACATCCGTCCACATCCATATTCGTCCACTAGCTCCTAGTGCCATAAGGGACAGCCCATGATAACAGAGTGCGACAGCTTGTAGGTTGTCCTCGGCTCTTGGGATGACAATTTCTTGTCCCTCAAGCGGTGGTGAAAGGGCGTTGCTTCGGGATAACACCGGCGCAACAACATTTTCTTCATCTCCATCTTCGTCTAGATGCAGGTGGCTCAAATTGGTAATGTCCTCTGCACAATTTTCGTCAAGAGGAAAAGGTGGTCGCTGTCGCGGCTGAAAATCAGCTACATTGTAGAGACGCATCCTGTCAGGAAGAGTAAGAACAATCGTATAGTCATTCTTGAGGGTGTATGCGATGTGAAGATGACGCGTCAGTTGGGATATTGGTGCGACTGATAATAATTTGAATGAAGCTTCACGTCGAGGACAGATGCTTCAGGATTTTCATGATACCAATACTTGGAACGAAAACGCTTACAGCTTTCCTGATAATCCTGCGAAAAACGTTCAGTATACATAACTGACAACAAAATGAGCCCTACCGATGCACAACCCCTCATCACTTTTGATGGTTTCGGCTGGTTCGGCGGGAAAAAGCGATCAAAACCAAGCCAACGCCAAATGGCGATAGTTCCATCCGCGTGATATAAGTTCTCTTTTTGTCCATTATAACGCATCAAAGCTGGCGCACTATGTGTAACAAGGACATCTAGACTCAACCTGTTCAAGACATAAATACGATGCTCCCTAACCGAGGTGTTGACGACTTGCCAATTTACAGACAAGATTCTCGCCTGATGGATACGTGTCGAGCTGAAAAGCGGCTTGTCCTCACGAGCCATTTCCTCGAGTGACATCCTTGGTAAAACCCAAATTTTCACAGCCCTGTCAAGCTAAAATGTAATTTGAGTTTGATAGATCATCAAGGTATACCAACGCACACCGCAGGTCGCTAGTAAAGGATATGTAGGGTGAAAAGCCTGAGGTGAGGTAAGCCTAGCATATTCGTTCTTCGAATAACACCCACAGCATTGAGTACCGCAGCATTATGCCCTCCAGATGGCCCGCCACATAGGACAGCTACACAACGACCCTTCCCGACGCCTTCGGGTTCACTCGATTGTAAACCGTGTGGCGCGCCACCGAGACTGGGCAACGTGGAAGGTGGCCAATGTGGATTGTTGGGAGCATCGCGCGGTTCCATCGTTAGGTCATACAATCTTGTAGAAAAGTCCCTCGAACATGTACAAATGAGATATGGAAAAGCAGGGTGGACTGCAATCGCAGTGATTTCCTGGCCGGATTGGTCAAAGAACACGATGCATTTCGCCAACATCTTACCCCGCCATGACCACGAAGGCATCCGACGACGTTCTTTCTCTTGGCATTGAGTACATAGAGTATACGGCCCCGCGAACAGACTATCAAGGGATCAAAAGGATCACTTGAAAAGGACCATGCTACGGCGCGGAATGAATCCTGTCCATGGGGTGAGCGTGTATGAATGCAATGGACAGCGAATGCAGACTTGGGTTGCACCCTGAGTTAGCTTGACACAAAAGCCATTGCGTGGGTTGGAGGGGGAGATAACCGCAATAGTGTCAGATCCGCCGACAACTGTGGTGCCTGACCAGTGGTCTATCATCCTCTTCCAGCGGTCCCGGAGGTCGGGCTTGTCCACCTCTCCTGCCCAGAGTGTCTTCAGAGACAGCACGTCCCAGGGGAAAGGCGCGAAGCAGTGAGCAGAACCAAGGAAAGAAAGCTAGCTCAAGATGGTCAGCACGACTTCAGTGGCGGAGACGGGCGCGATACCGACGTCGATGGACTCGCTGAGCCTGAAGGGATGCGACATGGGTGACGAGGAAGGGGTCGTCCCAAAAAGGAAGGAGAACCAATCCCGAGCTTTCTTTAATTCACTCTCATGGCGTCCGACTCGCAGCCCGTCCAAGACGTCTACGAGCCCAAGGCGGCCCTTTCTCGCGCGACCACTGCAGGTCTCCAGGCAGGTGCAGTAGGTGCATTCGTCAGCGCCGTGCAAAATGCGTTGACGTCGCACTCGGCTGGTGCTGCTGGCTTCCTCACCCGAACTGGTGGTTCCATTGGAACCTTTGGTAAGAAGTCGCTCTACGTCTCCATCTTGGGCGCTTTGTTGACTGTACTTGAACAGCTGCAATGGGCGCTGCCTTTGCCTTCACTGAGGCGGTCGTCGCAAACCAACGAGAGACAGACGACGCACTCAACGGGCTTGCCGGTGGGTGTGCGGCTGGATTCTTGGCCGGTATTCGAAGTATGTTTTAAAGTGTGCAGTAGCCTCTTTCCATGCCTCATGCATCCCCCTAGCACGCTCCCTGCCTATAGCCGTTGGCTCTTGTGTGGTCGTTGGTGGGGCCATGGCGACCTTTGACTATGCAGGTCAGATTACCGGAGACAGTGATGAAAAGAAGGAAGAGAAGCGCAAGACCTTTTTCAAGAGTCCTCCAATATTTCACAAGCCCGCTCTCCATGCGCCTCCTGTTCCATCGATAGAGTGAAAGGGATATTGTATCTAAAAAAACAGCACTTAAATAGACAAATTACATTTGCCCGAGCATTTAAGTTAGGTTTGCAAGGTCCACCAAAAGTATGTACACCAATATGCAGGAGAAATTGGGCACAATGATATATTCTAATCCACAGCACGTCCGTTTACCAACTCATCGATACGCGCAAAAACCTGTTCCTGGTGAGCTGCGTAATAATCAGGCCACGAATCAGCAGTTCTACATTTTTGCTGTGACAGTTATATAAGAAGGTGAAAAGGGGCCAATGTGCGAAAGGAGTACATACATGTTTCTCCAGTTCTTGCCATACTCGCTCGTCATCATCATCATCACCTTTCCCTGACGCAAAAAACTGAGTGATCACTTCAAAATCTTGCCGTTGTAGCTCCTCCTCGGACGGATAGCTCAGGTCTAATGGGATATCACCATCCTCGGCGGTGCTCAAAGTACTCTCTCCTTTGGAGGAGGTGCTCCAATTTACGAACCTTGGAGGGAGTGCAGTTTCCCTGGTACGTTTCCGAGACGCGATGTTCGCTCGCTTCCTAGTATCTTCTAATGCGCCCTTCAATTTCTTTTCGATGTGAGCTCCCCATGATCCAGCACTATGATGAGGCATCTTAAATGGGGCCATGAGTCATCAAGAACAGATACATCCCAGGCTACTCACTTTTTTGTGTGATTTCGACACCAGCGCTGTATTAGATGTGGTGGGGTCGCGCATGAGGTGGTGCTTAGCAAGGCGGAGGAAATATTCGTCTTCTTCCTCAGTGAAGAGATATTTCCCACTATGCATTATTCGTCGACCCGATTCAGGGGGAGGCGTCGGGGAGCGTGATGCTGGATCCCTTTCCTCGACGATAGGTTTCGAATGTGCAGACTTTGATATCTTCATTTTTGTTTTCTTCTTTGTCAACGACTTCGAGGTCTTCAATCTCTCACCCTCAGAGGAGGGCGGAGGTGTTGCGGAGTTTCCCACCTTGATTTCACGAGACATCTTTTCTGGAGTTTTAACATCGGTGAAGGAAACATTCTGACGGCTTGGCTTTGAAGCTTTGATTCTCGCAGCGGATTCCAAAATATAGTCTGTCTCATCTAGTAGGGCGCCTTCTGTGATGCAGTCTGCCACAAAGGCAGCAAGAATTGGGGACTTCTCTAAGGCGATAGCCTCATTGAGAAGACCAAGAAATGTATCAGAACGAGCAAACAAGATCACATAATCGGCATCTGCAATATTGTTGACAATCTTTCCCTTATTTTTCTACTGAAGTGGTCAGAACCGAGAGGGAAACCCGATTCTATAGATAAACGCACCTTAATATTTGTTACCACACCATGCCGACCATGAAGGTCTACTTGTACGAAGAACCGCAACGGATCCGCAGGCCCAGACAGGAAGACTTCGCCCTGCCTCTTACGTGCAACAATTTTTCGAGAGCGTGTGGGGGAATGTGCCGAGTTCGAAGAGTCGGAACTCCCAACAGGATCATCAACTTCAGACTGTTCAGAGGAGTGTGTAGAGGGTGCTTTCTCTTTGCCTTTGCGCGACCGCTTTCGAGGTGTGTTGGAAGATTTAACAACGGGAGAGCGCTTGCGAGACATTGACTTTGTTAATATCTCGTCTGGCGAACGAGAGTGCTCCGTACGAGTTTTTGGTATCGCCCGACGATCCTCGGAAGCTTTTGTACTAGGCTTGTACTTGCGAGAAGAAGTCCCAGCATCGCTGAGGACGTAGCCCCTAGAGCTGGGAGAAGAAGCGTCGACACCTGCAGGTCCTAGCTCCCCGGTGGCTTGAGAGTTGGAGGTCGATGACGGAGGGGCAGGTGCCGCAGGCGGTTGTGGAACGGAGTATTGATTTTGAACCAAGGACTGTCGCACGACCTGCTCCACTATAGTCATTAAAGTCGCAAGATTTTGACCCTGAAGGTCCACGTCCACGCCATTGATTGACATTACATTCGACGTCATTGGCATCATTGTGGGTTGCGTAGGAGGCAGCGGGGTATGGGGCGTGTTGGGAGCATGAATTACTTGTGATTGGGTAGAAGGAAAGCTTGAATATGGAAACAGCTGAGTCGGAATCGTTGGTGGCTGAGTGGAAGGATAAGGTGGTTGGGTAACAAACGGTGCATGCGCGTATGTGTTCTGAGGTTGGGATGATTGCATAAATAAGACAGGTTGACGATTGGATAATTGCTGAGTAGCTGACGGAGGTGGAGGATTAGATGGTGGTAGTATCCTGCTATGGGCGTCCGGCGTCGGTTCTTCTTTGATGGTCGCAGCAGACACAGAAACCACAACGGGCTGCACGATCGGAGATCCTGTAGAAGGCCATTTCGTTGTAGGTGACGGTGATACGATACTATTTGATCGGGTAACATCCATACGTCCATTGACAATGTTTTCAAGTCGCTTAGAGGCGGCATCGACTGGGGTGACTCTAGGTGTTGGCAGCGGACTTCTTGTGACGCGAATCAGTAGAGTGTTCCGAAAGAATTCTGCGACTGACTTTGTTACCAATGCCTCTACTTCTTCAAGTTCGTCCTCGTCCACCACAACACCATCAATAGTGACAGGCTTCCCGTCGTCTACTGTCATTGCGCCTCCCCAGCTGTCGGGCTCCAACAAAGGACGACCGGCCTGTATGGAAGCCCGAGCCCAAGTGTGTTCAAGTACCACTTTTCTTGCGTCATGGCCCCATGTACGAATGAGTCGTTTGCCGCATTCAGTTGTAGAGTCAACTAGAATTATGGAGGCCTCCTTTGCATTGCTCACGACGAGCGCACCCAAGTTCTAGATGAGAAAGAAACTAAATGGTGTCGGCGTGAGCAACAAATTTGGCACACCTTGAGCATTCTGACGAGTTTAGGACGACCCTCGAGCTCCACAGCCTGCACATTGACTTTCAACGGGACTCCCTGTGCATCTACCAGTAATTCCCGGCGCTGGGCGCTGGGTTGTGTTGACGAGGGCTCCATTGCTCAGTGCAAGCCGCACGCCGAACGGAGACGATGTAATCCGCAACTCCGCTCCATAACACGTGACTCAAACTGACTGCATGAATGTATTATTGTTGTCAACGTCATACATTTTTTTATTGCATAGACAATATCATGACAATACAAAGAAACAAGAGCATGCTAATGCCAGGGACATGCGATGCGCGTTCATCGGTAACTGGAGATATCTGTAAATGAGCCAGCTCAACATTTACAAAGTAGACACACCTCTTTTGTCTGCGGGCACGGGCACCGGCACCACCAAACTTCTTTGGTTCCATCCGCCGAGGATCTGCGATCAACAACGTGCGGTCGTATGCAACCAACTTTTTCTTCAACTCCATCGCACTGTAAGCATCGATGTATTTGGAATAGTATGCAACGAGGGCTTTAGCGATAGCCTGACGCATGGCATACACCTGCGAGGTGTGTCCTCCGCCCTTGACGCGCACTCGAATGTCAAGGGGTGCAAAGGACTCCTCTCCTGCGACGAGAATTGGCTCGTAGATCTTGAAGCGAAGTATCTCGGGCTGGACAAGGTTGATGGGAGACCCGTTGATGCGGATGAGGCCGCGGCCCTCCTTTGCGTGGGCTACCGCAGTAGCGGTCTACAAGATACTTTTAAGTGGATCTGTCGCTGGTGATTGCCCGCGTCTCAGTGCGAACCTTCTTTTTACCAAACGTCTGAACTGCCTTTGTTGTCGACATCTTGTGTGTTGAGCGAAGCAATCTGCGGCAGGTAATCAGTGTCATCCGGGGAGAGGAAGTTGCATCCAGCATATATCCTGTAGATGTTGGCCAGGCATATGCAGACACTTGTTCTTCTCCCAGGAATGAGCATAGAACTAGCAGAGGGGCGAACTTACGGGCTCCGTGTCGAGTGTAGATGGTCTTGGTTGCGGTGTGTCCACAGCGCAGTGTTGGCGGTAGAATTCACACGACCCGTGTATGGTAATGTAAGCAACCGCTGTCTCTCTGAAAGCTTCTTACAGAATGCTGTCAGCTCTGCGTCCAGCAGCCTCGGCTGCTCCAATGCTGACGCGTAGCCGTGCAGCCCAATGCTTTACCAATCTGATGCGCATGTCCACTATCGCCCCCCCGGAGCGAGGTCCGTTTTTTCGTCTTACTGTTATACCCCGCTAACTTCTCAAGTAGCCAACGGTTCTGTCGACCCAGTGTTTCTTACCTTGTCGGCCCTCCAGGGGAAAAAAGAAAGAGACAAGGCAGTTGCTCTCGACCCGACTGTGTTCAACCATCCCATCCGGCACGACATACTGCACCTGTGTGTCGTGCACCACCTGGATTCTCTCCGCCAAGGAAGCGCCAACACAAAGACACGAGGGGAGGTTCGAGGCTCTGGGAGGAAAATCCGCCCTCAGAAGGGGACTGGGAGGGCGCGTCTGGGGGATGGCCAGAGCCCTATGCTTCGTGGAGGCGGCGTTGCCTTTGGTCCAAAGCCGCGTGATTTTAGCACCAAGCTCAATCGCAAGGTCATTGCAATGGGAATGAGGGTGGCATTGTCAACGAAATTCAAACAACAGACCCTAGGCGTCGTCCCTCGTATCAAGTGGTATTGTCACAAGACGATCACGCTCAAGAATCGACTCGAAACGCTCGGATGGAGAACGGGGACGCTATTTGTTTCTGGTCTATCGCAGATGGACCCAGCTATTCAACGCGCCGGAAGGAATTTGCGAGGAGTGGAGTTCAGGCATGTCGACGAGGTGAATGTGTATGACCTGGTTAAGTGGCCGAGGGTGATTTTGGATCTTCCTGCGGTCGTATTGCTCGAGTCGAAACTCGGCCTACAGTTGGTCGGAAATGCAGGTCTCTCTACGGTAGACGAGGCCGAGAATGCTCGTGTGTAGTAGCCATGACTCGCAATACATGATCGGTCACGTGTGTCGTGCTAGCCTCGGCCACGTGATGAGCGCGTCTTTATTACTACGCTCGCCTCGCAGTCGACTTACGCAGTCACCATGTCGCAGCCATCCCAGAACGAAGCACCGCAAGAAGACTATGCCCTTTCAGGCCCTCTCCTCGTCGGAAAGCTAGAGGAAGCCGGCATACAATCTAATGACATCAAGAAGCTTGCAGATGCCGGTCTTCATACCGTGGAGGCTGTCGCCTTCACACCCAAGAAGAACCTCATGGCAATCAAAGGTATATCAGATTCCAAGGCAGAAAAGATCCTTGCTGAAGGTAAGTACCGGATTGTTCCAGCATGTTCCGATCTTCTGGATCACTGACGCGAGACTAGCTCAGAAAATCGTCCCACTTGGTTTCCAGAGTGCCACAGAAGTACATGCCCGTCGTTCAGAGCTAGTGCACATAACTACGGGCTCCAAACAACTAGATGCTTTGCTAGGAGGTTTGTTGACATGCATTTAATTACATCTCTGTCTAACTTGCACACAGGTGGCATCGAGACCGGAGCAATAACAGAATTATTTGGTGAATTCAGAACAGGAAAATCTCAGCTGTGTCACACACTTTCAGTGACTTGCCAGCTCCCCGTCAGCATGGGAGGTGGAGAGGGCAAATGCTTGTATATCGATACCGAAGGCACTTTTCGTCCCGCTCGGTTACTTGCCGTCGCCGAGAGGTACGGTCTTAACGGGGAAGAAGTGCTGGACAATGTCGCATATGCCCGCGCATATAATGCAGACCACCAGCATAGTCTGCTCACTAGTGCCAGCGCTCTTATGGCAGAGTCAAGGTGCCATGTGCATTCACTATGCCATGTTCTAAACTCCTGATGATCGGTACCAGGTTTTGTCTTCTTGTCGTCGATTCTTGCACAGCTCTGTATAGATCAGACTTTAATGGCCGTGGTGAGCTCTCCGCCCGCCAAAACCACCTTGGAAGGTTTCTGCGCACTCTTCAGCGACTAGCTGACGAGGTTAGTTGTCTGTGTTGTTCAGATAAACATAGCTCATCCCGGTCTAGTTTGGCATCGCCGTCGTTGTCTCAAATCAAGTCATGTCAAATCCCGATGCGTCCGCAGGGCCCTATGCTGCCAATGAGAAGAAACCTATCGGCGGCAATATTATGGCGCATGCTTCCACTACGCGGTCAGTAATGAAGTTCCATTTTGTCCTTGTTGCTCATATCCGGTCTAGCTTGCAACTCAAGAAAGCCCGCGGGAACACACGGACATGCAAGATCTACGATTCGCCCTGTCTCCCAGAGATGGAGACCACGTTTGCTATCCTTCCCGGCGGAATAGGCGATCCTGAGGAAGAAAGCTGAGCATGCGGATTTCAAAATAGCAATTTGTGTGGAATACATTTGCTGTACCAGTTGAGTGGCTACGGCTACAATCATGCCTGCTAATTATACCAAGAGACGTGTCAGAATGTTTGCGCTGGTGTGGCTAATGGTTTCTCTGAGTTTATTGACATCTGAAGAACTGACATCAGCAATGTCGGCCAACAAGTAGGCAACATCGCCCTTCGAGTCCGAAAACTGTTTCTCGACATTGTATGGAGATAAGATGTCATTGACTTGTCTGAGTACACCAGGCTGATTGGTGTGAACGTGGCAAACGCGGACATTGGTGCCCTGGTCAGCCGTAATGGGACGCAAGTCTACCTCTGGGAAGTTAACTGCCCCGACGGTGGAGCCATAGTTGAGATAGCGGGTCAGCGACTGAGAGACTTCTTCCCCGATCATGCGCTGAGCTTCTTCAGTGGAACCGCCGATGTGAGGGGTTAGAATCACGTTGGGGATGCTGCAAAGAGCAGTAGCCCAAGGGTTGATGTCGTCGCCGAAAGACGAGCCATTTGACCCTGGCTCGACAGGGAATACATCCAGGGCAGCGCCGGCGATGTGTTTGGATGTGAGAGCATCGATCAGAGCAGGGATGTCGACCACACGGCCACGCGCATTGTTGATGAGATAGGATCCCTGTTTCATCTGCTCGAGCTCCTGTTTCGAGATCATGTTGATGGTCTCGGGGAGCTCAGGGACGTGAAGGGTGACGAAATCAGCTTCGGCGAGGACGGCGGAGAGTGCTTCAAGTTGACGAGCTGAGCCGAGAGGCATAATGTTGATGACATCATAGAACACGACGCGCATCCCAAGCGCCTCGGCGAGCACGGACAGTTGCGAACCAATGTGGCCATATCCCACTATGCCGAGTGTTTTTCCACGAACCTCCCAGCACCCCTTGGACTGCTTATTCCAGGTACCTGTACGCATCTCGTAGGAACGCTGGGACCATTGCCGCGAGAGCGCGATGACTTCGGAGATGACCAGCTCCGCGACCGAGCGGGAATTGGAGAAGGGCGAGTTGAAGACGGGTATGCCTGCTTTGGATGCCGTGACGAGGTCGACCTGGTTCGTCCCGATGCAGAAGCAACCAATGACAAGGAGCTAGAGAGAAAGTAATGAGTGACGAGAGTCACGCGACCGAATGGACGATACCTGCCTTTGTCGCTGCTTTGATAATCTTTTCTGTGATCCGTGTCTTGCTGCGTATGCCGATCGCGTGATAATGTGGGATCTTGTCCAGAAGCTCCGCCTCTGAAAAGGCGGCGGCGTAATGGTCGACATGGAAACCCTGTGCTCTGAAGTAGCAAACGGCCTCTTTGCTGATGTTTTCGAGGAGGAGGAGCTTCAGGCCCTCGTTGTCGACAGGGTGGAGTACTTTTGGCTGTCTGATGGCATTGAGCGCAGCGAGGGAGTCGCGGTTGCGGAGTCTGTCGGCCAACGGCTGCGACACGGGCGACGCGGACGCGGCAACGACGCGCGGCGAAGATGACTCTGGGATGGCGATGGGCTGTGAGACCATGGCTGGCTGAATGTGATATGTCAAGCGGGTTTCAGTTTTTATATCTTTCATGACCGTGGCCATTTAACTCATATGCGTCTCTTCCTCCTCGACCACGGCGCTGGCAACGTCCAGAGCCTCGCGAACTCGCTCACAAAGCTTGGCTACTCTGATTACAAGTGGATCAGAAATGCTCACGATTTCGCCGAGCTGAATGCGTCCTCCGATACGCCCGTAGGCCGCCGTATTCTCCCCATCGCCTTCCTGATCAGTGACCGATTACACCCCTAGGCCCTCATATTCCCTGGTCAGGGTGCCTTCCACACTGCGATCCGATCCTTGCACGATCATGGTCTGTTTCAGCCCCTTCGCGAGTACCTAGATTCCGAGAAACCATACTTTGGCATATGTGTCGGCATGCAGGTCCTCTTCGCATCTTCGGCCGAGTCCCCCGATATCCAGGGACTGGGGACGATACCATTCCCGATAGCCCGTTTCGATGACACAGACAAGGCAGTGCCCCACATGGGCTGGAACTCTGTGGAATGTCTTAACCCCTCCGATCCATCAGCTCTCGAGGGCCTCTCGCCCACTTCACACTACTATTTCGTCCATTCCTACTGTGCCAAGTATGATCCCTCCAGTCCTGCGGCCGAGTGGGCCCATTCCACTACCCAATATGGTCAGGAGGTCTTCATAGCCACGGTGCGAAAGCGGAATATTTTTGCTACCCAATTCCACCCTGAAAAGTCCGGCTCAGCGGGCCTTAATATCCTACGAGAATGGATAGAGCAATCTCGCAAAGGACGGGCTTTTGCTCCGCCATCCCTTCTTCACATACCGCGCCTTCCCAGATCAAAAGATGGGTTCACGAAACGCATCATTGCATGCTTGGATGTTCGTGCCAATGATGACGGAGACCTCGTCGTAACAAAAGGCGATCAGTATGATGTCCGCGAGAAAATCTCACCCACAGATGCTACCACGGTCAGGACCGCTGGTACGGTACGCAACCTTGGGAAGCCGGTTGCACTCGCGGACAAATATTATACATCTGGGGCGGACGAACTGTGCCTTCTTAACATCACTTCATTCCGCCATTCTCCTCTCCTCGATCAGCCCATGCTTGCTGTCGTTCGCGCTGCTGCCGAAAAAGTCTTTGTTCCTCTCACGATCGGAGGTGGCATCAAGGACACCGTCGATCCTGATGGCACCAAACGTTCAGCTGTCGAGGTAACTGGGGCATACTTCCGCGCTGGTGCTGATAAAGTCAGCATAGGATCCGAGGCCGTCTACGCAGTAGAAAGGCTGCGCACAGCCAACAATGTCGGCGATGGTACTAGCGCGATCGAGAGCATATCGAAGGTGTATGGCAGCCAAGCCGTTGTCGTGTCGATCGATCCGAAACGGGTTTACGTGAACCCTGCTACGTACAATGGGCCGTACAGAGACGAGCTCGTGTACAGGAAGAACGAAGCCCCTGATCAACGCGGCGAGGCTTGGTGGTATCAGTGTACCGTCTCTGGAGGACGTGAAGCACGCCCAGTCTCGGTTGTAGAATTAGCAAAAGGGGCACAAAAACTCGGCGCCGGAGAGATCCTTCTTAACAGCATCGACAGGGACGGGACAGGTCTTGGCTTTGATCACGATCTAATAAATTTGGTGAAAAATGCGGTATCGATTCCAGTGGTAGCAAGCAGTGGAGCGGGAGCCGAAAAACACTTTGTAAACGTGTTCAAGGAAACAAACGCTGAATCCGCCCTTGCCGCTGGAATATTCCACCGGGAGGAGGTGAGGATAGAGGAGGTGAAGAAATTGTTGGAGGAAGCAGGCTTCAATAGTAGAGTCACGTAGACAGAGGTTGTTTTGGAATCTAGAAATCACTAGTAATGTGCTCAAATTCAGCAAGAGGAATACCAGTGTGTTACACTATTAGATAGACATCGCAATGTGTAAACTTACATACAACCTCGGGAGAGGTGGGTATGTGTAAACAATAAAACACTAGGATCGATACAGGAAGCATGATGAAAGGGGAAGGTAGAGAAACAAATCGCAAAATCGTAACATGATGAAAGGCAGCATGAAATACCAACCGACTGTTGTGCGACAACTTTGGGAGGAGAGCAAGGAAACGCCATATCTGGAAAGGTGAAACGCGGTCTGGCAAGAAGACTTCCAAAGTATGATAGGAAAGAAATGAAGGGGAAAGGGTAAAGCGTGGTATACTCTGGGGGGAAAGTAGTTATTTCGGCCCCCTGACAGCGTCCTTGACCTTCTTCAACAGACTCGTCTTTCGGCCAAGGGCGGCACCCGACACCGGAGATCCAGGTGCGCCATCATAATCTGCATATCTCTCTTCACTTGACGGCGTGCGGGTCGCCCCTGGCGCAGGTGTCGCTGGAAGTTGTTTCTCCCTTCTGGGATCATCGATGTACACGTATGTATCCGAGTGGTCTGACATTGGGGACATGTTCTCCTTCGCGTTTCCACGGCGATCCGCACCGGTGGCATTCCCTCCCGCAAATCGTCCAAGAAACGAGTTTTGTGGACGGTGGGTAGGACGTGGAGCAGGTTGGTGTTGCTCTGCTGAAGTTGGCGAGGGCGGTTTTTCGGCATCTTCGTAAGTTACAGGAACGTTTGGGGAATCCCGCATCTTTCGAATACGCTGCATAAGAGATTTGGTACGCTTGGGTGCGCCCGAAGGAGATGCGGGACCGCTTTCCACATCGGAAGACTGTACTTCGGGAACGATGATTGGCTGCGGGGGAGGAAGGACGCCACGCCGGGATGGACGATTTTCTCTGTCGCTACGGTCCTTGTCCCGCGTCTGGGGCTGCCTGACGTCATCGTCTAGATATTCTCTGTAGACTTCCCGAAGATCACGACCATCCTTTGAGCGCCGCCCAATGGAGTGCTGGGGAGTGCCATGTCGAGAACCGTGACCCTCCCTATCAGCATAAATAGAGCTGGATGGGGTGTCACCGTGTCGAGCATTGCCTCCGCCTGCAAAGAATTCCTCGTATGGCTCGGGTTCATGGATCCCCCAAGCCTCTGCTATTGCATCTACCTTCTTCTTTGGGTTGTTATACGTGGGAGAAAATGCCCCCTTCAAGACATCTGGAGATGGGTAAGGGGGGTTACTAGAGGGAAGAGTGTGCTCGTCTGGCGGGCTGCTCCAGGCCAGCATGGGTGCTTTGGTGCGATGGCGGTTTCGAGAAGGTGCACAGGCATCGAAGGGGCCGTCGTGGTGAAACACTAGAGGAAAGGATCGTGAGGGAAGAGGGGATATGGAGATTGACCAGGACGTACTGGGTCCTACACCACTGAAATCAAGTCTGTCTATGACGTCCGCATGAACGGAACCCTTCTTGCCACGAGGCTTGGCCTTGGCCTTTTCCAAGGCATTTGCGGCGCGCAAAACGGAATCTTGGGACATCGAGCGGCGACCGTGCGCACGGGGAGCGCCTGCGGCCTGGCTGCTGCAAGGGGTGAGATTTTGGGCGGGGAAAAGAGGAGAGGGACGGACGCAACGGCGGTCTGGCTGCGACCGCTCCTGGTGCGGGAGGGCTGTTCTGAAGAGGATCTGGGCTGGACCTCGACGGTATCTCTGACGGCTTCGAGGATGTTGTCGCGATGGGATGGCTGTTTATTATTTGTGGATGACATCTTTGAGTGAGGGGGGTGTTTCGGGGGTGGTTCGGGCGGCAACCGAGGAACGGGTTTTGCCTGGTGGACAGGATCCGAGAATGGATCAGAGTAGGATCTGTGCCGGATTCTGTGCCGTACAACCTGAGGATTCTGAGGCTGAGATTGTTGATGGAGATGGTGTGGAAGGGGCTTTGATGGTGGCTTGTTCGCGGAACTGCCGCCCCTTGACATCGTGTCTCCCACGCTAGGCTCAGCTTGGACGGGGGTGTGGCGGGGGGCCGTCGGCGCTGTTGTCGACGATGAGGAGGAAGAGGAGGAGGAGGAGCACGTCGGAGAGAGAGAGAGAGAGATGGCGACTGTGCAGGCCTCGACTATTTATACGGCCCACAGGAAATCCACGCTTGACTTCCACTTTTGACCCGCTTCGATTTCATGCGTGTCCTCCACCGCGACGACGTCGCCGCCCGCGTCCTCCAGGGCGAGAACCTCGTCGTCTACAACGACCTCCTCCTGCGCATACCCGACGCCTGGCTCGCTGCCCACCCCGGCGGCGCCCTCGCGATCCTCCACTTTGTCGGTCGCGACGCCGCCGACGAAATCGATGCGTACCACTCGGAGCACACCATCCGCGCCATAAAAAAATATGCCGTCGCCGTCGTCGACGCCGCCCCGCATGCATGGGAGCCCCTCCTTCCACCTATCATGTCGGGCTGGGCCCGCAGACCGTCCGCAGATGGCTCCCTCGCGTGGCACCGCGAAGCACAACCCATTTCTTCCCCTTCTAATTTATCCTCGGAAATCCTTCTCGTGCATAAGGACAGTGCCCTTCTCCGCGATGCACATGGTCCCTCCCTTGACACTATCCTTCCCCCTCCCTCCACGTTGTCCCTCCAGGCGCAGGCTCGCCATTCTGCTGCCTACAAGGAACTCCATAAGCGCATTGTCGACGCCGGTCTCTACGAAACGCGTTATATTGCTGGCTATGGCCCGGAGCTCGTCCGGTACCTTCTCTTGGCTACTACGTCCGCCTATGCGTATAGGCATGGCTGGCTCATCACCAGTGCCGTCTGTCTCGGTTTGCTCTGGCACCAGCTCGTCTTCACCGTACACGACCTTGGCCACATGGGCGTCACACATGACTGGACCACGGATCGTCTCTTTGCCATCTTTATTGCTGACTTTATCGGTGGCCTCAGTGTAGGCTGGTGGGTCGACGTGAGTCTCCGCCTTTCTCCCATCTCGCCAACTAACGTCTTTCTCTAGAATCACAACGTGCATCATCGTGAGTCTCTCCTCGCTGGCGCATTCTTAGCTCAACCTTGGCTTGCTAGTTGTCACTAACCACCCTTCTCAGTAAGTCTTAACTTACTCTACGTTTCTCATTCCTATTCTGACGCTTCCCAGCGATCCTGATATCGAACATCTCCCGTTTCTGGCAATTTCGACCGCTTTCTTCAAGTCACTATGGTCTTCCTACTACGGTCGAACCATGCTCTTTGACCAATTTTCTGCCGTCCTTGTCTCCTTACAACACAAACTTTTCTATATCATCCTCGCTTTGGGTAGATTTAACCTCTATGCTAACACTTATGCTTTCTTGTTCCGAAAAGCATTTGACCCCCCGAAAGCGAAGGGTGGTAGGTGGTCGTGGTGGCTAGAGGTCATTGGCGTCGCCTTTTTTTGGTGTTGGTTTGGTGCGCTGCTCAAAGGTTGCGGGTCGTGGACCAACGCAATCGTGTACGTCCTCGTCTCTCACGTAGTCACGAGCCCTCTTCATGTGCAGGTGCGTAAGGTTGTCGATGAGATCACAAACACCTCACAAGCATTTTCGTAGATTGTACTTTCACATTTCTCCATGTCTACGGCAGACCTTGGTCCTTCCGAGTCATTTCCTCATCGCCAACTCAGGACGACTACTGATGTCATCTGCCCTTCGTATCTTTCCTTCGTGCACGGTGGTCTTCAACTTCAAGTCACTCATCATCTTTTCCCTCGTCTGCCACGTCACAACTTGCGTGAAGCAAGTCTACTGGTGAAACAATATGCCAAAGAGCAAGACCTGATCTATGCCGAATTCGGTTTCATCGAGGGCAATGGTGACGTGTTGAATGTTCTCAAGGCGGTCGCGGATCAAGTCCGCCTTGTTGGGGCAGTTGCAGATAAAGAAATTCAGGAAGCGATGGTGAAGAAGGTAAAGGCGTAGCTCGACATTATCAGATCGTATTTCTTTGCGTGCCATTGCTTGCGACGATTCACTGGACATTATCCTACCACTATACCCCCATCAGTTTACCAGACCATATAGAACACATAATTAGGTGCATATAGATGCATAAGACACGCCATTCCGCAGCCAATACAAAATGTGCTCGGATTTTGGGGAAGCATACAGAGGAGAATGCGGGAAGTGTGACTAATAAACGCGCAAAATGAACAAGCAAAGGCTTTACTTCTTCTTGTTTGCCTCTTCTTCCTCTTTCTGGATAATGAATGTCTTTTAGATGTCACTGAACAACTGTTTGAACTTGGCGTACCTTAGCGGCCCGCGCTTTGCGCGCACCCTCGTATCGGGCATTGGCACGTGCAATGCGGAGGGCTCTGTAAGCTTCAAACGATCGCTCCTCATCCGTGATTTTGCGGGGAGGTTCGTGGACATATGGATCGGGAAGAGGAAGAGCTGCCCGCGTTGTCTCTGCTGTGAGGTCGTCGCCCTAAACCCGTGGTCAGGAATTTGAGTCCAATTCGAGTGTTTGAACACATACAGTAGAGTCACCCTTCTTGGGCTTCGATGCCTTTCGAGGGAAGACGATCAACTTAGCCTGGTAGGCTTTCAACCGCTCGACATTGAGAGCCTTGCCCTCCTCGCTCAAGTTTCTCCTCCGGTGGTCAACGACAATACCAACGCCACGTGCTTCTTTGCGGTTGATACCTGCCTCCCTCAGTTCAGAAAGCGTGAAACCGCGGCCTTCACGGAGCTTGCGGTTGTAACGAACAGTCTGTCCACGGACAGCGGGACGAAGAAGTGTCAGGGGGCGGACGCCGAGTTTGGCGGCCTTGGCTTTACGGGCCGTGCGTCTACGAAGCTTGCGGCCGGGTTGGTCGAACCAAGTACGAACGCGCCGCTGCCAATCCTTGCGGAAATGATTACCGTGAAGAACTGTTATTTACTGGCCTGGTCAGGGGACGGCGAAAAAGAAGCGGATTGACTACGAACCATTGTTGTGTGCGAAACCCATCTCTTATCTGCGGATGCAAAGCCGTCAGCTGCCAGCCCAGCGGTGCCCCGGACCACATCTAACTGTGTGTGGCGACATCCACCTAGCCCGTCTTGCTGCTTGCTACCTTCGACCACGCTCCGGCGGCGGCGAGATGGGTCCGATGGGCACGATCAAACGAACAGACGCACCTTGACGAGTGACTCCTCGACGCTGTTGATAGCGAGGAGGAGTGCCCTGGCAGGACTCGATAGACGGGAATTCCCGTAATTTGGCGCGGCGACTGAATTGCAGGATGAAACATGGCTGTGCGTGCTGGTCGCTACGCGCTGCCATCCAGCACAACCACACCAGCGCTGCCCAAACCAATTTGCTGAGAATGTCCTAGTTCCAAGTTGACAAGATCGCTCGAAATCTGCACGTGTAGCGGCGAATAAGAGAGTGATACGAACGTAGGTTTAAGCATAAAGCTGCTGTCAAGTGTCACGGTCAAACACGTCCGCTGACGTAATGTCGTGCTTATGAGACACGCGCGAGCCTTGCCCTCCCTCACACATAATCGGCTTGCCCGCGCTTCCTTGAGGGGAGCTGCGCTGTCATTTCCAAACTGTCGCCCATCGTTTGAGTATGCTTTCCCCCCTTGTTCAATTGTTCTTATGCTTCACTCTATATGTTTCCGCTGTTCTGTCGTTCAGTGTGAACATTGGGTCGCCCCCGACTCAATGTGGTCCTTTAAGTATCACTTGGACAGGTGGGTGAGCTCTACGGAACGTCAGCCAACCTCTGAACGTGCTTTGTCGCTAGGCGGCCAGGCTCCCTTTCAGATTTTGTTGACTCCGGTGAGCTGTTTCCTTAGGCCAAAGGGATATATTGCTCAGCGTATATCCCAAGGTCTTCGGTATCCCGAGGAACATATCTGTACCGTCGACGGCGTTTGATGACAATCTGGGTTCCTATCAAATCTCCGCTCTTCCATTTACCAATGGTACCACGTTCTTGCTCACCATGTCCGATGCTACTGGCTTTGGCACTGGTGGAACATCAGACTTACTCACTGTAGGGGCACCTGTTTCGGGCGCTTCCTGCAATACCACCGATCCCTCTCTTCCGTTTTCATTTAGTTTACCATCTGCATTGCAACAATGCAAGTACGTCAAATATTTAATTTTTCGTCCTCGAGGGTCTCATATACGCACTAGCCCTTACGTCTTTAGCGGATATGATGAAGCTACCTTACCAGTCACCTTCACGGTCAGCCCGGTTGAGCCTTTAAATTCTTCTGACGCTTACGCTCCGTTTGCATCTAGGGGCTGATTCCTGGTGGACAACCGTTTCTACTACACTCTGCTTCGACGAGCCTCACCTGGGTCGCCGACGTCGCGGCTGGAACTACGATCGTTTTCTCATTGATCGATGCCCAGGGTCGCACAGGCGGGTCTTCCGACACCGAGATGGTTGCCCTCTCCAATGATGCCGGTTGCCTTGATGCTTCTTCGCCATCCTCCACCATAAGTTCAACTCCGTCGCCAACCTCGGCACCTGGTTCCCCCTCATCGACACGATCATCATCAAGCGTCTCTACAGGCACCATCGTGGGCGCAGCATGCGGTGTGATCCTTGCTGTCATAGCTATTGTAGCGCTAGCAGTGTTCTATTTAAAACGTTCACGCCGACGACGGTCTCCGTATGGTCTCGCATCGGCACGGAATTCGGGTCGTTTGAACTCGGTAGAACTCGAAACCGACAACTTCCAACACCCCCAGATATACCCCTTTCCCTGCCAGACAGACTCCGTCAGCCATCCAATGATACCCAGTTCATCTGCTATACCAGCATCGCATCAAGAGACATCATCGATAGGTGCCTCGGACCGTGCATCAGAAGCACCGACACCCTATACACAACAACACTCGAGAACTCCCTCGCACAATGACAGCTTTGCGGCATATGGAGACATTGCATCTTCATCCATGTCGTCGAGCGGGCGCCGGAAAGCAGCGATGGCAGGGCTGAATAGTTATAAGCCCATAGCTCGCTTTATTCTCCATACAGATGCTGAAGATTACCCCCCTGAAAGTGAAGCGGAGATTATCGAGCTCCCCCCACAATACTCGGAGCGGACACCTGAGGAGACGACGCCAGAGGTGACAGGATCGGCATCTCGTCGTACGTCCTTGTCTAGGCAGAATATGGAGTTATCCCAGCACGCTTCGCATCTTCCGCCGTAATAATTCTGATGAGTGACTTTCTGTATTCTAAATTGTACTTTCATTACGTGGAGATACTAGGCACCACTCTAGTTTTTGGTGGGTGTCTGGGTTTGTTAAAGAAGTGTAGTCATACACTGAACACTAGTCACTCGTTTTCTTCGCTGGTCGCTGCAGACCTTTCTAAAACCCTGTAGATAGCACCACGTAATTGATACTTACAAGACTCTGAACGCATTCGGTATTTACTTTCAGGACATTTCTAGTCATCGGAGTAGTACGACACCGGCGTACGAGTGCTGGAATACAATCACCATAATAAACGATCCGTAAGCAATACAACACTGGGGACGACTCGGTACAACAGGAGGGAAATCCAAAGTCGAGGCCCAGACAACAATGCTCCTTAATATTCTGGGTTGGCACCATCCGGCCACTCTAGGATGCGGGTCACGAATTCGGTTCCGTGTCACCACCATCAAGATTCTGCTTGGAGAATGCATCAACCATGGCATCCTGATCTTTACGTCGCTTGTGTCTCCTCCGTTTGTCATCCTTGATAGTGCGTTCAATACGTCTGCGCGTCTTGGCTTGGCTTCGGGGATCGACAAGTGCAAGCCTGCACCTATAACACGCAAGTTCAATGCTTGCAAGCAGACGTAGGGTGTCTGAGTTATTCAAAGCCTGAAAATTTCTCAGTCAAAAACAAATGCATCGCAGAGAAAACGCAAGTACATTCAAGGACCACGATATGACACGGGCGCCTTCTACACATCCGATAACGACAAAGTTGCCCCGCTTCTCGGCTTGCAAGTCCGACAGCTAAACTCATCACGTTTGACAAAGAGAGCAAAAAGGCAGCTATAGATTACGCACCTCGCCGAACGAAACCATTACCTTGCCAG
Source organism: Austroboletus novae-zelandiae (assembly GCA_038090275.1). Lineage (NCBI taxonomy): Eukaryota > Fungi > Basidiomycota > Agaricomycetes > Boletales > Boletaceae > Austroboletus > Austroboletus novae-zelandiae. Next base: position 216,618 of record JBBPML010000004.1, on the reverse strand, counting down.
ATGACATGGAACGTACCACTGGATATGTGAGAATGTGAGAATCAGTATGATGCCTATGCATGGGGGAGGTTGCCTCATACCGACACGCGACGACTGCCCAGCGATCTCCTGGGAGACGAGTGCGCGTCCTAGATATACCCAAGAGTCCCTTTCTGGTCTTCTTATGTGCACTTTAACTTGAACGTCCCGAAATTCGCGGGAGCTTGCTGGTATCGATGCTGTTATACACCATACGTAGATGGGGATGAATCAGTGGAGTTATCATGTGCACAGTGTGTGCGTACGAGTCGGAGGGGGACCATAGTTCTGGGTACCAGGTCCATCTGGCACAATTTCGGGGAAGGAGGAAGTAGTCGCTATCATGGGTTCTTCTTCCATGGCGTCCATCTGAATGCAAAAAACAGTCATCTGAATGTCCTGGAGAGTCGTGGTCCGAGAAGAATAACCTTTACGACGGCAAGGTATCTCGAGTGGCAATGAACGAGAGCGCGTTTACGCATGCATACTTACTTTCCATCGGTCACGTGACTCACGAAGATCTGATCATGATTCTAAAAATCTGACTACGATGCAGCAAAAGATGGCCAGATGAATTATTCATCACAAAGCAACATGTGTACAAGGGACCGCACGCTCCGATATTCTATCTCGACTCCGGAGCAAGGTAATTTCCTGCCACCAGGCAAAGATTACGCGGCGTAAAGTGGACCTGATTTATGGGTGTTCGCTTCGTGGGGAATGTTGCGAGCAAGTCGGAACTGCCATTGTGTGTATACATAAAGTTCGTCATCGAGATGTTAAATTCTGACACGTACGTATCACTGTTTTCATCCTCTTCCGCGCGAAGCCGGGAACCTTCGTCCATTCCATTTTCTTGTTGTTTGGTCTGACCACCAGCACTTTTGACATCCCAGCACCTCACCGTCCAATCTGCACCCCCACTGACGAGCATCGACGATTCCGCGCTAAATGCCAAAGAATAAATGGATGCAGTGTGGCCCATCATTCTTTTGATTCGCTTTCCAGACCCCAGATCCCAAAGATTGATAGAAAGGTCTTCCCCTGCGCTGGCAAGGTACTTACCATCGGGACTTAGCGCTAGTGTGGATAGCGTTCCTTGATGCCCAATGAATACTCGCACACACGTGCCACGTTGGACATCCCATAAACGAGCAGTCCAGTCACTTGATCCAGTCGCCAGATATAATGAATTTGGATGGAAACGAACACACTGAATGGATAAGTTAGACAAGGATAATGCATCACCAATCTACCTACGTCAACATCACTCAAATGTCCCACGTAAATCCTCAGACACGAAGTCCGATCTGTGGACCAGAGCCTAGCAGTCCGGTCTCGACTAGCAGTTGCAAAATAAATGCCCATGGGGCTCCATTGTACATCCCAGACCGGCTGTTGATGCCCCCGGTACGCAACGACATTTGTCATCGTGTCCAATGACCAGAGCCTAGATGTGGCATCCGCCGAGGAAGACAAGAGGTATCTCGGAGGTACTGCAGACCCACCAAGGGGATCAAAGGAAAGAGAATAAACTGGTCCGCTATGCCCAACCAGTTTTCGAGTCGTTGCTCCTTCTCTCTCTCGGAGTCGAGAGGTACCAGCTACGTGCATTAAAATCAGACAGAAGGATATACTTCAATGAACTTACCATTCCTTGTCGAATCGGGCGACCTCTCCTTCGATAATCCTCCAAGTTTTTCGCCCTTTAAGCTCCACAAACGAATATAGCTCTCCGAGAAACCAGCCGCCATTAACGTAGTATCGGGAGAGAAAACGCAACATGGGGCACTAATATCACGTCTTCATCGACTTATGAATTCCAAGCCTAAAGGACTTACCCCTCTCCCACATCATGAAGCGTATATGCGCAGACACTTGGCAAAGCTCGAGCTCGTGCGGCTGCTCCTTGTGAGGAATTGACCTCTACAGAGGTGAGAGCTGATGGCTCAAGTCGTATACGTTTCCTTGCATCGCGCACCTTCTCTACTTCCCTTTGCACATCAATTGTTTTAAACGAAGAAGGGTGGGGAAGCATGTCTGCTTCAGTTGGTGAGATGACGCCCGGAGCGGCTGGAGGTCGTGAAAAATGTATATCATATTGTGCATTAGGATCTCGGTCCAGCATTGCTTGCTCTCGGAGGACACGTTCCGTTTCTGCACGCAAATCTTCTGAAACTGGGAGCGGACCAAGCTTTAAATCCCCTTTAGAGGCATTGAAGGTGTTCGGATTAGGAATGGCACTCGTAGCCTGGCCGTTTTTAGGAATAAGCGACGAAAGAAGGCCAGTGGACTCTTCCCATGCGTTCGGAGACATGGCAGTTGTGCTGGCGGAAGTCACTGTGAAGATGTGAGCACTCGGACAAAAGTGAAAGTAGATTCATCACCATCAAATCGCAGATGGTTGTTTACCACACGCATGACAGCCGCTCTCCCTCTTTTCCCCATTTCACCAGAGAAGCCTTCCCCCGCCCCAAGTGCCTCACCACCAACACCTTCTGTCAGCCATCCTACAAGAAGACTAAAGCCTGAACGACTCATTCTGATGATGTATTTTTCGTTGAGAAAGCGTTGTGCAAAAGAGTCATTCTGAACATGAGGAGGCAAAAGTAGTGTAGAAAGGTGATGAAGAGCTGAGTTATGGTTGGGTGCGAGAGCATGAGCGAACGTGGAGTGAAACCGTATTGCTGAAGAATACGTGAGGGCTTTGGAGGACTGCATTGCGTGATCCACTCACCAGCTTCTTTGAAACCCTTCTGGATAAGATCAAGGTAGAAGTGGCAAAATATGGGGTACAGTATTGGACGAAACTCGGGCTAAAAGAATATGTTAGGGCGAGGGCGCGGTGAAAGAACGAGCGTAGATACCTTGTACATGTCTAGGGATCCTTCGACCCACGCCTCGAGTTCCTTGAAGCCCTCCTGCTTATCTGTGGGATCGACAGAAAGTATCTCCTCCGCTCCAACCACCCCCAGACTTGCGATAAGGCTCTGTATGCTGGGAGAATTTCCCATGGTCGACAGCTCCTGAAGGACATTGGCATTGTCTTTTAAGACGTTCTCCCCTGGACGCGAAGGTTTCTGTGCAAAAACTGCGAGGCTCTTGATGAGCTCGTCTGAGGACACGGTTTTCTCGGCATCGTCTGTGCCAGCCTCGAGGGCTTCGAGAAGGGCAGCCTCCGTGCTCTTGTAACCCCGCGTACGGAGGTACTCCAGGACCAGTCGATCGATAGCATTGGGATCTTGGGGACCCGTTGTCGTTGGGGAGACACCACCCGATGACGATGGAGCTGGTGTAGTAGCCGACATGATGTTCACGTCGGTCGAGTGCTGATTTGCCTAATGCGCCACACGTCAGTCGAACTCAGTACTACTGCTCATACGGTCCACAGAGTTCGGATATCATATTTACTGGAAGAGTAATGTTGCTGTTTGTTTTCAGCCTGACCATGGCTGGCACGAGGCCTCCACAGTCCACTGCCAAACCACCAACGACCGAGGGGTAAGCTTACTGCGAGAGATCTCTTTCACCTCTACCAGGATCATGGGTAAACTCAAGAAAGGGTCAAGTCTTCACGCTAATCTTCAGAACGTCATCGCCGCCACCATAAACGACACCAGCTACTCCTTTTCGCTGCCCAAGCTTTCAGACTGGGAATCGGTCGTTTCATCTAGTGCAAACGAGAAACAACGCCTGGAATTCGTTGGAGACGCCATAATGCACCTCTCCGTAGCGCTGCACCTTTACCGCCTCCTTCCGGACGGCGCGCCTGGATTGTACACCGTGAGTAGTGATCACAGCGCGCCTGAAGCTACAAATTCCGAGACCCACATCACAGAACATACGTTCAGCTTTAAATACCAACGCAACGTTTACTCACCTCATGGTCAAGGCGGGCGCGTATGATCTTCCGTCTCAGTCTCACGCCACGAAAGCCGTAGCAGACTCGTTCGAAGTAATCGTGGCAGCACTCTACTTGGAACGAGGCTTTGCGGATGTCTGCGCGTGGGTTCAGGAGCAGTATGCACCGTTGATTGTTGCCGCTAGGGAGTCCTATGACAGATGGTCCATCATATTCGTTGACTTGTCAGATTTTGTGCTAACCAGCTTGGCCAGCCTCTCAACGTCACACCCGAATGTGTCAAAAAAGCGAAACAGGGGATATGCGAGCACGCCGTTACTTAAGAAAATTCGGCAGTCCGGTGGACGTGGTTCGCCACGGCGTACGCTGAGTAATGTAGTTATACTTTGGCTCTTTATTCCCTCTGATTGAGATGGTTAGTGGCACAACATGTCATCAACCGGATGAAATCGAAAGGCAAGATCAAGCTTTGCCTGCCGACCGAGAAATCGAAACTTCCCCTCGAGATGCGCCTGCACAGTTACGAACTTCGCACATCTGAATCTGGGAGACCATCCGAGTCGTCGCCAGTGATTGATCTTACCGTGGAGGACGATTCTGACGACGAAAGAGCGATGGCATCAAGTGCAACGCATGTTCCCCGTCACAACCTTGAACCACTTGGCCTATCTCAAAGCCGGTTCTCTCCTGTGAGTAAATTTCTCTAGAGTCTACTGTATAAACCACCGTTGTCGTGTTCCCTGAAACACACGTTTGTCACTTATTTCCAGCAGGAATCTGATACCGCTCCCCAATCCGTTCAAAGTCCTGATGAATGCGCACCTTTCCATTCGCCTCTTAGCCCAAGTTCTGCCTCATCGCTGCCAAGATCACGATCTTCTCCGGGGCCATCTTTGCCACCGACATTGCCCCCCGTAGCCGCCATCGTCTCGCAGCTCGATTATGGGTCCCGATGGCGGCGAAATCTATCTCCGTCGTTGCAATTTGACAGCATTCACGTTGAATGCGGCACGTATGGAAACCCGATCATCGTTGAGGACAGTGAGAGCGAGAGCTGAGTTGTCACAGCTATATTTATCTTGTCATACAGTATTTATCCTGGAAGATCATATGTTATTCCCCTGCATGGGCATCAACGTTCAACTGCTTGATCGTTACAGGTAAAAAATGACATGTGATCGTATCCACTATAATGAGGCATGCGCCACAGCAAACGCATGAAGATTAGGACGCATTTCAGTGAGTAGCACAGAGTGTCAAACACGGTCAAACCTTTGCAATTGAACGTGAACTTGACGTTGTTGGTAGTATATTGTAAGGTCACTTCTTCGAAAAATATGTCTACGACGGTGCCAAGAATGTTGTCGTTAGACGCAATACAGGAGCTTACGCCGACTTTGATCTTGGACTGGGCGGCGCGGCCGGGCAAGTATTTTCCAATTTCAATCGCTTCTCGAATCCGAAGGTAGATGGATTTCCGGTCCGGACGACCGAATATGGTGCGGGTGCGAAGCAGTGTCAGAGGATCGTACTCGGCACCAGCGTCATTAATTACAATGTTCCAGCATATTTTCGTTCATCTTCTGAGTCAAATAAATGTTTATGCGGAGGAAGTTGGCTAGGGATAATGAAATTGAGCAAGGAGCGCATCAACTTATCGAGTAACGATACTCACGATCCAACTGAGCAGCTTCAACCTCCTGAAGTAGGGATTGGAACCAGCCAAAGGAAGGTGCATCATGACAAATCCACGACGCGAAGGAGATAATCAAGGTTACCTTTCCTCTGGAGGTACCAGATATGTTTCAGAATGGACGCAAAGGGGGTTATACATACATACGGTAATACTTGGAGTGAGCTACGGGACGACAGAAAAACTGAGTGGAAACATACCAATACTAGCACCAATGTGCACATCAACCTCGTTAGTGCACACATCTTTCGCAGGGGCTCCATAAGGGCCATCTATGCGAACTTTAGGGAGGGGTCTCGACAGAGAAGAAGGGTCCAGCTCGACGGGGTCGCCGCGGGAGCCGCCAGGCCCCTTTTGGAACCGATCATTGCAACCTTTGTCATCGCGGCTACGACAGAAAGCCCGCAGCCAAGACGCTCATCAAGAGCATATGTCCAGTCACCGACTTGGCGGATATGCACAGATACATAGGGGTCATCAGGTGCGAATGTAATGGTAAACTAAAGGAAGGTGAGGAAGTCGGAAAGCGGGGTTGGAAGGGGAAACGTACGGGGTGCCAGTGGAAACGGGAAATTTCAGGGACTTGGATGAAGAGCCACTGGCCGGCTGTGTACTTGAAGCTTGGCTTTATGATGCGGAGCTCCATTGTGCCACTCGGATGAACGAGGACCTTTGAAAGTCTTGTTGGTCTTCTCGCGCGGTACTCACGGTACATACTCTCTAAACATAAGCGATTCCGGGGCCAGATGGTAAACCTCCGGCTCTCGTAGCCAAGACAATGCTGGGCAGAGTAGAAAGGAAAGGTTGGGATGTAGTCTGGATTGACGGTATCGCGGACGAAGCAACCGGTGGTATGTGAGTAGAGTGCGAAGAAGATGGCGAGATGGAGGGTATACCAAAATACCTCGAAGGAAACCGGCACCCCTCAGGCTGGAGGTCCACACGGACCACTTTAGAGGATTTAGAGCAGCCAAGTTCTTTTTCGTTTCCTGGGGAGACGTGAGTAGTACGGACTAGGGGCAGAATGACCTGCCAGAGGTGCCAAGAACAAGACGTTGGATATTAGACGCCTCCGTGGAGGAATTCCCTGCGGAACCAGAGCTGGACAAGGGCAACCATGTTGGTGCGTCATACTTGACAAGATCTAAGATAACTAGGTTTACCATAAGCGATCGTGGGAATATATATCCATACACGCGTTGTTGGAAAAAGTCTCGTTCTCCGTTCCAACGTGCTCGCCGCGCGCGACGATGACGCAGACACGCGCCCTCCCGCCCCTCGTCGACCTCCCCGCCCTTTCCGTCGCCGCCCGCGTCCTCAACGACCTCTTTCTCAAGGACGTGCAGGCCATCCCCGATGTCGCCGAACTCCTTCCCCGTTCGTACTCGACCGCCGTCCCCGACTGCCGTGCTCACTCCCTTCCAGCCGCAGGACCCCCGTCATCCGCATCTTACAGCGTCTTCCCTGACGACTATCGCGTCCCCTTTCAGAAGCGTAGACTCATTGGCATTCCCGAGGCCCTGTTTCAGTACTACAACAGTGCGTCCCCGCGTCCCCCCCTTTCCCCCGCTCACCCTTGCATCAGCCACCAATGTCACCTCCCACATGGGCCTCATCCCAGAGATTGAGCGCGTCTGGATTTCCATCGACCACAAACTCTTTCTCTGGGACTACATCCACGGGTCCGTCTCTTCCGTCCTTCTTTCCCCCAAACTTACCTCTCTACAGCCAGGACATCACCTCTTTCGAAGACCAGCCGGATGTTATCACCCATGTCGCCGTCGTAAATCCAAAGCCCTCCGTGTTCGTCGACGAAATATCCTCTGTCATGGTATTGTGTACTCCCGTCTCCGTCCTCCTCATCGGCTTGTCAACTTCGCCTCTCCCCCAATCCAACCGTAAAGATATCAGGATGTATGCTACCGATATGTCCATTTCGACTGACGTAGAAATGACTTCTGTCGTCGGCACCCCTCACGGTCGCATCTTCATGGTTGGCTCTCAGGATGGCTGTCTCTACGAGCTACATTACCAGCAGTCGGAGTCCTGGTTCGGCAGGAGAATTCATCTCACAAACCATTCGGTTGGCACAGTTCAGAGCCTCTTTCCCCGCTTCTCTTCCCCAAAACCAGATGGTCGGTCCCCTGACTCCTCCTTATCCTGTCGTTCTTATTTTTCTTTTAGATCGCATCGTCGCCGTCGTCTCCGACAACAAACGCGATTGTTTGTACACTCTTTCCGCTAAAAATGTCATCTCCCTCTACCATCTTCCCTCGGATAAGGCGATTCAACACATACAGACTCTTTCTAACCTGTATAAATCTGCTCAGGAAAAAGCCCCTGCCTCCCCGGCAATAAACCCGTCCAACTTCCAAATAGTCGCCTTGCACGTCGTCGATCCTGCTGAATCTCGTGCCGGCGTGCAACTTATAGCCATTACCATGAACGCTGTGCGTCTGTATTTCTCTCCAGCATCCCCCGGCTTTTCGTATGCTCCCACTGCAAATCCGTCTACTGCAACTCGCCCTCTCCAACTCATACACGTGCGCCTTCCGCCTCCAAATCTCTTCCATCCCGACGAGCTGGCTCGGCCATTAAATCGGCCCCCTTCCACATCTTACAGCGTTGCTCGTGTGGCCCCCCCACCTCCACCATCCCGCCCATTCATTGTTTCTGGGCTGGAAAACACTTGTTATCAGGATGCTCTCACTATTTCAGCCCAGCCAGGAGACACAGATGGCACCGACTTTTTACTCTGTACGTCGCCAGATTTGACCCGGATAGGCACATTGGGCCAGGTGTCCTCTTCTCCTCAGCAATACATCACAGCCTCACAACCAACCACGTATGCGGCATCCTCGTATGGCACGAGTGGGAACCAGCGCCCTCCACTAACAGAGTATGCCACACTGTTGGCGATTCCGGGACGAACATGGGCCATGGCCAGCGTGCCACGACCACTGTTACCACCTTCTACCGCACCATCTCCCGCAGTCATAAATGAATTGGCGCTGCAGTTTTCTGGGCCGCCGCAACAATTTATGATTCTTACTAACGTCGGGCTTACATTTCTCATAAAGCGGAGGGCATTAGATTATTTAAGAGCCGTCATCGAGGAGGCACAATCTGAAGGTACTGTCCAGCCACTGATCGAATTTAGAGACAGGCAAGTGCTCCGTCGAACTTGAGGATATTTATGCCAACCTTCGGTACTATAGCTTTGGAAGAGATCAAACATGTGCTATGCTTCTCGGACTTGCCTGTGGAAACACGTTTATAGAGACTGTCGATCACTCGATGCCTGGCACCCTGTGCACTGTGAGCCCTGATGTCGTCAACACTGCAAAGCAGGCATTTTATGACTTTGGCGAGCGCCCAATCTGGACGGAGAGAGTAACGTATGGAACGAGTAAGTTTTTCGTTGGCTTTTCTTCTAAACTGGTAACCAGCTGCCACATGTAGGTGAAGGCTCTGGAACTGCCATATTCAGTGGCCGCAGAGAGGGATTTTCCATGTATTTTGCGCGCCTCGTTCGGCCATTTTGGAAGGACAAGATAACCAAGCCTGGGTGCGTACACTCCAATTCCTTCCCCGGCCAAGCTGCGCCTGTACTTATTCATTGCACAGCGCCTTTGACCTTCAAGAGTTAAACGTGAATGATCACTTGTTGATTACCGTTCAAAAGAATTTGTATGCTCTGAAGGAGTTTTTGGACAAAAATCCTCACCTTTTCCACTCTACACCGGGCGACCCTACTGCATCGCGCAACACAGTTGGCCACGAACAAGAAGCCTGGAAGGTTCGCTCTGATTTCTCCTTTTGAATTACCAAAAGTGTAAGATTTCTTGCAGGCAGAACAAAGTTCAGTGGCTCAACTTCAAGCCCTCCTCACGAGAACGATCGAAGCTGTTTCATTCGTGTTGTTGCTGAGCGACTATCGACTAGGGGAACTCATAACGCAGTGAGTATACCATTCTGATCAACGTTGCTCGACTGACGTTATGTGAGATGTGACGCCGAGACCCAAAAATCGGTGGTTGCGATGACCTATGAGGAACTAATAACCACTCAGAATGGAATAAACGCCTCGCGTGCATTGGTCAACGTCGTGATTGACCAACAGATCGGGCAGCAGATCAGCGTGCGTTTGAACAATTATGGCTATTGGGACGTATTTACGATTTCATGATCAGGTGGACACTATCAGCGAAGTTTTGCAGCAAAGATGTGGTTCTTTCTGCAGCACTGATGATGTTATGTTGTATAAAGCAAGTGACTTTCCTCTTGCGGCCATCGTTTCCACTGACCTTCGCGAGAATAGGCACGAGAAAATGTCCGCAAGGCAATCGAGTCACGGAATCCTGCGGAACGGCAGAATTGGTTAGGAGAGTCATTGAGGTAATCTTTTGTCCCTACCATCCTCGTTTCCTCCTCATTTTTATCAGATTATTCACGAAAGGTGCACGGATATTAGAGTTTGAAAAGATCCGTGAGGTGTGTGATGAATATCGAGAGTTGGGTTATGCAAAAGGTCCGTGAGCGCCGCACACGCAAAAACGCCACCCCAACTCATGCCCCAACAGGCGCCATTGAGCTCCCTCTCAGTTGTGCACAAGCAGTCGATCCTGACAACATTGGCCTTGAGTATTGGGCGTCGGGATGCCCACCTGATGATGACCGTGCAAATTCTTATAAAAAACGTAGCGAGTGCTATCAGCTCGTTTTGCATTCCCTTGATTCGTTTGAGGAAAAGGCCTCCCGTACGCCAACGCCATCCGAGGACCTTGACACTATTCGCAGCCATGCCTATACGCTTGCATTCTCCAGTGATGATGAGATGTTCCACTCGACGTTGTATGACTGGTTGATTGGCAGAGGGCTGGCTGATGAGCTATTGGCTGTATGCACTTTTAACTCTCCTTCGACTCCTCAATACTGACTGACGTCAAGTTGCGACCACAATACCTGGAGGCCCACCTTCGGCGGGAGCCTGTTACACTTCCCAAGTATCAGTTACTCTGGCAGTTTTACGTCAAAGATGGCCAGCCACTACGCGCCGCTGAAGTACTTGCCGTATTGGCAGAGTCTACAGAGTATGTTGCAAAACATCTGTCCAAATCTCGCTGACATAAACTACTTCCAGCATCGACTTAAACTTGAGCGCACGGATCGAGTATTTCACCCTTGCCGTTGGAAATGCCAAATCCCATCCAGTTACTGCAAGCGGCAGGCATGAGACTGCCATTGCATTCCTCACGGACCTTGAAGAAAAGCTTGACGTGGCCCAGGTACAGCTCGAGGTGTATAACGCACTTCTCCCTCATGCAAGTAACCCTGGAGAGGAGGGTCATAGGATCAGACAATTGAACAAAAGACTATTCACTATGTCTGAGGTGTGCCACCTGAATTCATCAGTTTGCACCTGTCTCACCGCGTACCCATTAAGCTGTATCAATTTTACGCAGAGCCTTTTGACCTACCTGTCATGAAACTCCTCATTCTCCGCGTGTCAGAACACAGGGATGAACACATCGTTCGACCTATATGGGACCGGATATTTGAAGATGGTGAGAAACTTCGTTTGTCTACTTGCATGGCTAAGCTAACACTACTCAGCTTTAGAAAAGGACGCAGATGCACAAACGCACGCAGATCACATCATAGCGAGCGTTGTACCTCTGGGAAAGCGTTTTTATCCATCCGAGAGTGCATTTCCGCTGCGTAAGCCAGTATCCCTAGCTCCCGGGAAGGAATCTGATTAACCGTTTCTATTCAGGACATATCGCAACGTTGCTCGTCTCCTTCTCATTGCGGAACAGATCGCAACTTCCGAAAGGTTGGGCGCCTCGCGCATTGGTCCAATGTGGCGTGCCGTACGCAGAAATATGGGATGTCTTGCATGACATGTATGAGTCACATGTGAGTCTCTACAAACTTTGCGCGTATGAGGTTACTGAGGTTGTATGTCAGGTCCCGCCCTTCCATAATCAGGCTAGTGTTCAAGCGATATCTACAGACATCGCCATCCTACTTAGTGACTGGCTGGATGAAGTCAGACGGCCACAGTCATCAGTTGCACGTGCAGAGCTACCTGCCGGACGCATAGATGTTGCAGTCGGGCAATACCTTGCCGAGCTGGACTCGAGCAACACCGAGACGAGGACCGTATACGAAGGCATCAAACGCCAATTGCGGAGAAATTGGTGATTATTTGTGAAGTATTTTTAGTTGTCCAATGAGTTATCTACATGTCTCAATTGACTTCGAGAATTGAATCTTCTGCCCATGTCAAAAGCCGCTCTGCACACTTGCGCGTATGCCCATAGACCTTGTATAGGGCTCTAAGCGTCTATATGAGTGGTTTTACTGAGATCTAGGTTCTGTCACCGCTTACCTTGCAGACCCAATAACAATGAAGATGACGATCACTGCGGCGGCGAGGTCCCTGTCGTTGCCTCTTCTGGTCCTGTTCCCTCTCCACCGGGCAATCCATTGAAGTGGTCCCATAAAGGGCAAGGTGAGGATCATATGGATAAGTGAGCCCACCCCGACCACGGGTAGGCCCAATAGGAACCTACGAATGAAACGACCAAACAAACCAGGAGGTTCCGGGATGCGGGTCAGAATGGATGACTTGAGCGATGGGGGAACCTCGAGCTCTAGAGGCAGGATGTCTTTTTCACGGAGGATTCGGATAGCTGCCCGGACCACATCTTGTGCGGCATCAATGGGGGAGACAAAAAAGTAGGTTGTCCCGAACATCGACTGGTCCTCGATAGACGCCAGGAAATAGCTTGTGATATAAGATGAAAATATGACCAAAACGACGAAGAAAAAAGACGACAGCAAGGCAATGATGACTGGTATTCTATATGAACAGGTAGTTGATTCAAGGAATAAGGTCGTGACACGTACTAGGATTTGTTCCCAAGCCATATGCTCTGGTTCGAACAAAGCGGTAGTAAAAGTGACATTGGGGGCAGCGCCAAAAAGCGTCATTGGAACGAGAGGCCAATCTCCATTTCTGCAGACATTTGACATGAACATACTTGTGTGGGCGTAATTAACAACGCATCCGCCTGCCAGTGAATCTGCTTACGCTGATAGTGCCTGCACAAAGACACGGTTTGAACAGCCTCCCCAAGGACGCGTCTAACTCATCATTATCATAGCAAATTCGACATTGTTTCTCTTGCTGGCCCGTGCCATGAGTTCTGGTGGAGGGTCCAGACTTGTCTTGCTGGTCGTTGAGCATCTCCACGTTATGTGCGCAGTCACGGTGAAAGGCGGGAAGCGATGTCTACAAATGGAACGCTTGACAATGTTCGTTAGTTTATGCCGCCAAGCGAACAACATCCTCCGTCACCAACGAGGAAGAAACATGTCACTGGTATTTTTCGCAACCATTCGACGGATTAGTATATTTTTTCCCTGCGTTCGTCAGGCAGCATGCTTCCAATGACCCAATTTACGTCTTTAATGCCATTTTTTTTTAGGTGATGTTGCAATCCCCGCGTCTTCGCGCTTCTCATTTCTCAAAAACGAGTCGTCTTAGGCGTGAAGCTGCACTGGAGGTAAACAAACTTGCCATGACTTTGATCCGGCTCAGGGATCCTTCCACAGCACTCTTTGAACGAGTCCCTATCTGAACGCACGCTTTATCCTCGAGAAGGAGCCCCAAGTCGAGTTTATTGGGCGGTAGATCGCGATTGGAGAAAACAATCGTATTGCGCCAACCCGATGACTGAACAAGAAATTCTTCCATTACAGTTCCAATTTACTTTTTATCCACATGCACATCCTGGCGCCGGAGCCTAGTGACGGCGAGATGTGGGGTGCAGATCCCGATTGGGGTTTTGTCGGTGGAACACTAATCATTCATATCCGTACGTATCGACTGGGCAATTGAGTTGCTAAAGAGTGCTGACTCAATTACACCACATTTCTCGGTATTTGTGTGTCCCCGACTCGCCTCCGGATCACCACTACTGCGATAACCTTGCTGTAGAATTCACAACTAAAATTGTGCACCGAGGAAGTGCTGGATTGAAGCTACTTCCGGGCATTTTAAAAAAAAACTTAAATTTTAATTTGCTGAGCGACCGGAGGCTTAACCACAAAGTTGTGGTAAGCTGTACTATTAAGCGACCCTGCGGAGCCATTTCTGGTGGTGAACCTTTGACAGCCACACAGGAATCCAGGTGGGTATGCGCGATTACCTCGGGGGGGAACATGTCCTTTTCCACTGGAGATAAACAGCGCCATGGACAGATTCAAATTGCACCTCGTGGGCTCGATCAAAGGGGCTGTCAAAAACACCGTTGAAGATGACTACTACTCGGCGGAAATATAGGCCAGAATGCCGCTCTTGGCGATTGCAAAGTGTCGTTGGCAGTGCTGGCGAGACAGATTTCGATGTTACAACGAAGAGAGAAGAACTGGAGCGCGCAGATACTCCTCGGTTCCATGCAATCGCCAATACTAGTAGACGGCGGCAAGTCCCGAGCATTTCTTCGGAAGGTGACCTTGACTTCTTGTAGACTTTTTGCATCAGTGAGATTTATTATCCCTCCGAAGCATCGTCGTCGTGATGGTTACAGTGATGGAGTCGTCAACAGACACTCTGCGTATTCTTGATTTCCTCGCCCAGCGCTCAGCCTCGGCTACGGAAACGCACTCGCTCGCATGTGTTTTCGTAGGCTTTCCGTAGTCACCCCTTTCCCCAGCTTGGGACAGGCAAAATAGAAACGAACCCTCAGGGCACCTTCAGCGCATCAAAACGTTTAGAGCCCTCGAGAACTCGAGGCAAGTGTCCCCTGGATAATTATTATGGAAGCCATTTAACCGAACGACTTGGGGCAAGGACCAGTCGACGCTTCGACAGGCTTTGACTCAGATCACCGGATGATAAATTCCATCTCTTTTCTCCCGCCGGTATCAGGACAGTTAGTATGAAATTTCAGGGACTTTGTTGACATCACTTTTGTGTATAGTGGTGGATTGACAGCCATCACATTCTACCTTGCTTTAGCTCCTCACCGTTCCTGTCCAAAGTCAAACAATCGACCGTGCGCTTGTTACGTGAAGACCCTGCCAACCGAACGGATGTCTGTCTAGACCATTGAAAGGTGTTTTCCCCTTGACATTTAGAACGAAGGATCGATAGAGCTTATCGGCTTCATCTATCTCAGAACGAAAAACCATTGTGGTATACTTCCTGTCAAAAACTGTTCAGAGTATATTGGCCGCACATATATCTACCTGGTGCGCAGAGTAAGTCATGGTCATCAGTTTATTTTTCGAGATGGAGGCCAAATATCCTATCCCTAGTAATGATCAAATCCTCGCCCTTTCCTGCAGTAACGTGGGAGTCGGGGAAGGCGGGACTACTGCGATGCTCGCGTATGTGTCTCTGTCATTTCGTCCTTTCCTCTCTTGCTCCACCACCTTACCGGTTTCATTTCAAGCCGTGTATCTATTGTCGACTACAGGGGCAATGTAATACTGGATACATTTGTTTCTCCGACCATGCAGGTTAGCGATTACCGAACCAGCACAACCGGGATAGAAGCCTGCCACCTGCTAGCTCGTGAGTCTACATCTATCTACTGACACCACACACGAAATCATTATATCTATTCTCCACTGACTAGCCGACACACCCTTATTTGATCGGGTTCAGAAACATGTTGCAGACCTCATCAAGGGTAAAGTAATCGTCGGACACAGCCTATGGAGTGACCTTTCGGGTAGAGTGCACGCACTTTTTGTTAGCCAGTCACCAAGCTGATTGACTGTGTCATAGTACTGGGTATTCCTCATCCCGCTGTTACTACGCGCGATGTTGCATTGTATCAACCCTTTAGAAACGCTCTGCGGACCCCTAATCAAGCGATTGGCCTGCAAACACTTATGTGGCATCTCATGTGTCGTCACTGTCAAGATGGTCACATAAATCCTGTACGTCCACCGGGCCCCCCCAGCCCGAACCGCCATATTACATATGTCACGATGGCGGAATTACTCAACAGTCCGCCCTTTTTTTTAGGTTGAGAATGCGCGGGCAGCACTTGATTTATACCGCACGGTTGCAGCGGAGTGGGAATCTGCGATCTCACTAGGCAACTGGCCGTCCAGTCTTCCTCCAAACACCTTTTCCAGGTGTTATCAGTAATTTCGTCCCCATTACTTTCTTTTGATCTTCCGTCAGCCATGTTTTTGTTCTTTCCTATAGCATCGAGAGGTTTAATGTATTTGTAGTTCCTACCAGTGGTAATGTGAACATCAGTCGAGGTATACTTTTTTCTCTCTAAAGCACCGTCTGAGAAGTGGTGTACAAATTTAGTCCGTGCACCACTAAACAGTACTGTATCAAGTAGAGCGACGGAGACCGTCTCTGACTTCTATGCGCCGTCGATACTTGTCCTCTATTAACCGCCATCGCTGATTTTCGGCCCCTCGTCGAGTAAATAGTGTCCGAGATGGTCTTCGCATTGATGTATACATAGTCCGAGAGCAAACATCATCGAGAACTCTACGCCGGCGCTCCAACTTTATCATAGCTTTGGCGATATCCAGGCGGCCTTCCTTCAGCGCAAGGCTTGCGACACGTCGTCGGATCAACCTGGATTGGACGCGCGGACCCCACCTCTTTTCAAAGAGGCGTAAACATTGCATAGCCAGGGTACCGCTGCGACGGCAGCCGCGCAATGATCCAAGAAGTAAAAAGAGGGTCGTGGACGACGGGATCAAATCCGGGCGGACGTCCAAGAAATTCCAGAGAACGCGGCGCTGAGTAAAGTGCTGCTTCAGACCTGGTTTCCCGCGCCGGGTAACCACGGAAAGATGGAAGTCGACAAGGTCGAGGACTCTGCGCCGATCGCACCGTCTGAGTTGAGGAGGAAGCGATTTCACGTATGACAGAGCAGTAGAGAGTGCCAAGCTTGTCTGCCCTACCTGGTGCATTTTCTGGGTGATAAGAAGAATGGTTCTGGGGAGGATCTGGACTTGGTCGGAAGAGGCGAGTAAAGGCGAAATACGCATGAGGGCACGGTAGCGCGAGAGTTGTTCGGCGTGCGGGAGCTGGCACGGGCGTGGAACGAGTCGCTTTAGCAAAAGTTTCTCTACACCGGTGTTCGGACGGTGATCGTTGCAGCCAAGTCTTGATATGTGGTCGGCGGTGACCCAGTGTCGCAGCACACCGCGTTTCTGGGAACCAAAGAGTTCGAGCCACAAAGGGAGAGGAATGGTGTTGGCAGGCACACTTTGTTCTCTGGAGACCTGGAAAACGAGTTCCCAGGCCTCGTTCCATTTTCCGGTGGTGACGAGCCACCGGACGTGCAGTTTCGAGGTTTCGAGGTTTGCTGGGACAGACTCTGCTTGCATGGCGGTGAGTAGGCGGCGGGCGGATGCAAGCGAGGCGTGCCGCAGGGCAAGACCAATGAGGAGATTGAAGGATCTGGTGGAGTGGAGCGAGCCGGGAGAATCAAAGTGGTAGCTGATTGCCTGGTGCACGGAGAGACGGGGGTTTGAGATGATGGAGAGCAGGTTACGGTAGAGAGAGCGGGAGGAGGCGGGCAGGATTGTCATGGAAAGACGGAGACATGAAGTGCACCGCCACAGCGATCCTAGTAAGTAACTTAGTAGTCGTAGTCGTAGTAAGTACAGATCACATCAGACCTCTTCCTCCATCGGCTGCGGTACATTCCGTCCAACGAGCCAGCCGACCTTCGCAACCCACCCGTCCCTCACCTCCCTCATCACGCCCCATCCCTCCGGGCCCCTCGTCTCCGCAAACTCGTCCAGCGCCTTCTCCCATCCCCTCACCGCCTCACCCCCAAACATGCCCCCCTCCCGGTTCACAATCTCGTCCACCCGTTCCACCCACGCCACCCATTCCTTCGACAGCCGAGGAAGCAGAAGCGGGGCTAGCGATGCTTGCGTGAGCGCCGGTTGACAGGTTATGTGTCGCGTCAGCGCAAAGAGAAACGCAAACGTTTCCGATGGATGGCATTTGTCTTTATGCTGCGTCTGCGCACCAGTCCCATGCCCCCGCAACCCTGATTCAAGTGGCGACACACCCTGCGAGCTAGGCACGTAAGAAAAATAGGGGACATAGGACATGCATGCAGACACGAATTCGTGAATGTGCGGTCGTAGTCGTGACAGGATGTACGACTCTCGCATCCCACCGCCGTCATTCGAACCACCATTCCTTTGGTCATCATCCAAATTTGGCCCGAAACCGGTCCGTTGAGAGTTAAATCCGAACCCAAATCCGAGAGAAGTCGTAGCAGAAACAGAGGAAAAAGCGGGCGTATTCGAGTACGGATATGCATCCCGCAGTTTCTTCGCAGATTGCTCTAATGCCTGTATGGCCGTTTCCAGCGTTGGACGGGGTATAAGGGGTAATATGAGTGATTTAAGCCAAGGTTGGCTATTTATCAAAGAATGCAAAAGAGGCAAAAGAGCCTGGGGTGGAAGGCTCGCTATCCAATGGCTGGTCAGAGACCCGGCTATCTCTAAACATGCAAGACATTCCATACCTAACAAAACACCGACATCGACGTCGCTGTCTGCATCTACATGCTTATTTGCTCTTGAAGGTTGTTGATCCTTGGATTCATCATCTTGTGGGGTTGTCTTTGCACGCTTTGGAGCGGCTCTCTTTGGACGTTCCGGAGTGGGGCTACGGTCCATTGTAACATCTTTTCCAACATGACGACTAGATTCGGCATCGTCCTCCGGCTCTAGACGGCGCTTCTGAATGCGATGAGGGACAGACGGTAGGTTTATATGTGAGGTGAGCTGCTGGAATGCAGATGGTTGTGTGTGACCAGGGGCATAGACGGACTTGCTTGTCCCTACGGGTGAGGTTGCAGAAAGCGCAAAGCCAAACCCGAGGCGGGGCGAGGACAGGTGCGTAGGTTCGTGAAGAAAATTGAGTGGTGGATGGACGACGTTCGTCATGGTGGGGGTGGCAAGGAAGTGTTGGGCCGTCAGCGTTCTGGCGAGCCTCATTGAAGGCGCGCTGAGGAAATTACCTGCCCTGAGTACACGTCACGTGCTTGAACAAAACTTGGCCGCATTGTTCTCTTTCTTTTCTTGTACTCGCCTTCCACAAGTGAGTCCTCCTTCCGCATAGTCGCAATGACGATCACAATGAATCGCTACTTCGAAGCCCTTGGCTCATGACCTTCTATCATATACCCAAATTTCCGAGCATTTTCTCTCTGTCCAGTGCTTTGCCCTGTGCTGACCCTTTTGCCCAATAGGTTTTTTTTAGTCATGTCGTGAGTGCCTTTCCCTTTCAAAGGCCCCAGATGATGTAACAAATAGAAGTCAAGCCCTGACCTCGTCTCAAGGACGAGGGTTGACGAGCATCCATGCTAATACTGATTCTGCATGATTGCGATATCACGTATGCTAACGCTTCATGTCAGGTTCACACTAGTGCGCAGACGCGGGCGGCAGCATGGCACGCTGTGGTTTCAGGAGCGGTATTAGTGTTATTTAGGTATCTATAGAATATGTCCGTTAAGGGTTTGTCCAAAGCATGTTTGCCAACCACATCAGACTGGCCCAGACTAAGATCTTTCCATTCGCATCCAACCGTGATAAAGTTATTCCTCTCCAAGGCTTGTTGAAAATTGGTGATTGGCGACGACTGGTTCCCTCGGCCAGTCGGTCTACCCATCGCTGCTCATGGCGAATGGGTGTTTCTGGTTCGGAGCAGGAACTATCCATGCTCCCGCCTAAGGGTACGGTTTCTGAGTGAGTGTTTGCAGAACCCGACACCCCGGTATTTGGGACCTCGCGACAAGTAGGCAGCGCCTTCTTCTCTTCACCACAAAACCAGCCTGTGATTTCTCCACTAGCCCACGCTACTTGGTGGGATACGTAGATGAAGATGGTCGTCGAGAGGACGAAGTTGAGAACGCGCCATTTTTTCCCAGGGATGAGCACGAGAATGCCCTTGGTGTCCGCTGCGAGCCATAGATGATACTGAATGATGAATGTCTCGAGCGAACACTTGCCAATGAACGCGAGAATGCGGGATGAACACGATCGCAAGAGGGGGGTGGCGTTGCGCAGGGTGACAAAAGCTAGAATAGGCAGGAAGGAAACGAATGGGTGCCACGCATTGTACGTGAACTTGCTCTCTTGCCCAAGTTCAAAGTGCATGAACCATGCGAGAACCATTGCAGATATTCCGATGGATGCGCGCAAAACTGTAGGCCAGGTGGGGTGTTCGCTGAGATGATTGTCGCGGAATTTGATGACAGCAAGCGCAGCAAACATGCCACAGTACACGATATACTGATCGAGAGACACTCGGAAGGCCCATTCACGTGCGGACCAATGGATGAAGAAAACGCGCTCCAGGAATTCAAAGAGCCCTTCAAGAAGCCACGTTTGACTCATGAACGCAGCAAATGTACCCATTGACAGTATTATCTTGGCGACAAGGAATGGGGTGTTATCGTTGAGTTGCGATCCGATACAGAGTGTCAGATAGATGATGAGAAACCACATGGAGACCAACGGAGCAAAATAATATGAAAGATAGTCCGTGTTCATGACGTAGGCAAGCATAAGCGTCAGGAGATTCAGTCGCACCATTATCTGAAGATAAAAATGAGCACATTTTTTTAACGCTGGACACTAGAGTTACCTGAATAACACGAAGATAACCAAAATCCGCCTTTTTCAAATAGAATGTTGTGTGACCATAGCCGGTCATGAAAAGATAGGCTGCCACAAGAACTCGGATAGGATTATAGATGCCAGATATCTTGGAAGCACCCAGATAATGATATATGAGAATTACAACTGTAACGATCTTGTCAGGGTCATGCTGATGGAAAAAAGATGAACTAATATACTTTGCATCCACCCCTTCCATTCATCCGTCTGATCGCGGTTCAGGAATCCCAGATCTTTATCAGCTCTCTGAACTGTCGCCAAACCTGCCGCAAGCGAAGCTAAACACAGGAAGCCAAACGTCCATGGGTTAAACTGCTTATGTTCTTTGAGCCACAATCCAGTCCGATCCGCGAGGTACATCATGGCTATAGAAGCAGCAAAGGTGACTGCCGGAAGATGCTCTTTGCTGACAACGAAGAATTGGGTATCTATATTGATGTCAGACAGCGTATCAACAAGCCTGACAAAGCGACGCTCACGGGAACGATAGAAGAAACTGCAAGTATACAACAGCAAGCTGGCGAGCATAATCGATTGCACTAGTCCCGGCCAGGGATATTTTCGGCAGCAGGTTTTATCCATCGGGAATACCTTGGGCAAATCGTCATTACATCGGAAATTTAGCAGGATATTTGCTTGAGCCTTGACGACAGCTTCGCTGAAATGAAGACCGTCCTGCGTCTGCGAGTCATCTAACATTTTGTTGAATGCCGATGCAAGTGAAATCCGCCCACTGGAAGCAGATCCCAGCAGGTGCGACCAAGAGGTATTGGTAGATGGCTTGATGCGGTGGAAGAGGTCGGCGTTCATTGCATCTATGTCGGGAGAATGCATGGTATTGAACCGTTCGGGGGTTAACTTTGAAGGAACGATTTCCTGGATTGGAAGAAAGACCACTTTATCCGCTGGTTTGTTGAGAGCTCCATTCATTGCTTCAATGTGCGCTTCTGCGTTGGCTTCCCATGCCGGGAGTCCACCTGAAGTGTGGGCATACCTGAGATACCAGAGCCCCGAACCAAGGACAAGTAAGGCGGGTTGTTCGACGTTCTCATCGATCGGATTTATCAATGAAAGGGCAGATGTGGTATTCAGGAATGGATCCCAAACAAAATCCAGTTTCGTCTGAGATCCAGAAATGAAGGAATGGTCAGAATGCTTTGCACCATCACCTGGGATATCTTTGGGGAGCGTAGAGTCAACAATATGTATAAACTGAAAGAAGAGTGTTCGAGTTACTGAGTCGCCAACAAAGACGACACGACGAGATGCGAGGCATCGAGAGGCATCTTTGGGTTGGTATGAATAGAGCATACATCCTGTCATGAAGACTTAGTTTCTTCCGGTCAGGCATTAAAAATTAGGAAGGGTTAACCTTCTGGTTGCCAATTGCGGAATGTGCTATCCAACCAGCTTCCCGTCGACAGTAATGCGTTGCAATGTGTTGGATCATACCGGTCTGGATGGGGTATCTTTGAGCACGAAGAGCAGGAGAGCTCTATACAACATACCGAGGAAAAGGAATCGCAACAGCCCAGCTATGAGTGCGCAAGCCACAGCCGACAATGAAAAGTGGTGGTACCATGATGGGTCGAGAGAGACTGTTTTCTTCGTAGTCATGTGTAGGGCTGTAGTTGTTGCAGAAGCAAAAGGCGCGTTGTTGAAACGTTGAAACACCAGTTCCCAAATGAGTAAATAAAGATATATATATATGATGAGCCACGCCTGCGGCGTACGCCATGTAATAACTACTACTACTTTACTAGATCCATACCATGGTAATGACAACGTCCGATAATTCGTCCATAAACAAGATACAAAAAAACTATGTACAATTTAAGTAGGTATGAAACGATCGTACGGTCATGTAAAACTAAATACTAGTCCCGCTAGTCGTAGTGGTGAAACCTACGTTCATTTAGTACAAGGATAAAAGGGATGCGGCTGTTCCTCACCTGTTCCTTTACAGTGATTATTCGAGGCTGTGGGTATGCATGACAAGTATCGACAACCGGAACAAGCTGTCGAATTTTAGAATCCTTGGATAACTACGACATTTACCCGGGCACTTACCCGCATATGGATCAGAAGTGTAGAAATTTCGAATGAGGACCACGAAAAGCACGACGGCCAATGGAATAGCAGCGAGGCGGAATGCCCACATTATTGCCCTGTGTCGCTTCGAGGGACTGACGACGGGATACAACGCAGTGCCGACGAGGAGACCCATACAGAGCCCTCCGAGATGAGCTAAAAGAAAAATTGGTATGTGTGAAACACGATTTTCAGCAAAGAACACGAACCGAAGTTGTCAACGTCTTGGTTTGTCCGAGGGTCAACAAAGATTCGTCAGGCGTAGATACAACTGCTTACATGGAACATAACCAAGCGCAATACCAAATATGAGCTCCACGGTCATCCAGGCCAGCTATGAGCACTCCATCAACTTTGTGAAAAGTCAGTTGTTGATTGGCATACCTTGCGACCAGGACGATAGTGATATTTCCAATGAGCAAACAGGTCAACCCAAGTCACCGCAACTGTACCAAATATCGCCCCGCTGGCACCAACCGATGGGGCACCAACAAGAGAAAAGTTGCCACCCAAAACATTACTTCGAGGACATCAGCACATCCCGAAGCCCATATACCACTGGACGAACATACCCAAAAATGCCGGCGGCAAAATAGGTAATTATAAATCCTATGGAACCCATCTCTCGCTCAATCTAACAAAAACTTCAGTAAAACCGAATAATCGCATTTTGGCGATTACCTGTGCAGAGATCGTCAACTGCGCAAGCATGTTCAAGAGGATGTGGATTATCCCTGCATGCAAAAATATGGCAGTGATGAACCTGGGATACTTGGTTATGGACTTCCTCAGTACTGAAGACATTGCGTACCGGAACCATTGATTTGGAGCACCACTATGAAACCCTCCGAAACCGCACACCTCTTCAATAGTGCATAGACTATCTGGTGGGTTTGCCGTGTCATTGAGACCTCGAATCGGAAAAAAATTAGTTCAGATAAAACTCGAACTTTGTTCATTCGCACATGGCATCAAGGTAGACGACGACAAGTTCTGGACGGACTTCATGCACGGAGGAAAACGGGCACCAAGGTTGATCAGGGCGCTCTCGGAAGGTCCTAGCATAGGGTTGACGACAGGCTGGAAAAGAGTAAGAAGGGAAGCGGATTGAAATAATCTAACTGACCTTGAAAGATATCGGAGTACCCTGTGCCCGACTGTTCACTATAAGCTCATAAATAAAAATTCCCACCATGGCGATAGTGAGCGCATATACTGAAGGCTTTGAGAAGAAGCGCATTCCGATAGGGAGCTGACATACCAACGAAAGGATGCTTTTGTCGTCCAATTCCTCTCTTCTTATCCTCGATCTGCTGCTCTGCAGGGTATTTTCCAGATTCCATTAAGTTTTTGAAAGGTGATTTCTCCGCCACGGAGTTTGCGCCGGGTCCAGGGTATTCTGGGCAACCTCAGGTCAGTTATATATAACCAAGGCGCTTGATTACATACCCAAGTACTGATAATTCGTTGATCGACCCATGCCCGCTGCATTGTGAACCAATGGCACATCCGGTTTTCCGAGGACCGAGCGTGAGCGAGATGAAGGCGAGTCTTCATCGCGGTACGCCACGTTCATTTCGGAATTGTTGGTGTCGTGCAGTGAAGGCGTGGGAAGACGACCGAACGGTGAAGCATTTTGTTGACGGTACTGAACTGCCACGGATTCAGCCGCTGTTGGGCCTGCCGGAGGCCTGCTTGTATCTCTTGTTACGACAACGCTGGTGGTAATCTTGGTACCATCATGGTTGCGGTCGCGCGTGCTGAATGGGTCATAATATTCACCCGAGTCGCTGAACGGATCATCATAGCTTCCCATTGGTCTGCTATGGTTATGCGGTATCGAATGTGCCATTGAGACAAGGCTGAAAGATCTTGGGGGTATCAAAAATAGGTGGACTCAGTCAAGGAGTCAAAATCCATCTGGAGGTTTAAAACTAGCACTGACTTGGAAGCCATGCGCAGTTCAACACAGCAGTTTGAAACGCCACTTTAAGAAATATTGCAGATCATTTATTAAAATAATCTTCAATCGGAGAAACTACATTCCGTGCCATGACTATTGCCTCGCCGGAGTTGCCGAACAATAGTTATATTAATTTTACGTAATATTTATTACTTAAACTTGGTTTCCAGGGTACACCAGGAACCTCAAGAACAGGCGTTTTCTGATAAAACTACTAGAGTTGGCATCATTCATGCCAAGTTGACAACTTGTTCCCATCACAACAGCCCCCACTAGATTGTGGAAGATCTAGGCAGAACCTGATAGAGCAGTGGGCAAGTTTGAGTAGTTAGTACATACCAACGATTCAAGTCACCAATTACTATACCAGTTGATCAGCACCCGGAGCGGCGAGCCGTACGTCGCATATCACTGGCAGAGGCACTGCTGTTTTTGTGTCGAGGTAGATTTCCGACTCAGGACATGTAAAGTGTGTTGATGTGATCAATGTCATAATCGGACTGAGATATCCGGCGCATACATAGAGTTGTCTTACCTTCATGGGACGACAGCATTCTTGTAGAAATGATCCACGCGAGCAGCCCATCACGATGCTACCTGATCATCAACCAGCGCCATGATCAAACTTGAAGTGATCGACTCGGGATCCAAAAAAAAAACAAGTTTCACATAGGGGATCCAGATGATGCTGCCAGTGACAGTCGCACGGCGAACTCGTGACTCTCATCGTGCAAGAGTCACATCAGTAATGCTAATAATACTTTCCGTTTGATAGGCCCCGTTGAACAAACAAGATACACTGGACAACAATCTACCATAGCAGATAACGAGTCTGAGTGTGGGAAAGCAGCAGGCCAACGGGGGACATCTTATCCAAGGATTGGTGGAGCTGAGTAGAATATATGGGAGCGAAGTAGAAGATGTTGGAACCGATACCAAGAGGTTACGAAGGTGGTGCGAGTGGTACGAACTGGTCCACAAGCAGACTTGTGCGATTTTTGCTCCTAGTGGATGGTTTTCGGGTGAGAGGGGTTGCATGTGGAGGGAGTTGGACATTAATTTGCGGATCCTCAGTATCACTGATGGACGAAAGTGGAAGACAATCTCCACCATTCCCCGGAGACGAGGGCTCCATGCATATCAACCGAGCCGGCCTAGATGGTTTGAAGCTGTCCAACCACCGTAAAGTTTCGATGCTGACTTCACGAATTCGTTGACTTCGACACTTCCACCCCATCGATCCTACTACGCCCGTACGACTGGAGATTCGTAGCTCATGTTGATGGTTTGATGAATGTCTCGTAAAGTCTATAACATGCCGTTTGATAGGAGCGGCCGAGAGCATGCGTGGATCGGATGGGAGGAATAATGGTAGCATATAACGTGAATCTAGGAGCTCTCCAAGCACCTGTGGTGACTTGGTGGGCTCCCACGATGACTGATCGTAAGTTCTATCGAACAGGAGGTCGACATTGTGTTGCATCGTGGTGGTATCCGTAGTAGAGATGCTGGATGTTTTGGTGCTTGTAGATTGATCAGTTACGGAGTTCTCGTCCATATCTCGCTCCCGTTCTCGCTCCCGTTCGTTGATCTGGCAGAAGGTTCAACTGACAGTTGTCAACACAGTTATTAATCATACCTCTTTTCGTAATGCCTCGACCCCCATTTTGACTCTATGGCGCTCCCAATCTTTCTGCAGCTGTGTCAAGTATTGTATGCACTCCTCGGTCATACGGCTCTCGTTAACTTCATATTTGTAGTCGCGCACAGCACGTCGCATCTAGGATGTAATCAGTATTTTACCGAAATCACTTTACGGACAAGAGGTACCTGGAGTGGGTTGATATTTTTCATGGCCTGAATAGTAGCAACTAAATCGGAGAAGTCGTTGATCGAAGACAAACGCTACAATACAATAAGGATATCAGCATAATGATATTAGCACAGGTGACCGCATATAATGAAGAGCCTACCTGAAGCCATATCAGAAGATCTTTGACAGGAGAGAAATGCGACACGATTCCATGCGAAAGGCGCATATCGTCTATCCACTCTTCCAGTACGGACAGATTAAGGCCAACCTGAATCGCTCGAGAGCTGATGCAATTAAAATTTATCCGCCCATGATCTTAAAACACGTACCGACATAGATACTTCTTTCTGGTCAATACGCGGTTGAAAATTTCACCTGTCTCGTATGAGACGAAATGCATAGTTACAAACAATCAAACGTACTGGAAGTCCAATACATGACCTGAGACCAAAACTGCGTGATCAATACAGGGTTAATATCCGACGAGGTCAACAGAGTATGGAGAGCAGTAAGGAAGGATACTAGCTCGCGCAAACCCTTCGACTGGGGGGCGTCAACGAAAATCGTGTTAACAGGTGCCCGAGCACGAGACAACGTTTGTCGTAAAGACGAGAGAGACTTCGGAGTGGTTGGTGCAGGGGAATTCAGATTGATCGAAGGGGATGGAGGTCGAGACGGTAAGAAAGGGGGCGAAGATGGTGTGCCGTTGCGCGGGGGAGCACTGGAACCATGGGTAGTGCCAGACTTCTTCTTGGTGCTGAATGGCCTCAAGAATGACCACTCAGATTCAAATTGAACATTGTCCAGTTCAGCCGAAAGGGGAGCATACTCTAATAAGGCTGCATCCAGTAACTGATCTATTCTGCGCTCTGCAAAGCGAATGATAAAGACTAAAAAGGTTCAGCCAAGAAAGACAGTGCGTTCGAAGCGATTATTTACCAAAAACAGAATTAACAACTTGCTCTAGGAGCTCGAATGACCCCAGCATTTCGCAGGCGTCATTGATAGAGTTGTCGCATTGCATTAGATGGAGCCAGACTGTCACATTATATAACCAAAAGATTAGACAGGTCACATCTTCCGAGCAGCTCTGGATACATGTCAACCATGTGAGACGTTGAGTCGAGGCACTTAACTTACGAAGAACCTCTCTTCGATTACATCTGTCGCACCGAGGACCAAGTCTTCTAACCATGTCGCATCGCAGGTTAAGCATGCAAAACGTGCCATGAGATAGAGAGCATTGGCAGGCTGCGCATTACGGGCAGACGCATGAGCATTAGTAATGACAACACTAAAAATATTGTCCAGGTCATGGGGAGACCAGGCAAGCATAGACGTGAAATCCAAAGGAGGAGTCTGTATGTATGCGTTAACAAAGTATCTGGGTTGAAGACATTACCTACATATGAATTTTCGTCGATGTCGTCGTCTTCTGAATCAGAGTTCGTTGAAGAGGCATCAACATCACGCTCTCCCCACCACTGAGTAGGCACGTCCAAGATCTTTGAGACACTGCTATAGATATCCTTTTGACGATCCCTGCGTTTTAGTTGATCATCAAGGGCCCTTCGTCTCCGTTCCATCCTGCCGCCGGTCCAACCTTCGCCCCTCATAGACTCCTCAAGTAGCAGGGCAACATCCTCGCGACCCGGAAGAAGCGTGTGAGCAGTAACAATATCAAGTGGTGTCAGTTGCCTTTTAGTCACCGAGAAGGGTGAGCAACCGTGTGTCATCAAGTACGATATTAAACTTGGAGGTGCTAATATAGCAGCGTGATGGAGTGGCGTCCATCCAGCTGATGACGACATGAACTGGATTCGTTACACGATAGAAGGTTACTTACCGTTGTCAACACTAGAAACATCAGCGCCCTGGGCGATGAGGAGGCGCACGCACTCTTCACGTTCGACCTCTCTATCAGATTCTGATCCAAATCCTTGTATAGCTAAGCTAATCAGCCCGAGTCCATCTTCGTCGCGGGTGCTGAGGTCCAAATACGGCTGAACTTGACGATCGGTAAGGATATATTGCAGGAGGGCGAGGTCGCCGAACAAGCAGGCGCGTGATAGACAATGGCGGACGAGGATAACCTTTTGCGAAGGGTTGAGACCAGAGTGCGGGGATAAAAAGTGTGCGATTTGACCCGGACTAGGGTACAGAGGGTGTAGGTCTGGTTCTGGTGTCAAATCCACGGTGCCTAAAGGTATATCGGAAGACTCGGAGTCCATTGCCGGCGCCCTTCGATGGAGTAGTTCTTTCGAGGGCGGGGTAGCCACTGGCAGCCGGCTTAGGTCAAAGTGATGATTGAGGTTAGTCACGTTGCAGGATCCGCTATTCCGAGATTTCGTTTCAGACGGTCAGAAATAAATGTTTCGCTACGAACCAGCTTAGATACGAGCCCAGTGGTTGAGAGATGTTGTGACTGTTCACGATTCAGATTCAAGTTGTTGACTTTGAGGTTTGTCGAAGCTGCACGTACAATAAATAGTGCCATCCGGAATACGAAAGAAGTTTGTCCCAATACTTCATTGACTAACTGCACACTACTCAGCACGTTGCTCCCTTCATTTAGGACATTATGTCTACAAACAAGCGCATAAAGCTAGCAGAAGATAAAAACGATGATTCAGTTACTTCAAGTGACGAGATTCAGCATTCTGGTTTCTCTGAGGACGAGGATGCACTATCAGATCAAGGAGACTGGCAAGACTCTGAATCAGACGATGGGATTGCTGATGAACGACGACTGAAATCAAGGAAAACTATGAAGCGCAAGAGGCGGGCCACGGACTCCTTGCATTTTGGTGCGACATTACGCTCCCTCCTCAACACACATGCACCTTCAGGTCTCCCTCTCTCCCTCAAGCCCTCTGTGGCGCACCAAAAGAACGATGCCAAGCTAGAATTAGAAGCAAGAAAGGTGGTCCTAATGGAACGCAAAGACAGGGAGGAGAGAGGTAGGATTAGGGATGTGATTGGAGGTTGGGGTGGTGAAAGTGAGCGATCTTTGCGAAAGGTCGCGCAAAGAGGCGGTATGTTGGATGTTCTTCTCACAAAGTACGCTCAAAGATTTCTTTCACACAGTGGTTAAGCTCTTCAACACGATCCAACAGTCACAGCTGGCCGCCGCAGCGGCCGAGGAGGAAGCCAAGGCTGCCCG
Source organism: Austroboletus novae-zelandiae (assembly GCA_038090275.1). Lineage (NCBI taxonomy): Eukaryota > Fungi > Basidiomycota > Agaricomycetes > Boletales > Boletaceae > Austroboletus > Austroboletus novae-zelandiae. The sequence goes on along the minus strand of JBBPML010000004.1, from coordinate 187,309 downwards.
CGGCACCGGAAAACCTTCCCTACCCGCACCATCACTCGGCAGAAAAGATATGGGAAAAAGGAAGACGAATAAAGCGGACGGTCCCAGAGGAGGAAACCAGAGTAAGTAAAGTATTTTAGCCACCTTCGTCTCGGATGATCAACTTCAACTAGGTGTTGCGGACAAGGAAATTTTCTTTGACATGATTCGGTCTGGTGGGATCGTTTCGAAGGTCTAATGCCCACGTGCGTACAAGCAGCTTTCCTCATGACTGCGTGCAACTTCTGTTTTCATTGACAATGACATATCTACGGGCCTGACCTGTTATATCTGTTGTAGATCAGGAGAGCCATGTTATTCATAGTCAACCTGGAACGAAAGCGCGCCTGTATTTAGTTATAACTCTAATACTTGACAAGTGTAATGTTCCAAAATGAGTATTGAACTGCCCTGCCCTAAATGTCAGACGGACTTAAATTCCTCCCTCTCTCACGTTGGTAGAGTTCCATGGTTTGTATTTTCCTCCATTCCACACGACATTCGGGTACTCATACAGCTTATTTAGCCTCCGAAGACTTCAATACGAAAGGACGAATGGGAGCGACGTCTTCACGAGGTCCAGATTACAAAGCAGTGAGTATCTTCACGTATACCTTTTGATACGATGAAAAAAGTTATTGGGAATCTCTCTGAATTCTGAGATGAGCTCCGAAAAATTTGCATGTATTATCTGATTATCTCCTTTTTTTGTCATGTACTTCTTGGAGACTAACGAGAGCTTTCTCAACTTTAGTGACCTGGACCGTCTCATAATGGATTACTTGGTAATCGAGGGATACAAGGGAGCAGCCCAGGAATTCAGTGATGAAGCAGGCATAACACCGCCAGTGGACTTTGAGTCCATCGAGAGCAGGATGGTGATTCGTGAGGCGTTGCAACGTGGTGACGTCGAAGAAGCAATCACCCGCGTAAATGATCTGAACCCCGAGGTATGTTTTGCGACTATCATTTGAACGTATCTGGAATTGGAAAAGATTAAAGCATTTCATGCACCACTCTCAGACTTTTCAAGTCAGTGATGAGACTTGATACATAAAAACTTCAGTCTTCAATATGATCTATTTATTCTGACATGCGTTGATCGACAGGATGTACTGAATATGATTGTGTTTCTCTAGATATTGGATACGAACTCTTCGCTGTATTTTCGCCTTCAACAACAAAAGCTGATTGAATACATACGGCACGGACGCATTGCAGAGGCATTGCAGTTTGCTCAAGACGAGCTAGCGCCACGAGGAGAGGAGAGCCCAGAATTTCTCGCCGAGCTGGAACGGACAATGGCCCTGTTGGCGTTTGATTCGTCGTCGTCGGCACCATCTGCGATTACGGAGCTGTTGTCTCCCGCACAACGGATGAAGACGGCGGGAGAAGTGAACGCAGCGATCCTAGATAGCTTCAGCCAAGGGAAGGAGGTAAAGCTGGTGCAACTCGTCAAGACTATGTGCTGGGGGGAAAGCATGCTGAGTGAACGTGCGGAGTTTCCAAAGGTAATGCGGCGCGGGTTCCGAGATGCATGAGAGCCACGCTGAGATTGCGAACAGGTGGACGTGCACGAGGGGATATCGTCCGGTGAGGGTGGAGTAGAAGCGAGCGGAATGCACGAATAATGGAGAGAAGACGGCATTATTATACTTTGTGTACGGTAATACTTGTCGCTTGCCCTGGTCACGTGGGAACCTGCCTACCATTTGCGGAAGTAACATTGCCATTCTGATTATGTCAGCCACGCCGTCTGCTGCATCTTCCAACGGGCCCATCACTTGGCCGACTGGTAGCGCATACATCCACCTCCCTTTCGCCAGGTATTTCTTCCCCTCCTCCTCCCCACCCTCTCTGCATCTCTTCCTTCTTCTTCCACCACCCTGTCCTCGCCAGCGGCACTCTCCCGCTGATACCCTCCCACCCGATCTGACGCCGTGGGCAACGCGTGCATGCCGTCCCATACCATGTCTGAGGACACAAAGTCGAGCACACACAGAGGCCGTCGAGTGCTCGTCCTCGCCAATCCTGACCCCGGCGACTCCAGCAGCAGCGATGACGATCGCCGCGGGCCAGCCCCCCACCTCCACTCCTCCCACTCGTCCCCGCATCAGCCCTCTTCATGGAATCTTCCGCCATCTCCATATCGCCCCTTCGTCAAGGGTGACAACCCCACGCTAACCACCGATCTTCCTCACCACATCACTTCCTCCCATTCAAACCCCACTCTTTCTTCCCCTTCTAGCCAAAGCTCTAACGCCGTGGAGTCCACTCCTCCTCCTAGCACACCAGGCCAGGCTGCCCCTCCTGACATTGCCCCCACCCTATTTACCCATGACGATGGCTCCGTCGTAAATGAACGTTCCGAGATGCCACAGCCTTCGCGCATCCAAAAGATTTCTGATAAATTTTGGAAGCCAAAGCCCCGCAGGGGATCTTCAAACAATCGTCCTAAGGAGTCTGAAGGTTCACTTCATGTCAGGATCATCCTTCCTTATGTCATGTGCCGTTGCTGACATTCGCATGCAGTCCCCGACCCCTTCCCACTTGCCTTCCCCAGAGAGAGTCATCATGGTTACTTACGACTGCCACGCTTTCACGGCTGTGGATGTTACACCTGCAAACAGCGCGGCTTTCGTCTGGGAACGAATTTTTACCGAGGTTGTTTATTCTCATTTCCACAAAGCAGTTATTAACTTATTCTTATTTTCTCCAGCTCAAAATTCCGGACGAGGATCAATCTCCCGCATTTGCTATCTATCGTACTCAAATCAACCGCGCAGCTGTTGGCGAAGCATTGAGCAATGAAAGTCTATTGCGTCTGATCAGGGAGCAAGGAGATGGCGAAGGCCATCTCAAGTTCCTTGTATGCCATCCTCACGCGCGAGTTCATGAACCTCCCTTGCCCATGTCCCCGGTCAGGTCAATCCCCCCTCCCCCATCTGTTTTTGGGCCCCTGGTCCCTCGCTCAAAAGCCTCTCAAACGTCCCGTCAGGAGAGCATATCATCGGAGGATCCTACTGGTTATGAGCCATCTGTCGTCTCTGATGACTTCGACGATGCAGACAGCCGTGGTACACTGCGTCCTCGGCAATACCCACCTAACCTGCCGGGTGGTTTTGCATCGCCTTCCACTCAAAACATCCAATATCTTGGTCGACAACCACCTTCTCCAGTCTCCGTGAGGCGACGTCAACCGGATCTGAGTAATGGAACAGTCACGCCACCTTCTCACTCAGCTCCTGCGCTAGAAGACACCTTGCCTCGCCGACCGTTTCGCAGAGGTTCCAATGCAGACGAAAGAGAGAGAACCTCGCGAGAGAGCGAACGATTAGTGGACCCGATGGATGTTGAGTGGCCTCGTACCATGCCTAGCTCGGTAGTCGATAAGGCGAGAATAGGTCGCCCTGGAGGGGTTGGTGCGTCTGCCTCTGATGAAATGATTGCTCGGGAGAAGGAATCCGGCGTCGCAAGAAAGCCCTCATTACGGTCAATTTCACGAAGAAGGCCGCAACCCCTTGCTGATGCTGCTTCCACTCGTCCAGTTCGGTCTTCTAATAAGTCGGGAGGAAGGGTTCCAAATAGCTATTTTATCACCTGGAAGGCATCGGAGTCTTCCAGCCCAAGCAGGACCTTGAGAAATACAAAAAGCACAGAAATCCTGCAAAACGTACCACAGACACCCCCACTTCGATCCAATCCTAGCCGCCTACATGCTACATCAAACTCCACAACTGCAATCATGAGAACACCTGAGCCCCTTTCAACTCCACGCCCACGTCCCCTTCCTCCTACGCAAGCTATTGTCGATAACTCTAATGTTGAGGCACACACGCCAACGCGATCTTTTCCTCAACCCCAGTCATCACCTCCCACATCTGCAAGCACTGCGACTTACCTGCCGCACAGTCAAGAGCCATATCCTCGACCGCATTCTGCTTCTCCTGCTCAACGTTTTTCAAGTTCAAATGATATTCCCGGCCATGATACTTCACGTGACAGGGATATTCAACGACCCCTACCCTCTTTCCACCACCAAAGTCATTCGGCTAGCAGCTCTGTCTCGAAATTTGGAGACATGCCATTCAGGGAAGATGGATTTGGTGGAAACACGGTGCCATTGTCATTGCGAGCAGGACCTTATGCATCTCCCTCTGTGCGACCCCTTCTTACTGAAACACCTCCGCGAAGCCCTGTGAGTGCTTCCACCTCCCGACCAGGTACCTCTGCCAGTTCCAGTACTTTTGCATACACGCCTCCCGGGACAATTACAGATTCACGACAAAACTCCTCGTCTAGTGGGCAAGACACACTATCTGAATCGACCTTACGTCCTGGTGAGGGAGACAAAGTCATTTGGGAATTCAGGACACGCATGGCTTCGCAGAAGCTGCCGCAACAGTCGGATCCTGTAGTCGACAGCGTCAGCTCTTCGGATGATTATGCTACTGTGACAAAGGATTTGTGGTCACGTAGACCACTTAGTCAACTCGTTCAGGATAATAATGCCAGCCCCAGATCAAGTCCGCGTCCCACTCTGGAAGTTATTACACAAAATGCGAGTGGCAGCATGCGCGGTGTAACATCTAATTTCATTGTCCCTGATTATATCCCTCCACCCCCCCCGGCGCCGCCGAGGCGCGATCCTCGACCTCGCACACCCCGAGGCGGGCATAAAAGTACATTCGAAGAGTACACTTGGGCTCATCGCCCACCTCCCGAGGATGTATATGATCGTCTCGAGGAATTTTTCCCCGAACACGACCTTGACAAACCTGTCATAGAAGCTAACTCCGGAGGAACTTCACCTACGTCCGCAGACCCATCTCATGGAATTACGAACAATGATCGGGAGAGGATTAATGTCAGAGGCAAAAAATCGATTCGCATCGTTGCCGAAGAACACAAAAAGCGACTGGATCGTACATCCAGAGCCGAATCGTCGTATGGCAATTTGCTACGCCGGAGTACTAAGCTGTGGGGTGGTCATGTAGAAGAGGTCACGACTTCACAGAAGAAACCACCTATCGGCAAACCAACGGTTGATGCATCATCTGGTGGTCCTAGGCGTGAGTAATACATTTATTGGTATTATATGTTCTTAGTTTTTTTTGCAGCAATCTTCAAATGGGTTCGTGGTGAACTCATAGGCAAGGGAACCTACGGACGTGTTTACCTCGCCCTAAATGCCACCACTGGAGAGATGATTGCTGTCAAACAAGTCGAGATACCTACGACTGCCAGTGACAAGAGTGACAGTCGCCAAGCCAGTTTTGTACAAGCGTTGAAAATGGAGAGCGAGACGCTCAAAGACTTGGACCATCCTCACATTGTCGCTTATCTCGGGTTTGAGGAGACCCCGAACTTCCTTAGCATGTGAGTGGTCGGCTTACTTCTTTCGAATGATTATGTATGTTGCAGTTTCCTGGAATATGTTCCCGGAGGTTCCATTGGAAGTTGCTTGCGAGACCATGGCAAATTTGACGAGGAAGTTACCAAGTCTTTCACGGCCCAGATTCTTGATGGTTTGGCTTACCTACACTCCAAGAACATCATTCATAGGGTATGGAGTGTCTTACTATCGACGACGGTATTCTGATTTTTTCCTCAGGACCTTAAGGCGGACAATATTCTTGTCGAGAAGACTGGCATTTGCAAGATCTCTGATTTTGGGATTTCGAAGCGTGCTGATGACGACCAAGCGGCGTACACTGCGATGCAAGGTACCGTTTTTTGGATGGCCCCTGAAGTGATTGGCAGTCAAAAGGGCAAGGGGTATAATTCCAAGGTTGACATATGGAGTGTGGGGTGTGTTATATTGGAGATGTGGGCAGGCAGACGGCCTTGGCCAGACGAGGATTTTTTCACGGTGATGTTTAAGGTACGATCATCATCTTTGTTCATAAGGCGTCGCCCTCGAACAACATTTAGGTCTCTCATGAGGGGAAATCGCCTCCTATCCCTTCTGACGTAGTTCTGTCCGATCTTGCCGTGGATTTCAAGGACAGATGTTTCGCAGTGTAAGCAAATTGTCTCCGGGTCTTCTCCAACAGATTCATGATGTTTTTGCAGGCATCCTGATGCTCGCGCAAGCGCTGGTGAACTCATTCAGCATCCGTACTTACGACTTCCTGAAGGATGGGTTTTCAATGACTTCAAGTAAGCAGTACCAGGACGCCGGCATTCCACTTCTATCTCATTCATCTACTCTTTGCATTGTGTTGCATCCAAACACTCCGCGTCAGGTTTGTTGTTCCATATGTGCTTTTATAATGTTTTGTACTGTGTACACCAACAATTGGTAATGAAGTGTAGTAGCGCTGGTACGTGAACGGTTGAAGTTCCGGTTGTCACGCGGCAGTCAGTACTGTGGTTAGTAACAAAGGAGGCTGTGCCACTTTCCCTATTGTCTTCCTGCTTAATGCAGCACTAGTTCAAGAATGTCGGATACAACACAATCTGATGCATTGACATTCTCCGCAGAGTCATACTTTGCGACGCAGCCAGAGCCGAGTACCCTCCTGGCTGATATTCAGGGCGTAGCCAACTTCATCGATAAGCAGATCGAGAGAAGAAGGAATGTTGTACTCGTAACGGTGAGCAGTGATCCATCGCTTCAGTGCATTGCATGTGTTGATCATACAGTTGGAGTAGAGTGGAGGCACAACAGTTCCATTGGAGCTCAACGTGTGAGCCCATGTTCCGGGTGAAAACATTACCATGACTCATTCGACTCTAGTGTTCGATTTCTTGACAACTTCAGTGCAGGTGTGTTGCCTCATTCTACCATACAGATAGGCTCATTTTTCTTCCAGGCACTCGAGGCGCAACATCCGCGGAATATTTTTTGAAACAGGGATATGCCGTCATCTTCATGCATCGACAGTTCAGCCTCCAGCCATTCAGCCGCAATTATTCCCATTCGACTCATCCTTTCCTTGATTTTCTTGAAATAGATTCCGCATTACCGTCTCGTTCTGCAACTGACTCCGCATCATCACCCTCAAGCGACCCTTCAGGGGACGTGGTCGAGCCACGTATCACAGTGAAGATGTCTGAACGCTCAGCTCTGCTGTCTGTATTGCGCGCCTACAAGGCCGTGCAAGCCGAGGGGGCTCTACATACCCTCGCGTTCGTCACGGTAAACGATTACCTCTATCTGTTACGCGCCATCAGCAAAGAAATGAAAAGATTGCGATCAAAGGCCATGTATTACCTCGCTGCTGCTGTAAGCGACTTCTTTTTACCCAGGCAAAGAATGGTCAGTCCAAGTTGCAGACGATACGTTTCAACAGCCACTGACATGATAAGTGTGGTGTTGGTTAGTCAGAACACAAGATCCAATCGGGAAAGGGTAGTCTGCATATAGAGATGGATCAAGTGCCCAAAGTGCTGAAACAACCATTGGTTTCGGAGTGGGTTCCTGGTGGATTTGTGGTCTCCTTCAAGGTACGTACGGCAGTAAGATATCCTACGATTGCTTTAACGTCAGATTATCAGCTAGAGACGGATCAAGCGCTACTCATACCCAAAGCACGCCAGGCACTTGGAAGATATGGACACCAAGTTGTCATTGGAAACGATCTACACCACCGAAAGCATCGCGTGGTATTGGTGTCGCCAAAGTCAATTCCGTCGGACGGTAAAGCTGGTCCGAATGGGCTTGAATACGAAGAAACGTGGATTGAGATAGACGCCTCGCCATCTGCACCACCCAAGGAGATCGAGGAGGATATTGTAAGAAACTTGGTAGTTCGTCACGATGCTTGGATAAAGCGAGCCGATGTATAAGAAAACGAATATGAACTGTCTTGTAAAGTGTACGTGTCGGAAATCTTAGGCCTCGGGCTCAGGAAAACTGAAGCTATTGCGTCGACTGTAAATTCTCGACTCATGAAAGCTATGTCCATCTTCCCCCTCCTGCGCGCCGGCTGACCACGGCCCGATAAGGTGCTTAGTGCAGTGGCTCACGCGTGAACCTGAACCGACTCATTGCATCATAAGCAGAATGCACCCATTAATGGACATGGCAGTCGTAGAGTATGTAAACTTAAGCACGAGCGAATCGGCTTTCAAGAGAGGTTATCTGGACGGGTGAAGCCGCCTTAAAGTATAGATACGTTGCGTTGGTGTGATGGCATTCATAAATACTTTATTCACGCACCTTTTCATCATAGTCAAACCATTCACCTTCCTGGAACTCCAAGTCAAATATTGTCTTGGAATCAGTGCCTCTGCATGTCCATCCCCCCCTCTGCAACTTTGTGAGCGCATCATTAATGTGTTGCTGACACTGTACACACCGGGTCGAAGTCGCTAAACTCTAGACCTCGACATTCCACTACCAGAATGCGAGAGAAGGACCGAGCGTGGTCCGCCGTGTATGAACAGATGGGAATTGACTTGTCGAACTTGGCCGAATTTTCATGTTTGCAATTCGAGCAACGCCATACCAAGTGCGCCGTTCCATGCCTACTCCCGCTGACCTCGCGCTCCTCCTGAAGGTAATTAGGGTCAGAGACACGGAAAGATAAATATTTTTTCACAATACGGTTGAGAGAGACCAGCTTTGGATGAGCTTCACGACAAGATGTGCAGGTAACCTGGACGAGTTGTAGCCTCGATAGATGGAGGGAATTGAGATGCAAATGACCTTGAAAAAGAACTCAAAGTCTTCCGTGGAAGGTTTCAGATCGGTAACATTCTCCAGGTCGGCTTTGATCTCCAAGTTCAGCCGCTGGGAAAGAATTGACTATGGGGAGCATATCGAATGCTGGGACGCACCACCATATTTATCGATCGCACTAGTAGTAGTAGTAGTGTTGTGAGTTTATGCTTGTTTGGCAAGAGCTTTCCACTTTGTTTCTTCACTCGGAGCAAAATGCGGTTTGCGCTGCAGCATTCTCGGTCCGCCTTCTCCTCGCTGCAGGTAGCTAGACAGTTTCACTGCACGCCCTGCTCCTTGGTACGGCGAGATGTTCCAAGGAAGATGCCACTGCCACGCGATTTGGTAGAGTTTGACGTCGAGCAAGACTTCCCAGAGTTTTCGGACAACGACATACCGTCTGGCGCTCACATCGCTTTGCATCAGCAGCGACAGCTTGCATATTATATGCGTCTCATCGAGAACGAGATGCCGAAGTTGGTTGGTGCGTAGCGCAACTATATGTGCTCAGAAGCATGCCGAATATTTTGCAGCCTTCCGTAAACCTTTCGTACCACCTGCTGCGAAAGCACCCCTAGTCATTCGGTCTGTGGACTACGCTGGAGAAGAGCACTCTCTCACTGCTAAGCGAACCGTCGTTGTTCCGGTGACGCAGTTACCATTGCTCAGTGACAAGGCTATACACAGAATCAAGTTGCTTGCTGGGCCACGGTGGACCTTCGACCCCCCCAAAAATGCTGGCGTTTCGTCACACGACGAGCAAGGGAGCCATGGGTACATCCAGATTGCATGTGAGGACTTTCCTCAGTCAGCAATGAACCTGAAGTGGATCAGCGACACGATCGACGAGCTTGTCTCCACAGCAAATGTGCGTCTATTCCAGTGCAGTATTTGAAATACTGCGACATGTTATTACAGGACGAAAAATCGACCGGTTATGAAGGCCTTCCATTAGATACGAGACATATTGAAGCCAAGGTCAAGAAAGCTAAGAAGGGGGATCACGCTCGTGGGCGAACGACTCGGCCTAGTCTGAAGGATTTTCCGAAAGAGTGGCTTCCGCAATCACCGGCTCATGTTTACCAATGACGGGGATGTATTTGTTTCAATCTCCGTTTTGATCGGTGAATATCATCTATCGATTACTATGTGCGATAAGATAAGTTGGACCTCGTCCGTACTACCACAAGCTGCGATGCACAACACAATCCGTGCCTCCGTCGTACAAACGTGCACTGCATCATACAACCTAGCAGATACCCTCGAAAAGTTTGAGAATCTGACAAAGCTAGCGAAACGACGAGATAACACTCAGCTAGTGGTCTTTCCGGAAGCGTTGTGAGTCACTTTTTGCTTGAACGAAATGGTCCTGGACCGTGGACCCTGGTAGCATCGGAGGATACCCCAAAATGTCTACATTTGGCTGCGTCGTGGGTGAACGCAGTGCTCAAGGGCGAGAGGAATATCTGCGTTATTATAAATCAGCGATCGATGTGCCTTCGGCCGCCATCTCGCATATCGAAGCAGTCAGCAAGGAAACCGAAGTCTACGTGGTGATGGGTGTCGTTGAGCGCGAAGGAGGCACACTGTACTGCACAGTGATCTTTGTTGATCCAGTCGAGGGACTCGTTGGAAAGCACCGAAAGGTGCTGCCCACGGCCATGGAGAGGCTGATTTGGGGGTTTGGGGATGGGACAACACTGCCCGTACTGGAGAAGACGTTCTCGTCCCCAGGGAAGGAAGTAGTCACGACAAAGATATCGGCGGCCATCTGTTGGTAAGTGTGATCGTGCTTGCATGTCGATCGACTCAGATCGGGCTCAAGGGAGAATTACATGCCATTGTGTAAGTGATCGTATGGAGATCGAGAGCAGATCTGACCGAGACCGGCTCTTGTGGGCCAGTGAGAACCTACTATTATTCTCTAGGAACCCAAATTTATTGTGCTCCGACCGTAGACCACCGTCCGGTTTGGGCCAGCTCTATGATCCACATTGCGTCGGAGGGGCGATGCTTCGTTCTGTCGGCATGTCAGTTTGCCACGGAAAGGGATTATCCTGACGACCACGCGGTTGGGGACATCAACGATCGCAACCCTGACAAGATCATGATCAATGGGGGAAGTATGATCGTCGACCCGCTCGGAAGGGTGCTCGCAGGGCCGTCGAGGGAACCAGAGGACATTTTGACGGCGGAACTGAATCTCGACGATGTTGTGAGGGGCAAGTTTGACTTGGACACGGTGGGACACTATGCGCGACCGGACAGTGCGTGTCATCGGTGGAATGGTTTGGATGAACAAACTGACGGAATGAACCAGTTTTCAAGCTGACAACCAACACATTGTGAGGGTGGCACAGTGGACAAAAGGGACGTTTATTCTCCGATGGCGTATATAAGAGACCGGAGCATCGCTAGAAAGCATTCATCCTTTATCACACACGATGTGCACCCACCCGTCCGCGGATGCACGGACAGCGCTCTTGGCGGCATACGCTGCACGACAATCGGGACACAAGGCGGACGGGGCTCTCGGTGGGCGGGGCCGGACGATCTACAACGCGGAGAGGGACGGGGCGCTCCATGCGCTGGCGGAGATCGAGGCGGAGGAGGCGGCGCGGCGGAGACGGTGGGATCAATTTCTGATGGCGGCGGGAGGGAAAGCGGGGGGGTCGTCAGAGGGGTCGGTGCCGACGGCGGAGGTGGCTGCCGAGGAAAATTTGTTTGGGTTGTATATCCATATTTAAAAATATTTATTACATACGCGCCACTCCAAGCAAATAAAGGGCAACATGAGACGCTGGTGTCAAGTTGGTTCCTCTTCCCAGCCCCAAAAGTAAAAAAAACTCGTCTCTTCGTCTCTTCTTCATCGTCGCCGTTCGAGATGACCAGCTCGTACGTCTCCTCACCCAACCCCAACGGCTACCCGAATGGCTCCAGTCCTGCCATCCAGCAGAACTCCACCGGTATTTCCCCAGTCGTCCGCAAGAAGCTCATGGGCTACGTCGGCTTCGCAAATCTCCCCAACCAGGTCCACAGAAAGAGTGTTCGCAAGGGCTTCCAGTTTACCGCCATGGTCGTCGGTTTGTTGCATCTCTTCTGTGTTCGCCCTCTTGCTTACCCCACCCCAGGCGAATCGGGTCTCGGAAAGTCGACCCTCATTAACACCCTCTTTAACACGCCTCTATACCCTCCCAAGCAGCCTCTCCCTCCTTCCGCCGAGCATCCAAAGACGGTCGCCATCGAGAGCATTGGTGCAGGTGTGTCCCTTCCCCCCTTCCCTTCCACCGTCTTCAATCTCTCCCCTGCCAGACATTGAGGAAAACGGTGTGCGTTTGCATCTGACCGTCGTCGATACCCCCGGTTTCGGTGATTTTGTCAACAACGACGATAGGTATTGTGTTTTTCCCCCCCTCTAACGACGCCCTCTTGACGCGTCTTTTAGCTGGAGGCCCATTCTAGACAACATCGAGTCCCGCTTTGACTCTTACCTAGAGCAAGAGAACCGCGTCAACCGGCAGAAGATCATTGACAACCGTGTCCATGCTTGTCTTTATTTCATTCAGCCCACCGGCCACTCGTGCGTCGCGTTTTTTTCACTCTTTTTTTCGCTCTCATTCGCTTGGTAGCCTCAAGCAAATTGATATTGAGTTCATGCGTCGACTGCACACTCGTGTCAACCTCATTCCCATCATTGCCAAGGCTGATACTTTGACTGACGAAGAGATCGCTAACTTCAAGGCCCGGGTAGGCTCGGCTCAATTTCTTTCGTGCAATGCTCTCATCACCCATCGCAGATTCTTGCCGACATTGCCCACCATAAGATCCAAATCTTCCAGGCCCCTACCTATGAGAATGAGGACGAGGAAACATTGGCCGAAGTGGAGGAAATCGCCAGCAAGATTCCTTTTGCCGTCGTTGGGTCAGATCATGTTGTCGAGACATCTGACGGTCGTCAAGTCCGTGGTCGTTCTTACCCCTGGGGTGTGATCGAGGTGGACAATGAAGAGCATTGCGACTTTGTCAAGCTTCGCCAGATGCTTGTCCGCACGTACATGGAGGAACTGAGGGAATACACTAACGACGTTCTTTACGAGAACTGGAGAACCGAGAAGCTGCTCAGCATGGGTGTCGCCCAGGATTCGAGTGTGTTCCGTGAGGTCAAGTGAGTATCTATCGTGGTTTAGGGGGCGATCGTCGCTCACCTCGCTACAGCCCCTCGGCGAAGATGCAGGAGGAACGCATTCTACACGAGGCGAAGCTCTCAAAGATGGAGGCCGAGATGAAGATGGTCTTCCAGCAAAAGGTGCAAGAGAAGGAATCCAAGTTGAAACAGTCCGAGGAAGAGCTTTATGCTCGGCACAAGGAGATGAAAGATGCTCTGGACAAGCAACGCGCCGACTTGGAAGACAAGAAGCGGAGGATCGAGAGCGGCCGGCCACTCACACCGGAAAAGAATGCGGTCAGTGCATGCAGCCTCCATTTGCGTCGAGTGATTGATTTGTTGTGTGCAGACCAAAAACCGTCGCTTCCTCCGGTAGAGAGCGGGTTGTGTGTGCGGAGTCGAGCTTTTTCGTTACAATACGTTGTGGTCGTGCGTTCTATTATCTTTACCCTGGCCAGCGCCGCTTCTAGTTTATCGTTTAGTCCTCTTGCTAGCGTATATTGTCGTTTGCCGTTCCCTATACCGCGCTCTGGAACATTTGCACACTCGTTTGACTGACATTCGGGCTTGGTTACCATTTCTCCCTTGTCGTATGATACACTCGTTGTCGTTGATGACGAATGTCGTGGCGTCTGTCGTTTTTCTTTATTGTTTTGGTTAGGATTTTGATCTCTGCAAGGACTATTATACCCGGTAGTTGCATTGCCACTATGTCAACAGCGATAAACAGAGATGATGTGCTCGGTGGCGGCGTCCCGTCGTCGTTCTCGTCGTCGTCAGCGCCATGGACAACGTGCAGCCCCTCCTGTCCGCACTGGACGTGTTTGCGCGCGCACCAGACAAGGCCTCCTTGGACAGCGCAAACGCGTGGCTCCAGGAGTTCCAGCATTCTGTAAATCTGCTTTCGCCCTTGGCCCACCCGTCCGACCCGCACATCTGACCCCGCCCCCGACTTTGTCCTAGCGCGACGCCTGGTCCACCTGCGACCTCCTCCTCTCGTCCCCAGACGCACCGCTCCCCGCAAAGCTCTTTGCCGCCCAGACGTTCAGATCAAAGGCATGTGCCAGCCCTCCATCCGGCCCTCCGCTCTCATCCGCCTCCAGGTCACCTACGATCTCCACCAAGTCGATGCCGCAAACTTGCTCCCCTTGCGAGACACTCTCATCGCCGCCCTCCAGACATATCACGCCGGGCCCCGCACCGTGATCACCCAGCTGTGTCTGGCAATATCCGGTTTGGCCCTCCAGCTGCCTCAGTGGGACAACGCAGTGCAGAACATCATCGAGTTGTTTGGCACCAATCCTGCCACCGTACCGGTCCTTCTGCAGTTCTTGACCGTTCTCCCCGAAGAATTGTCCTCCAACACGAGAATCCCCGTCACAGTAGGTCGGCCATGGTGCACCAATCCCGGGACTGACGCTGAATTCAAGGACGACGAGTATCGTGAAAGGTCCATCAAACTTCTCACTGAAAATGCCAACCAAGTCCTTGATCTCCTCTCGATGTACATACAAGCGCCAGGTGCGTCTTTCGCCGTCCTGCTCTTGCCCCTGCATAGTGACTTTTTGTTCAGGCGTGACGACGACCGTGCAAGGCCAAGTGTTTGGCTGTCTCCGCTCTTGGCTCGCTGCTGGCGAGGTCGATGCATCCGTTTTCGCCAAATCGCCTCTCTTTGGTTTTGTCTTCCAAGCTCTGGCCTCCGACGAGCTGTTTGACACCGCGGTCGATGTTCTCTGCGAACTGATTCATGAAACACAGGAGATCGATGACAACATGCCCGCCATAGAGCTCATTGTGCCCCGTGTCATCGCCCTAAAGGCTCAGCTTGTGGAAAAAAAGGAAGATCCCGAAAGAATCAAAGGCTTGGCGAAAGTCTTCGCAGAAGCCGGCGAGACTTATCGCCTTCTCATTCTTCGTCATACAGAGACTTTTTTTCCAATCGTCGAAGCTATTGGTCTCTGTTCTGCATATCCAGACCTTGACATCGTGCCAATCACCTTCCCCTTTTGGATGCGCCTTGCCCAAACTATCGGGAAAAAGCCTTCTGTGGAACCCCTGTTCACCGAAGCCTACAAGGCACTTATGGACGTTATTATCCGACATTTGCACTTCCCTCCCGATACTACTGCCTTGGGTTCTCAAGAGGCTGACAATTTCCGATCTTTCAGACATGTTATGGGGGATACTCTCAAGGACTGTTGTCTCGTCCTCGGTGCGGATACGTGCCTACTCTTTGCTTACAATCTCATCACCCTGGCGCTTTCCCGTGGCCCTCAGTCGGTTTCATGGCAGGAAGTAGAGGCGCCATTGTTCGCGATGCGATCCATGGGCGCCGAGGTTGACATTGCTGACGAGAATGCAGTTCCGAAGATCATGGATCTGATCCCGTCTCTCCCAAGTCACCCTAGAATTCGTTACGCTGCCCTGCTCATCATCTCCCGCTACACGGAATGGATTAATCGTCATCCAGACTACATCTCCTTCCAGTTACAGTATATCTCCGCTGGATTTGATGACCCTGACACAGAAGTGAGCGCAGCTGCTGGTCAGGCACTCAAGTATCTTTGCCAAGACTGTAAACAGGTAACGTCTCTACACGCACGCCATGGACGACCTTTCAACTTCCACACAGCATCTCGTAGACTTTCTTCCTACCCTGCACACGTTTCTCAAGACGACAGGATCCAAATTGGTTCAAGATGACAGGCGGCAAGTCTACGAGGCCATCGCGTATGTCATTTCTGCTATGCCAATGGAGAAAGCAGCGGAATCCCTTCGATCTTTTTCGTTCGACATTCTATCTCAAATTCATTCCATCACGGGAAAGACCACACCTGTCACAAAACAAGAATTGAAAGAGATAGGCTGTAAGCCAACAACATATTTCTTTGGTTTATTACTGACGAGCACGTCTTGCCCCAGACGGTCTGGAAAATTTAGAAGCCATGTTACATGTGATTGGTTCATTTGGTGATCAGCTACCTGCAGCCTGTCAGAACACCTGTCAGGAAGTCTGGGCCATTTTTGAAAGATTTATCTCAAAGTACGCCTTTGACTACGACACCGCAGAGCGAACCACACGAGTTCTCCGACATGGTGTCACGTTGTTTGGCCAATCAGCTTTTCCCATCACACCTGCCGTCCTATCGTGCATGGTTACGTCGTTCGAGGCAACTGGTTTCTCGGCATTCCTGTGGATTGCAGGCAAACTTGTGGGGAGGTTTGGTCGTGGATGCGATTCAACCCTGCAGACTGCCTTTTCGGCGCTGTACGAGCGATCGACGAGCAAGATTGTCAGCCTTTTGCAGACCAAGGCTCCGGCTGATATCCCAGACGGTAAGTGAAGTATATGTACTCTGGATGAATCTAATGCCATTTTACAGTTTTGGAAGACTACGTTCAATTGCTTTTGCAGTTGCTGGAGATGGTCCCCGACGTCTTTTTCCAGTCCACGACGTTCCCACTGGCGTTTCGAGCTTCTATGGCAGCTCTTACACTCATTCACTCCGATCTTCTTTTTGCAGCATTGGATTTATTCCGGAATATTTTAACGCATGACAGCCTTGTTACCTCTTCGACGCAACCGACGAAAACTATAGTGTATGCAACGGTCATCAAGACGGTCGTGGAGAAGGAAGGATTTGAATTTGTTGGCTATTTACTCGATGGCCTTGTCGGGGACTTTCCTGAAGACTCGGCTTCTGCTGTCGTCTCGATCTTCCGTTCACTCGCCGTCATCTTTTCTTCGCAATTGTTGACATGGCTACCACCGGTGCTGCAACAACTTCCTACGTCCGCTGCACCAAATGAGGCCAAGGAGCAATTTATGGTGGATGTGACCAAGTTAGTGCTCGTTCAAAGGACGTGTGTCGAGTTTTCAACTAACAATCCACAGTGCTGTGAACACTGGTCACTATGACAAGGTGAAGTATTGTATTCTTGGCCTTCACAGAGCCTCTCGAAAGGCCCGAGACCGTCGGCGGGTTAGTGCACTGGAACAGTGATGATGATTGTATTGTCGTGTAGCATGTAGTAGTAGGCAAAAGTCTTTTTTTAGTTGATCACGCAAACACGCCCAAACTGGCTGGCAAGGACACACAGCCAAAAAGTGACATATCCCGTATTCTTCCAAGTCCTGCCATCATATCATGCTCTCTCGTGCTGCTCTCCCCATCGTCGCGAGCGGTATGCGGCTACGTACTTGTTCCATGCGCTTGTGCTTACACTTTTCTCAGCGGGTCGCCTGCCATTTTCCTGCTCAACAACTCGACGAACCTATGCCGACACTATCCAGAACTTGCTCATCCACAAGGATACCAAGGTCATTTGCCAGGGCTTCACCGGAAAGACTGCGAGTAGATCCATTCGCGCGCGTACAAACTGCTTATGATACATCGCAGGGCACTTTCCATGTAACAGAAGCCTTGGCTTATGGCACCAACATGGTCGGTGGTGTGTCCCCCAAGAAGGCAGGCCAGACACATCTTGGACTACCGGTATTTGGCACCGTCCGCGAGGTACGATCGTCTTGGATGTACGCGGAGCTTTCAGCCTCACCGTCTCGCAGGCTGTCAAAGAAACGAGCCCTGACGCTACCGTCCTCTACGTCCCGCCGCCCACCGCTGCGGATGCCATTATCGAGGCTATTGAGAACGAAATTGGTCTGATCGTCTGTATAACCGAGGGCATTCCTCAACAAGACGAGATCAAGGCATGTACCGTTGATGCCATGTGGCATTTTTTGACCGCCTATGTTGGTATAGGTTATGAACGCGCTCAAGAGCCAGTCAAAGTCGCGTCTCGTTGGCCCTAATTGCCCGGGTATCATCAACCCGCTCGGTTGCAAGATGGGAATTCAACCCGGACATATTCACAAACCGGGCAATATTGGTATGTTTTTGACACGACGTGATGTTGGTAGCGGCGACAACTCTCTGTGCAGGAATCGTGTCTCGATCTGGTACATTGACGTACGAGGCTGTTGCTCAGACTACTGGCGTAGGGTTGGGCCAGTCGTTATGCGTCGGCATTGGAGGCGATCCTTTCCCTGGGACGCAACACGTTGATGTCATCAAGGTCTTCCTCGAGGACGATGCCACAGAAGGTAGGTTTTTTCTTTCTGTTTTTCGTGAGAAAGGGTGGTATTCACGTGATCAGGGATCGTCATCATTGGAGAGATTGGGGGGTCTATGGAAGAGGAGGCAGCAGAGTACTTGGAAAAGTACAACAAGACGAGGAGGAACCCTAAACCTGTTGTTGGTTTCATTGCAGGTCGCACTGCGCCACCAGGACGGCGTATGGGACATGCAGGTGCCATCATTTCGGGCGGTAAGGGTAAGTAGCACAATACGCGGTCGAGTGCAGCTTGGTAACCACTCAAACCAGGTGCTGCGTCAGACAAGGTTGCTGCGCTGGAAAAGGCTGGCGTGATCGTTACTGACAGTCCCTCAAAGATTGGTGTATCGATGCTCGAAGTGGGTCGTCATGCCTGTGAACTGAGTTGACTTGCTGATGTAGCTGCACAGGCGATGAAGGCCGCAGGGCTGGCTTAGATACCAATATTAGGGTGGATCGCTTATATAATTAGATAGACGTTCCCATTCGATCTCATGGCGTATGCATCCTCGCCAGCACTCTTGGAAGCGGCGGCGTACTTGTCGTCTGCACCATCACTAGCCAAGGTGTCCAACACCACGAAGCTTGAGGTCGAGCAGGTTCGTTCTTTGGGCGAGTACGAGCACCTGACAGTCTGCGCGTTGCACGTCGACAGCTCTACGGATTGTACAAGTATCTCGTCGTTGCGCCCGCACCGCAGAGCCCGCGCCCATCGCTGTTCGACTTGACCGGCCACGCTAAATGGGACGCATGGAGTAACGTCGGAAAAGAGTACGCTGATCGTGGACCGGATGCGGAGAAGAGATACCTCGACCTTGCCCGGGGGCTCGGATGGGTCCCGGGCTCCAGCCTGAGAGTGGTGAACGATGGACAGGAAGAAGAGGTGTGGGACGAGGACTTGGGCGTGAACGTGTCGGTGTCGTCCGCGCAAGGTAAGGGTGGGATGGGCGGATCGGTCAGTGCCATGGCTGCCGCTGGAGACGGAGGAGAAGCAGGACTGCACGCCTCTGCCATCCGCGGAAATGCAGACGAAATCACTCGACTGCTCGCCGCGGATGCTTCGATCGTCAACCAACGGGACGAATACGTATGCCAACACGCCCCGCACGATCCCCTGGCGATTGACGTTCGTTCGCAGGGCTATACGGCGCTCCATCTAGCCTGCGATCGGGGCAGCTTGCCGGTCGTCAAAGTACTCATCCAACGCGGTGCAGACGCGACGCTCCAGGTCAGTCGTCGTTGGCCAACACGCAGCATGGCTGGCCTTGACGTGTTTTTTTTTCAGGACTCGGATGGGTTGACTGGATTCGAATTGGCACAGGTTGCGGGGCACGACGAGATATGCACCTTTTTGCAAACGGGGCTACATTAATCATGCGTACGTCGAGGGGCGGGGACATGTATGGAGGTACAATAGATGGGTCGGCATATCTGCTCGATCAGTGACCTGATGATGATGGCGAGACGGAACCAGACGCGTCACCGGCTTCAGACGACACAGTCCGCGGTCCAAGCGCCTTGGGATGGTATTTCGAGTCGGGCGGTATGATCCCTCCCTACGCCATTAAGCAAAAAGGCAGCCAAGACGGGAGACTAGCGCACCCATTCCAACAAGCGCACTGCAGATTTGCTCGGCATCGCCCCGACGCCGAGCCAATACTTTATCCTCTCCACGCTCCACTGGACCGTCTTGTGCGCCACTCCGGGTGACGGGGCGGGGTTGTAGATGCCGAGAAGCTCTGCTGGCTTTGCGTCACGGCGTTTGCGCTGGTCTATGGCGACGAGGTGGAAAATCTTGTTGTGCTTGCGGCCGTGCATGGCCATTCGAATGCGGATGGGCATATCAACGAAGAAAGTGGGCGAATGGACAAGAAAAAATTCGGCGGGGGAGCTCGTTGTGTGGCACTATTTGTGTATCTAAACTACTCGTCCCCGTCCGGTCCAGCACTCCCCGGTATCAGCTGCTCGTCGGCGTCGTCAGCGTCGGCGTCGGCGACAAGACGACGGCCAGTCACCCACCATGCAGATGTTGTTACCGTTGAGCAGCGTCTGCGCGAGCGCCGTCTTTTTCCGTCCCTCCGGCGTCATCTCGCTGGTAAATTCGACTGGTCATCTTCGCATGAACATTCACAGCAATGCACCCACTATTCTGTCACATCCTCCAGCACCATGTCTGGGATCTATCA
This sequence comes from Austroboletus novae-zelandiae, assembly GCA_038090275.1. Classification (NCBI taxonomy): domain Eukaryota; kingdom Fungi; phylum Basidiomycota; class Agaricomycetes; order Boletales; family Boletaceae; genus Austroboletus; species Austroboletus novae-zelandiae. Next base: position 167,157 of record JBBPML010000004.1, on the reverse strand, counting down.
ACCATCGCCCGTGACTCGCGGCCGGATCAACTCACTGACGAAATCATCAAAGCCTAGGAGCGTCCCTGTGAACTCCCGGTCGCCTTTCATGACCACCCATATCCGCGATCCAATGCATCTGTCGATGAGCTCTGTCGGAAACATGGTGTCATTCGCGCTTTCCTTGTTTGCAACGAGCACACTTGCCCAGAGGAAGGATTTGAGACGTCATCCGTGGCGCGTGGTCGTGGTCAGGATGAAATCCGTCTTCACCGATTTTGGATTTCGTTCTATTTACCACACAATTATCACCTCCGCTATGATAACATTCTCTCCTACACAATCCATCCTCCTACTCGTGCGGGTGACCTAGCGTCCGTTAGACGCATGTAATTACCCATATCCCGCGGCTGCCTACAATGCTCAACGTAAAGCAAGAAGAAAAGAAAAAACGGGGCGTGTCTCGTACGAAGAAAACGGTTTTCGACAAGGATGTTACATGATCATGATAAAGGACATTGGCGATACACTCGTCGCCATATGATCCAGGTCACTGCTGTGTAAAGCTGAACCCTCCTTGTGGTGCACTGATATCCTGGAACTAGACGACAATTGAGTAGACCCTTGGGAACAGCAACATGCACACGTACTGTGTAAGCACCAGAGGCATCGACGGCCGGTGCACTGATCGCAGCGTCCTCTTCTTCGTCGGGGAAATACTTGTCCATGATATTGAACGCCTTTTTGTAAATGTCCAAGTTGTCGTGTGATTGAAGGTTGTGGATGGTGACCATGCCACCGGCTTCCTCGGTGAATAGAGCATACTGGTTCACAGCCCCAGGGCCCGCTGACTGCTTGTCGGACTCGCCAACTTTGAGAATGTTGTCGAGACCGTCAAGGGCAACTTGAATGATCTTGTTATCCATCATCTGGAGGAGATCGCAGAGAGGCTTGACACAACCCTGAGAAACGAGGTAACGTATCTGCGAAGGCTCGTGGAGACCTCCAGACGTCGCGTTGGAGATGGCCCAGCATGCTTCTTTACGGGTCTTGAAATCAGCATTTTGAAGGATGTTGATCAGAGGAGGAATAATGTTGGCCTCGATGACAGCCTGGATCTGAGGCGGTGATCCGGCAGTGATGTTTGAGATAGTCCAGCAAGCTTCTTTCCTGATTCCCTCCTTTGGCGACGATAAAAGCGAGAGAAGGGCGGGAAGGGCACCGGAAGCGATAACCACTTGAGTCTGAAGATCATCTCCGGTGACAATGTTTCCGATGGAACGCAGAGCGGGCGTCTGGACGGCGGTAGAACTGTGCATGAGCAAGTCCACCAATCTCCTACACACCGCAGACTCGATCACGGCTTGAATCTTGTCGTTGGAACCGTCAGAGAGATAAGATATGGCCCAGCAAGCATCGATCAAAATTTCGTCATCCATCGAGTAAATCAGTTTGGTCAACACTGTCAAGGCGGGAGAGATCTGTTACAAATATCAGGAAGGGACAAAGGATGGACGGCATGTCATTCACCAGCTCCCATTCAGGTTGAGGGTTCTTTCCTCGGCAAAAGTTGCTCAAGGTCCAGGTGGCATTACGAAGCATGCTCAACTTGTGGTTTTCACTCAAAAGGGTCAACAGCGGCCGTAAAGCACCCTGTTGTAAAACGTAATCTCGACACTGGGGGCTGTCGCCCGCGATGTTCCCAAGTGCCCAGACGGCTTGTTCGCGGACATCGAGTACGGGGGATGACAAGAGGTTGATAAATTCGGGAACGGCGCCAGCGTTTATGACGACCTGGGTATGCTCGGCGGTTCCAGATGCGATATTCGTGAGGGCCCATGCAGCCTCAAACTGTGGGGGGGATTGAGTGGGTCGGAGAGGTGGCACGAGCGGGGTGGCTTACCTGGAGCATGGACTGGCCGGTGCGCAAAAACTCGACGAAGCGAGGGACGACACCACAGTCGATGACTTTTTCGATGGGTGGATTCTTCTCCTTGGAGAGCAGCTTGCGGAACTTTGTGGTCGCGTCGAGCTGACGATCAGGATCGGCGGAAAAAACGCCCGAGATCATCTCTTCCGCGAGCTGTGTGCATTTTTGAGGGCGAGAAGGGACAAAGGGGGCAGGAGACGCACCGGTGGCTCCCAGTCTCTCGCAGAGGTTTCCTCATCAGAGTCGACGGCAGAGGTCGGGAGGAAGTTTCTCCTCTTTGCGATGTTCTCTTCGCGTTTCTGGCGCCTGATCTCGACCTGCTGCTCTTCGCGACGGCGCCGCAGATCGTCCTGCTTGAGACCGCCCTTGTTCTTGTACGCTGGAAAGGACGCGTTCGGTGAGGGGTGTGTACTGGAGAACGATGTGCACGTACTGGCTCTGCGGTGTTCCATTGTGCGGGACTCCATGATGGTGTTGGTGGTCGCGTCTCTGCTTGGCCTCGACGGGCTCAATCGCAGCCCATCGCCTTATCAGCCACTTCCATTGTCACAATCCGTCATGTCACACGTTGTCACTACTTAGATTACTGTCTACCCGTCATATCTCCTCCTCGAATTCGTACTGACGAACAAACGTCAGTGCACCCCGCCAACACCGTATCGCACACGCACCTCGAACGGCACAGGGGGCTCAGCCTCTCCCGTGCTCTCGTCCAGCCCGATATGCAAGTTCCGCTCACCTGCCACAGCGCTACCGTTCCCCGTCACCTCCACGGCAGCAGCCGGGTTAAGGTCCATCAGCTCCGCCTCCTCGCCCGGCCGCTCATCCACCAGCATCAGGATCCCCCCTCCCCCGGCGTGGCGCTCCGACAAGACACCAATTGGTCCGCCTCCCTTTTTGCCAACGCCGCTCCATGTCCTTCCGCCTTTACCACCCTGCGTGTAGTGTGACACCGGCCGCACTGGTTGGTACCGTCCCTCTGCAGGGAAGCTGATGTAGCTCAGCTGCGCCGGCGTCACCCGCGAAAAGTTGGCGACTTTTTCAAAGCTGGGTTCGGTCTTTCGCTTCGACGATATGACCTTGGACTCTTCCGATTCCTCCGTCTTCATCTCCGCGTCCACATCTTTCTTCGCGTCTCCCTTCTCGTCCTGTGGAACAATTAGCAACCCCGATAATCAGCTACGTGTCGTTTGTCTCACAGTCTCCATCGCATCCGAATCTGCGGCCGCCTTGCGCTTTTCTCTTGCCTTCACCTTGGCCGTCGTCGAAAGCACTGCAGTGGCCATCTTCGCCGCAGTCTCCCTCTTTGGTGGCGTCGCAGGGGCCGGATAAGCAAATAAGCCTGGCCGAGCATTTGAGATAAACTCGAATTGGGGCACCTATAACTATGTCGGCATTGACATCCCTCGGCTTTAATTAACTCACCTTCAAGTCTTCGTTCAGGCCTATGATGGCTGTAGGCTCAAACGCAAGACATGCGCAGTGTGCGAGGGGGTACCAGTACCAGAATTGACAAAACAACGCCATGCCAACAATGGCATTTGTATTTCGACTTCCGGCCCCGCTTTGTAGGCTGATAGTCACGTTGCGACCTCCAGCGTCGATGAGCCCTTGGCCAACCGCTGCGCCAAAGCGTGCCATCGGATCCTCGTGTTTGTCAGAAATAACCTTGGTATAAAGTGCACGCGTCGATGACATGGATGGTGACGATGCTTCAGATTGTTGTACAAGGATCATACCAAGAGCAATAAATGCCCCTTGACGGACAAAGTCCACGCCATCCTTGGTCATTGGTTCCAGAATCTCGACAGCATCCTACAACGTGACATGTGTCAGAGCTTGAACCAACCTCTTAACATCTTCTCACCTGCAAGCCCGTGCCCGCACATGCAATACCGAGTGCAAGAGTAGCCCCGCATCTGACATGTGGATTGTAACTCTCGCTAAGAAGTTGAACTATCCGGGGAACTTGACCAGGGTTCTTAAAAAGGAGGAATGCAAGCGATGTGACTGCTGCTCTCCGTACGTCATCCGACGTGTCTGAAACAGCGATGTGTAGTAATTGGCGGACAGCATTGTTGTTCGACGTCCCAGCATATGCAAGCGCGAGGGTGAAGACACCACCGTATCGTAGAATGGGGTCCTATACAAGTGCATTTGCATCGGTATGACGTGACCAAAAGAGGGAAGCTATCTACCTTCTCGGTCAACAACGATTCGATCGTCTTGTCAGCCTCCTCTTGTCGGCCATAGAATACAAAAGCCAAAGCCATGGCCAACCCTCGAATGATCTTCTCATGTTGTGTTTCTCGTGCATAAGTGATCATCTCGTCTGCACAGTTCTGACTAGCAGAACCTAGCATCACAAGGCCCATGGCATATCCTGCGGCTTCGCCGGCAACAGCAGAGTCCGTGAAAAGCGTTTCCTTGAGATCGTCATATGCTCCAGAGCTCCATCCGCCCATTCCAGCAATCCCAAGGCCCAAGGCTGCACCATGTTGCACTATTTCGCCTTGCGCGTTCTTGAGAGTATCTCGAAGATAATTCTCCATGGTCTCGCCGTCACTACAGCCGGCATTAATCAAGCCCAATGCGTAAAGAGCTCCACCCTCCGAATATGCGGCTCCCTGAATTTGGCTCTCAACACCATGCTGAGGGAGATAGGGCCCAAGAATATTCATGCCTTCCTGGAAGTATCCCTTGTGGATGACTCCGAGGGCAGCGGTGGCAGAGAATTTTGCCCAATTCGTTGCCATACCTAGCCACTCGAGATTTTCTCGAAGAAACACGTCCGAGGTCGTTCCGGAATGCATAAAGGCATTTTGCAGCGTGAGAGCAGTGTGGTATATCGATGACCGAGGCTCTAAGGACTCCTAGATAAAATGAGCTACATGCTAGTGATCGTAGAGAGATATTACCTTGCTGTTCTTCAAAATCAGCATGTCCACCTTGTTTGTTCGTTTAAGGAATTCAAGATACAATTTCACGGACTCCTGGCCGCCGAGGATATTGCGGAGCTTATCGTAAATACTCTTTGTTTCCTGTTCGCCACAAATGATTACGAAAGAGAGTCAAACTGGCAAAGAAAACCAACCTCGGTTCCTTCTGGTAAATGCTTCCGGACGCCTTCCAAAAAGTCTCTTGAGCCACCTTCAACTAAATCAAAGGCGAACTGGTACGCCAGAAGCCTTTCTTTGGAAATCAATGACGTCAATAATGGTACGACCAGAGAAGGATTATTGAGTGTAACGAGGAGTCGTGCAAGTGAGTGAATATGCGAAGACTTTGATTTGAAGGATGGCGCGGGGAAGAGCGGCAGTAAAAAGTTTAGGATTTGATCACGGTAGGAGAGGGAGAAACCGGTATCAAGAGCGGCCTCCATCGCATAGGACAGGAGGGTCACATCACCAGTGATGCCGTAGATTCGAGAAATCACGTCGAGACGACGAGACTCGAGCGCAATTCCAATTGCCTAACAGGTAAGAGAATGAGGAGCAGGTAATGGCACGGGGTAACGATGAAATGCACCTGCCTGTACTCTCCTTCGTCTATACAGCGCTGGAATATAGATTCGATGATAGACTGTAGGCGAGGGTCGATCTTGGTGCCTGCGTAAGCCTCTTCTGAACGCTGGTGAATGAATCGATCTATGGCTTTGGCTAGGTGGAGACAATGTTTGTCGTCGCGTTCGTAAAGTCAGCAGGAGACGCACAAATGACGGTTTCGATGTATTCGCTCATGTGGTAGTCGCGAACTTCTGTCTCGAACGCGCTACCCGCGCCAAGGGCAAACGATAGGGCTTCGTCGTATTCGCCGAGGTAGTAGTAGACTTTACTGGCGAGCAAGGCAGCGAGATCGCGAGCAGCTTTGGGCATCTGGTCTGACTCGTACAAGATTTCACTGTACGACATCTTCGTGAGGAGAGAAAGTAAAAGCACGATGAAAGAACGTACATTGAGGGAATGTGCTCCGATATTTCTGCCCAAAACTGGGGTACGAGGGGGTGGAGGGCGGCGAGGGCATGCTGTTTGAATGCGGCGTCGGGCTCCGAGAGCAGGGCGAGGACGCCGGCGGCGGATGACTGGGCGCGGACGGGCATGACAATGAGGTCCTGTTATGCGACGCGTCACCTCTCACTGCACCTCAGGACAGAGTCTTTCAATCGGAGACTGTCGGAGATCTAACTCTAACTTGCTGCACCGTCCCGACACGACCCGCTCACCGACACCACCAGCACCATGTCCTCCGTCCGCGCCTTCTCCCGCCTCACGCGCACCTTTGCGACCGACGCGCCCGCATCCTCCGAGTACTTTACAAAGCTCAGCGCTCTCCGCGAGCACGCCGCACGTGTGTACCCGCCCGCCCTTCCAGACATTGCACTCACCCACTCTTCGCAGACACCACCGACCTCTGGCGCAAAATCAGGTATGTGACCAGCATCCCCGGCGTTCGTTTTGCTCACCTTTTGTCCAGTTTCTACGTCGCTTTCCCTGCCAGTGCGTCTCGCCGTTCTTTCCACTCCCCGTCTCACGTTCATGTCAGCTCTCGTCACATGCGCATGGGTGTACAACGTCGAGACTGAGCACGCCGCCCATGAAGATCCGTTGATAGAAGCAAACAATGGCAATCTTCCTCAGCCTCCACCATACCCATATCTGAACCGCAGGGTCAAGCCTTTCCCGTGGGGCAGTAACTCTCTGTTCTTCAATCCTAGAGTGAGCTGCCACTATTTTTCTATTTTGGACTCGTTGCTTATCGTCGCAAAGTTCAACAAGGATATGAACGAGTAAATTGACCTAGAATACTTGAACCCACTTGTTTCCTGACCTTGCTGTTGCAACACGACGATTTGGGCCTTCGATTGTCGGTCATAAACAGGTGTATCGAATGAGTCGACATTGCACGTGTGCCGTTACCACTGACGTGAGGTTAAGCAAGCGGAATCGTCCGCACACTTGATACGCCTGAATTTTTAGTAAGTAGCTGTTTCCGGTATTTGATGTAGCAGTGAACCATTTCAGTTTCTCTCAGCATGCCCACGGTAGTGGCTGATGGCCAAGAGTCGCATGACAGGGAAAAGGGCATATACGAAATCGAGGATACACCCGATCGGATGATCACAAGGCGTTTCGGCACCTTGGGCCCCTTCTCCAAGCTTTTCGACACTAGTGTCGAAGCAAGGGGCGTCGGAACATTGGAATATGTCTGTTCCCTTTACATCTAAAGGGTCTCTTTTTGACTCCCGCGCAGAAAGTCTCCCTCGTCTCCTTGTGCGCAGACTGCTGCAGTGCCTGTGGCTTCGCGGGGTCGTGTGGACCTAGCAGCAACCACGAGAGTGGTGCAGCACCCAGCAAGCTCCGCTGAAGTTGGCGGCTGCCGGCTTGAGTTTGACTCTGCTGTCTCTCGCAGCGACCAGCTCGCCCGGAACAGAATATTAGCCGTAAAAACAAAACCTGAGAAGTCCATGAACAGAAAAAGAAAACTGAGCGCAACTGGGCTCTGTCTACGCCTCTCTAAGTCTCAAAGCCCTATGTGCACCTCCCTTGGTGCTACCCATTAAGCGGTTTTAACTGATTTTGGTACCTCTCCAGTTCCCTTTCGGTCCTCTGGTATCCTTCCCGGATGCCCTTGTATGCCCGTTCAACAATGGCGTTGCTGATGCCTACGTCAAGGAAACCATTCTCCACAGCTCGGTGAGGCTCTTGACAGCCCAATGATGGGCTCTCCATATGTGGTCGACAAATTTGAGCGCGCTAAATCAAGCACACTAGAGCTGTTGTTGAGAACGTGGGGCATTTGTTTACTGCTAATAATGATCTAGGCTTTATAACAAACGATAGCTTGCCTGCATTTCACATCAATTTTCTTCATGATTTGGTATCTCTTTGGTGGGTTTTTGTGTGGATTTTATTACATTACACAGATGCAAGGTCTATCAAACAAAGCAGCTGCATTTTTCCAATCAAATGTTCTCAAGTCCAATTGAACCAACGCCACACTTTATTCTGTACCTGCGCTCCAGGTATGTCTGACGTCCCAGTCAGGTAGGAAGCATCCCTTCCCCTCCATCTGTGTACCTCACCTCGCAACCAGTCTATCCGGGGTCGCGCCTTCTACATGCCGTTGTCGTCTCTGCTCCTTCGATAAGACACCCTAAACGGCCTTGGAAGGGCGATGTTCGGGGTAGCGGTAGCCCCCTGATGAGAATTTTCGCAGGTTCGAAACTTATTCGCACTGTATGCGGCGTTTCCAGCGGCCCGCAGTCCGACCCTAATCCTTGAAGAGGGTGCCAGACAGTCGAGCAAACGGGCTCGGCAGCCCAAGTATCCCTCCTTCACACACAGCCATAGTCCGTCACACTCCGAGTTTGACATTTATAACTACACCGATGTGACATGACAGCTGTTCCGTTCACTGACACACGAAACGGACAATAGATTCGAAACGCTTGATACGCCGGAATGTTTGGTAAGCACACTTACTATTTAGTAGGATGCGGATTGCCGCAAGGGTGCCATTTAAGATACCCGATGTGGTCGGTCTCCATGAACAATTTTAACCACTTCACTCCCCCTCATCCCTCAACATGCCTTTGGTAGCAGCAGACGGCCAAGAGTCTCACGACATGGAAAAGAGCGCCTTCGCCGTAAATGCTGAAGTATACAAAATCGAGGATATACCCGATCGTGCGATCGCGAGACGTTTTGGCATCTTCGGCCCTCTCCTCTGCAAGCTTTTCGACACTGGTGTCGAAGCAAGAGGCGTCGAGCGTGTTCTGGAACACCAAAGGGAATCAAAAAACATTTGGAATAAGTCTGTTCCTTTTACATTAATCCTGTGACGTCCACTTACATCCTGTTCATTGTAGCTTTTTCATGTGGTTGTATGTACTATTTTCCCTCGTTCAATTACGTTCCTACCTCATCAACGGAATAGATCGATCAACGTGGGACTTTTGTCAATACCTGTAGGCGCATTGGGTCAACACTTATTCAGCCTCACCCTACCGTGCGTTTTTCATTGTCCATGAGGCCTTGTAGTTATCACGGTCCAGTCATGCAATCGCGACCATCCTGGGGTTTGGCGCTCTTGGATGCATGGCAACAGCTTTTATTTCCACCCTTGGCCCGCAAACCGGCTTGCGTACGATGATCGTTGCTCGCTATAGTTCGGGATACATAGGTGGAATATTCTACTCTGTTATAAATATCATCGCTCAGTATGCCTTCTGCATGCCTGATGCATCTGCCCTACTGAGACCCGCTGTTTAGGTTTGGTTTCGCAATAACAGGTGTTATCGTTGGCGGACAAACACTCGCTTCGATCAATCCAGGCACTCTTCCGCTGGTCGTCGGCATCATCGTCATTGGCACCTGCGCCCTCATTCCATGTTTTATTGGTTACAACATGGTTCACACTTATGAGCGGTACGCTTGGATCGCCACGATGTTCATCATGTGTTGTCTATACGGGCTCGGTAGCAAGGCCGGGTATGATCTACATGCACAAATGGCATTGGAAGATACGGGAAGGGCACTCAGTTCTGACATACTTGGTTTTGGCGGAGCCATCTTTGGTGCGACTGCAGGTTGGGCGCCCGTCGCCGCCGATTACAATTGTCGCCTACCGGCCAATACAAACCCTTGGCGTGTATTTCTCCTGACATTCTGGGGAGCGTATCTTCCACTAGTCTTTGTGATACTTGGTGCCACATTGATGACAATCACTAATCCCGACTACGTGACTGCTTTCGGTGCAGATGGGAATACGGGTGCGTTAATCGCAAAGGTATTATCACCGTGGGGAGGTATTGGGAAATTTTTTTTGGTGATGTTGGCAATGAGCATAGTGTGCGTTTCTGCTCGACTAAACTTTGTCCTCAGTGGGCTGACGTTTCCATGCAACAAAGGGCTAATAATATTCCAACAATGTATTCTGCGGCACTCTCCATTCAAGCACTCGGGCGACCCTTCGCCGTGGTACCCCGTTTTCTTTGGGTAATCTTCATTTTCCTGGTCTACACAACTATTAGCATTGCTGGACGAGAGTACTTTATTGCTATTATGAGCAACCTCCTGTCCATGCTGGGTTACTGGACAGCGTTCTTTGTCGTCATTCTTGCAGAGGAACATTTTCTGTTTCGCCGAAAAGAAGGAAGGTTGCGCGGGTATAATTTGGAAGATTGGGACAAGCCCTCAAAGTACGTGCCTGCTGTTTTTATGGTTCATGATGTATTTGATCTACGTGGACTTTTCGATCCGTAGACTTCCCATGGGCATTGCCGGCATGTTGGCGTGTTGTTTCGGACTCATCGGGGCGGTTGTCGGAATGATGCAAACATGGTATGTTGGGCCGATTGCAAAAGTGGCCGGTACAGCTTCTCGTGGTGCTGATCTTGGTTTCGAGGTATCTCATCTTTTCTTGAAATTTGACTGCGACGCTGATCGTTTACTTCCATCTGTAGCTCTCGGCGGGCTTTGCGGCGGTGACATTCCCGCCTTTAAGATGGTTGGAGATTCGCTTAACAGGGCGGTGAGCTCGAGCGCTTGCATGTGACTCTGTGAGGGTATTTTCCATACTGTTACGCATATTAGCGTACATGTTCCGCCTCGCCATTAATCATGGCTTTTTTATAGTTCTTTGAACACTTCGCAACCAGCGATTCGAGTTTAGCTGAGGGAAAACCGACGCCTGATTTATGACATCGAGCAACAAACATTGTAGTATGAATCTGTTGGCCCTATCGCGCTCGACTAGCACATGCCAATGATGCTAGGGTGATACTTACATATGTGTGTTTGGGAGCATAGGATTTGAGAGGGACTGAGAGGTCCCCATCCGAAAGAGGCAAGTGTCGTAGGGCACCAAGTTGTTCCGCGCGCTCACACACCATGCCCCGCCCCATCATCTCCCCGTCTGTCCTCGCCTCTGATTTCGGACAACTCACCGCAGAATGCAATAGGATGATCAAAGGCGGCGCCGAGTGGCTCCACATGGGTAGGTACTGTCCACCGAATCGTCCTTGTGCCGCGACTGACCACCTGTGTGCATTGCAGATGTTATGGACGGGTACGTTTCGTCAGATCGCTCTATCCGATGAGACCTGATCGCTTTCGCAGCCACTTTGTGCCCAACATCACCATGGGTGAGTTTGTTGCTCGAAAACGCTCATGCCATCCTTATCTATGCACACAGGTGCACCCGTGCTTTCGTGTATATCCAAGGGCGTGCCCGGAATCTTCATGGACTGCCACATGATGGTAGCGCAGCCCGAGAAGGTAATCGTACCTCCCATCTTGTGACCATACAATTGTCAACTCGTCGATGACATCCCAAGTGGGTCGACGACATTGCTGATGCAGGTGGCGCGTTATATTGTTTTCACATCGAAGCAGCTAGTAAGGCCATCGTTTTTTCTGTTTGATTTTTTCGTCCATCTCATACGCCAAAGCCGATCCCATCTCTCTCATTCGTGCCATTCATGACCGCAACATGAAGGCCGGTGTCGCCATTTCACCCGATACACCGTCTACGGCGATTACGGACGAAATCGGCACTGCAGCGGACATGCTATTGGTCATGACCGTATATCCCGGTAAGGCACGCATGTTTGATCGAGACGAGTCTACGAAACGCTTGGGCTAGGTCGTGGTGGCCAGAAATTCTTAGACCGCTGCGTTCCAAAAGTTGCAGAGCTCCGTGACCGATTCCCCGACAAAGACATCGAGGTAGATGGTGGTGTTGGCCCAAAGACCATTGACGTCTGCGCTGAAGCTGGTATGTCCGCCATTTGGAGTTGCGAGTCGGAAACTGAGGCCATATGGGTACATAGGGAGCAATGTAATCGTAGCAGGAACTGCAATCTTTGGTGCTTCCAGTCCAGAGGACGTCATTTCAACGCTGAAGGCCAGCGTTGCCACTGCCCAGGAGAAGAGAGCACGAGCACACTGATCCGTCGAAAGGAACACACTTGCAACCAGTAGTATGTATTAGAATCCGATGTGTTATCGTCCTATGCACCCAGAGCCAGATCACCACTATGAATCTTCACAGCGAATGAACCAGCGAGCACTGACACATGGAACGAATTAAAGAGGCGAACGGCATGAACAAGAAAATAATGGTTATCAGAATACTGGTATATAATTGCCATGGGTTGCACTGGGAAGAAGTCAGAGTTTCTAATCCAACAGTAGACGAGAATGCAAATTGGATGTACGATTATGCGCCGTCATGGAAAATGGGGAGTTGAATATCAGAGTAAGTAGATTGTCAAACAGGCAGTGAAGATCACGAGCCGAACAACGGTTTCCCCAACAATCGTCACCATTGAAGCCATTCTCCATACATATTTGGCCGTTCTCCACGAATGTATGCTTCAAAGGTTCGTTTAAGCACAGTTGCCCAGTCAAGGTCCCGTCTATCGTCAGTGGCTCTGTCCACCCATTCCTCAGGCTCGGTGTCTGGATTGGCAGCAGCACGTGCGGCCCTTTCGCCGGCCGAGAATCTCGGCCCAAGGTCGGGCCAATTACGCGAAGGATCAAACGGCTTCCACCTGTTCGGAGTTAAACAGGAAATCGATACCAATTCACAAAAAAAAGTGCTCACCAAAAGTTATGGAAATGATATGAATAGGCACCACGGAAGAACCCTTCGAAACCCATAGCTTGCGGGGCCGCGCTATTTTGAGTCGGCGTATTGAAAAAGTCGGCAAATCTTTTGGCAATCGCTCAACAGTGAGTCTTTCAGTGGATATATTGGCACTCACTCGGTGAAATATGGTTGTGGAGGTCGCTCACGCTGGAAGACTTCAGTGTTGAGCCATGCAGAGTCAAAGAGAGCATCCGGAAGGCGCAACAAGAGACCTTCTAGATGTGCATCCTTGGTGTATCGAGAAACCGTCATGGGATGAAAGTCCAGGCCGTTTTTGAGCGCCGTGCGGAAGAGGAATGTTCCAAGAGCAGAGTTTTTGTTCATGCGAAGCACCGCAGTATTATACTTCTCCAGGCGCGACCACCGGTATGCGAACGCTCCCTTCCAGCCCCAAAGTTCCTCCCAATCCCGCAAGAAGATGGTATCTGCATCAAGGTATATGCCGCCAAACCTGTGGCACAAGACAAATCGAGCCATGTCGGACAAGATGACGGAAAGACGATCGTATGACGACGAAGACTTGGAACCCGTGCGGTTAAGCATGTCATCCTCGTCTGATTTGTCGTTGGTAGACGGTTTCGAAGCTTCGGCCGTGTCGGTACTATTACCCTCCGATTCGACTATCGTGGAACTCTCCGTGTCCTTCGATCGTTCAACGGGAACATTGATGATGTGACCTCCCGAATTAAATAGAGTTTCCCTGAGTTGTCGCCATTCGTCTTTCAGTTCGGGAATACCGTCCAGTTGGTCCGTGGTGTTCCAAAGCTTGAACTTGATAACATCCTTGAACCGGGGGTGTAGGAACGGAGCTGCCCATGGATTGGTCTTGAGTTGTTCATACATGTCAGTAAGCGCCGAAGAATTTGGAACGGAGGCTGCCGGGCCAGGGTTGATCCACAACCAGAACTCGGGGCGACAAACGTCACTTTCAAAGTCGTCTTTCAGATCAAGGCCGAGATTTTGCGTGAACAGAAAAGAGAGCAGAGCGAGATATGGTTTGTCAGTGAAGGGACCGGTCCAGAACATATGGAAGAGGCGAGGGTTCTCCGGGTCACATGGTGATGGAAGGCTGGAATAAGGGACGTGTTGCAGAGTCTGGCGAAGGCGCAGAGGAGGCTCCCATTCCACTCCGCGCTTTTTCGTCAGTCCAGCGTTGGGATCCTGGGCGCCGGCAGGTTCCGCGGAACGGGGTGCAATCGCATTTGGCAGCGACACTTGGACCGGTTCGGTAAAGTTTTCGCGCTCTTGCTCCATGTAGACGTACAACCACTCGTCCATCTTACCCCTCCTCATGTGATTCCCATTGTCTAGACCAGCTCCAAGACGTAACACTTCTAGGCAATCACGAACATACTGCGCAGGGATGAGATGGATACAGAGACGATCAAATCGAACGTGCCTTGTTTTGCGAAAAATCACAATGGTCCATGACAACATCTAGATCAGCAACAGAACCGGGAACGGGGCGTGGGGCGTAGGCGACGTTCGGCGGCTGACTATGGATATCGAGGTACACGCGGCGTGGACCATCCCCTCGCGTCGACGTTGCCACAGGACCTGGAGGCGGTCTAAAACGGGAAGGGATGGAGGGAACTTTAGGTGGAGGAATAGCAGGGTTCAACGGGGGAGATGTCAACCCAATTTGCTCGGGAACTGGCAGTGGGTGTCAGTGACGTGATAGACCGATAGTTTGACGCCTTACTTTCTCTCTTGCTGGGGTAGTGGCCGCTAGCGATTTCCCATTCCCAAATTTGTTGAAGGTCCTCTCTGCCAAAGACGAGGGTCGATGACTCGCCGAAGTTGGGGGTCCATTGCTTCTCCTCTGGGGCAAACTTGCGGGCAAAGGAGAAGAAAGTACAGAGAGAGGCGATCACGAGCAAAGAAATGAGGATTGGCGTCCGTCGTCTGCCGAGGCGGGAGAAGCCAAGCTGCTGGATGCGGGTGGGGTTCAGCATGAAGAGACGGAGCCTGCGGGTGGGGACGCCTGGGATTGGAACGGAGACGGGGACCGTCCAGGACATGGAGCGCGTATGCCTGTGCATCTTCTCCTGCACGGCGGAGGAGTAAGTGGGGAGGCTGTTGGACAAACGGGCCTTGTCGGGATACCCATTAGCGCGTGATGGCATGGAGAAATAGGATGCCATGCGGTGGGCTCGCGAGGACGAGGCTTTTGTGGAGAATATGACAAGCGAGAAAATTCAGTGCTCAGCAACCGCGCTGGAAAATATTTCCTCTCTAGTACATTCCGCAGCACTCTGCCGACATTGTATACACAAATCTATCATTACACAGCGGCGAATTCCACCCCATCGAAATCATCACGCCCCCAGCGGCTGCAACACCAGATCCGCCAAGTCGGTTGGGACCGACAGAATCCGAAGCGTGTTGGTGTGTCCAAGGCCTCCCTTCCATCCTTGGACAGCGATGATAGTCGTGCCTGTCTTGATTATGTTCAAATCGAGCGCATTCTTCAATCCGAAGCGAATGCGGTTGTCAACCTGCGCGAGAATCTCGTTCAACACATCTGCAAGGGTCCTTGGACGACCAACTCACATCCTTTTGCCACTGGCTCTCATGAATGCCGCGTGGCTCAGGGTACCAGAATGGGTAGCATCCCCGGTGCAAATGAATCTGACGCGCAGTTTGTTCGTTGCGCGTCACTGGATGGGGACGTGCCACATCAACATGCGTATTGCTTTGCTCTGAGACAAACTTACCGGTGAGGATTGGCACCAAGGGCCGGTACTTGGAAACCAAGCGGGCAGTGTTGCCGCTCGTAGATAGTACGAGGATAGCACTGGCATTCTGCTCTGAGGCTGCAGCAACCGCGGCAATCGCCACCGTTTCCACCGTCTCCGTGGGTCGAGACTGGATTGCCCTCAGGTCATCATACAGAGGAGGGTAGCAAATGGCAGCTTCCGCAAGAAGACACGTCTCAGCCATCATGAGAACTGGCATTGAATTTGGTCAACTGCTCTCACTGAGGAATGCTGTACACCTACCGGACTCCACGGGATAGCTTCCCTTGGCCGTCTCTCCTGACAACATGACGCAATCAGAACCGTCAAGCACAGCATTGGCGACATCACTGATTTCAGCGCGCGTCGGCCTTGGGTTGTACTGTGGGATTTTGTTATATTAAGCCAGTGCCACAGGCGACATATTATCTTGGCTCACGGTCATTGACTGTACAAGGTTAAATTAGCACTCGGTTATGCCCAGCAACACAAAGGTTTCACCTCAAGCATTTGAGTGGCAACGATCACAGGTTTACCCGCGATGTTACATTTTGAAATCATCATCTTCTGGGCCAGGAAAACCTGACTTGCAGGAATTTCGATACCAAGGTCACCACGAGCCACCATCACACCATCACATTCGCGCAAGATTTCATCAAAGTTTTCGACACCCTGTTCGTTCTCGATCTTGACGATGATCTTGATATTGGCACCATCGGGACCAAGGACCTGACGGATGTCCTTGACATCCTGCGCACGGCGAATAAACGAGGCAAAAACCATGTCGACGCCATTCTTGACACCGAATAGCAAGTCCTTCTTGTCCTTTTCAGAGAGCGCAGGAAGATCGACATCCGTCTTGGGGAGGTTGACACCCTTGCGGGAAGAGAGGGTTCCGTTGTTGATTGCACGGACGCGGACGTTGGGACCGTCGATGGACAAGACGAGAAGGGATAGAATACCTAAAAACAGAATTAAACATATGGCTCAGGTACCACGTCAATGAAATTACCATCGTCGATATAGATCAACTTTCCGGGTGCGGTTACCTTGGGAAGATTTTTCTGTGACGAGCGGTGAGATCACCAAAAGTTATGAGCCAGCAAGAAGTACTAACGTAGTCAAACCAAAGGCGCTCGCTGTCGCACGATTCGCTGTATTTGTCTTCAGTCGTGATTATGAACTCATGCCCTGCCTTGATAGGGACCTAACATGGGGGTAAGTCTCGCTGATCAACAGAGACCAGCATATATGCGTACATCTTTTCCGTCCTTCATCAATCCAGTACGGATCTCGGGACCTTTCTGTGTCACGATGAGCTCAACCTCTCCATCGGTCATTTTCAGGCACATACAGTATCCAGAGCGATCGCGACCGGGCGACCGGGCTTGCCTTTACACATCACATCAGCGCGGGTTCGCCATCTCGAAACAATAAGCAACTCACTGGCGACCATTTTCCTGGTGTTGTCGATGACGCTCTGGTGGTAGTCATACGAACCATGGGAGAAGTTCATGCGGACTGACGACGTGAGCATCATGAGCAATGCGCTGACGGGAGGGGGACTCACCGACATTGACGCCCGCGTCTCTCAGAGCGGAAAGCTTCTCGACAGTGTTTGTGTTGGGCCCTACGACAACATGAGCCGATCGAAGCACCAAGTCAAGAGTTCGCACCAATCGTCGCGATGATGGCGGTCTACAAGGTGTGTGAGCATCGAGTCCATCGGCCGATCAAGGGCGGTGACGAACCTTGCGAAGGTACTTGGTCTCTGCGGTGGGCTGAATAGCTTTTGCGGGGCTGAGGGTAGTGTTCCACTCGAGCTGAGAGCGGATACCGTCGTAGGTGAACATGGTTGGCTTTTTGGTGGGTGAGGAAAGGAAGCGAGGATGGGAGTGCGATCTAGGCTTTCTATAGTGGTAAGGGAACAAGGGGAGACGTTCAGCACCAGATCTGGGCGGAGAGAGACGGCTGATGGCAGAGAAAAAGGAGACGGAAGCGATGATCATAGGCAAGCCGGTCTTTTATCGATCGTCTGGATATATCCGAGTCCGACTTACCTGATGCTCAGCGCGGACGGTGAACGCGATGTGGCAACGACCAAGAGACGAGTTCACTATCCGCCAGTTTTTATCGCTAATCGGCTTGACACTAAACCCGCACGTCAATTTGGCCCGCCAATCCGATTCAAGTGCGGCCCTTAGACGAACGTGTTCGCCCCAACGTTTGTACCTCTATTAACAGCTTGTGGGGCTGCGCCGGACCATCTAATTACCATTTCAACATTAATAAATGTCCCCACTCCATGCAAATGACTAAACACTTTATGGCGGGCCGGTGGTGCTAAAGCAGAATGTATATAGCGGGAAAAACAAACTAGCGGATAGCAACAGCTGCGATAAACTTTACAGTACCCTCAGTGTCCATCCGTGCATACCTCCGTCCGCGCTCGCCGCAGCCTGAGCAGCAGCAAGCCACCCTGGATCCGGTGTTGGGCCTCCAGGCGGTGTGAGAACATGACCGGGAGCCATGCCACCCAGATCCATGGATTGAAATACATTCTCGCAAGCTATCGTTCTTCCAGAATGGTACCCTACCCCATCTGAAGCCCTGATAAATAGAACAGGCAGACTCCTCCCGGCAATCGATGGTTGTGGAGAGTTGGCTGCTTCAGGGCTTCCGTTGGTAGGTCCGTCTACCTTGCTGTCACCACCAGATGATGCCGTATGAGGTCCGGGCGTGGCTCCATCAACGATCAAGGCACTAGGGGGCATGGCTTCTTCCTGGAGCGCTTTGATAACTTCACTGAGTGAAGGCATCTCCACCGTCACCAGCGTATGTAATGCAGGGAATCTCCCTGTGGAAGCGTTACCCTGTACGGTTGCATCATTCGGCGTTAATTCAGTCGACGACCCCGGCATTCCACCGCCGTACGAAATATTCGTGAGCGGTCCTGGAGAATGCGGTGGATAACAACGTGCACGGAGAGGACCAATGTTGCCAAGGTAAACGGTGAGCGGTTGCTGTGTGCGTGTTTTCGTATCTTCATAAAAGAAGTTGGAAACGGCCAGTTCCAGAGTATTATTTGCTGGGCGATAAACAGGAGCGTTGAATAGAGTCGGGAATGGCGTGATAGGAAGTTCGGGTATCGAATTATTCTGGCCAAATGCATCGAAAAACGTGTATTGAAACTTGGCTACGAGTGTCAATGGTTAGCGAGTCGAGTGGGCAGAGGTGCATGAGATGCATACAGATGCCGACGATCGTCCAACAAAGATAATCATCTACTTCGTCAAACAGAAGTCGAACGCCATCTTTCGTTTCGTCTCGAAGGCGAGCCTGTGAGAAGATAAGAGGATGTGTTCCACCTTGGGACGACACACCAGGGGTGGATGGTGCGACGCCTGGTGGGCCAGGGACGGGGCCTGCGGCGGACAAGTAATGTCGCGTGCCATCGGCGTTGACTCGCTGCAGTGCTATTTTTTGCATCTGGCTAACGGGGCCGCCATCTTCTAGAGAAACCCGGCCCTTATCTACTTTGCGGATGACAAGGGGTGCCGTTGCGATGTTGGACAACGTGTCGGATAACACGACTTCACAGCCATACGTCACGGCTTGATGGCCACCTGGTGTATTGTGAACGTGAGTTAGTAGCGCATAATACTTTCAGGTCACGTGAAGACATACCGTGGACCGGCGCGACATCTTCTGGACGGCGAACGACATTTACATTGAAAGCTGACCAGCTGATATTACTGGCACACAATTGGGCAGAGTCAATGGTCATGTATTTGGTGCGAACCGTCTGCGAATTGATACGGTTAAAAAGAGAAACTGGGCCTCCAGCCAGAATGCACGACGAGATGTTACGCGTCTTGGCGGTCTTCTTTGAGGGTTTAGATATAATTGTTACAGGAGCTGAATCAAACGACGCCCAAATACGGCCACCAGCATTATCGCTACTCCCGTCTCCGGCGGACGAGGGGGGGTCCATAATATCAAGAGACAAGGTAAAGCTCTTGGCCTTGGCAGTACCGGTGACGTGGAGGAACTTGAAGCTTCCGGTCATGTTGTTGTCAAGGGATGTTTTCTGATCAAAGGAGCGCTCTCCTTGCTCAGATACGACTGCCATGGAGAGTTGCTGGGAGCGCATCTGCCAAACGGGGCCCTGAATATGGACAATGGGCGGGGGACAAAGGAAGCGCTTCTCGCTGCCGTAGGATTTCTGTGCGACGGCTGCATGGAGACACATTACCGTTGTCATTGGCACGACGCGGGCGGGGTCCTGTGAGACATGATCGCGCACAGTACGACGAATTTTAGGGTGGGGATCGTCCTGCTCTCCCTCGTCGAGCTTGCGCTTGCTGTTCTTGCTGCCCGAGGGCTTATCGCGCACGGACGGTGAGCAACGACGCGTTTAAGCGCTCAGCAGAGAGCTCACCTGGGGGAGTAGCGCGACGTGATGGGAGTGTGGGAGCTGGGGAGGCGGGGGAGGAATGACCCAGTGGTGGAGGGACGAGTCAGGGGAGAGCTGGTCTTTGCGAGTTGCGGCTAGGATGGACTGGAGAGACGCGCCTGGATCGGGATTAGACAGGACGGAGGGGGCGGCGGAGACTATAGCGGGATGAGCGTGGGCGACGAGGCCGTTGTTGGTCGTGGGTGGCGGGTGCTGTTGGGGCTCGACAGCGCTAAGCTGCTGGGGAGTCTGGTGGGGAATGTGGTCAGCCGGGGGTGAGGTTGAGTTTACAAGGATGTCGAGGGACGGCTGGGAGGGGGAGGGGGGTCCCGGGGACGAGCTCTTTGACGCAGCCTGGTGGAGGGCGTCGAGGTGAGCGGCGTCGGGCATTGAGATGTGTGGGGAAGAGAAAGGATGGAACGTCCTCATAACAGTTTCCCGCCAGGGATAGCGACGTTGGCTGCCAGCTGTGGGAATCGGGAACAGAGGTGGGAAAAAACGAGAGAGCGTGAGTCCCTCAAAGTGCAAGACACGCCCCGTGATGACAAATTCCCACAGCAACACGTGCTACCCGTGGGAACTCTCTGCCGCAAATATACCCCCAAAGCATAGCCACCTATTGATGTCCCTACTTACAGATATCGTGCGCGTGCACGTACTAGAAAAAATGAGATAGCGCTGCTAAAATACGTGGGGATATTCCAATCAACTTGGATCAACAATGAAAATGAAAATAGCGTCCATATGTCAATATAGTCCCTGTATGAGTGTCGTTATCGTGTCCGTCTAGGTCGGTGGGTCCCGCAGCGTAGCCGACTTCCGTCCTTCTCCAGCACCCTCCCGCGCTCGGCTCTGCCCAGGGAACGGCACTGTCGCGCTGCCAGGCCCCCGAGAGTCTCGTCTAGGTCCCCGCACGCCAACCTCTGCATCCTGTTGGTATCGTTGCTGCCAGTCCTCCACTCTCAGCATCGATTGCCGCTTCGAAGAGCTCGTCGCATTATGTCCGATTGCGGCAAGCCTGTCCGCACTCAGGCCGTTTCCATTTGGGCCGGCTTTGCCTCCGTCGACAAATCCCGAGCCTCGTTTACCCGACCCGTCGTCCGATTTGCGCTTAGCTCTTTCCTCCCGCTCGTGTTCCGCCACTTTCTCCGCGTGACGTTTGCCCACAACCTCCCGCTCAATGGCCATTGATCGTTCCCAGCGACTTTTAGCCGCCGCCAGGTCCGCAGACTTCTTCTCTGCTTGAGTGATCGGATTTTGCAGTCCCCGCATCTTCTGTCTATGGCGTTCCTCCAGTTCCTCAAACGTCGCAACCCGTTGTGGCTCAGCCTTCTGCGGTACAGGTGCAACCACGTTGCCACGAGGCAGGATGAAAGGCACGTTTGATGTCGCGTCCTGAGCAGCAGGTTTAAGAGGTCGTGTGGGGGGCAGCACGATGGGAATGTTTGGGTTAGGCTCCGCCGAGTTCTTGGGGCGAGCACGGGAGAGTATAGTGGGGACCGTGTTAGACGGAGGGTTCTCGAACACAGGAGCATGACCAGGCGCTTGAAGCAAAACAGTAGGGATGTTGCTGCTCGTACGACTCTGCGACTTCTTCGCCTTGGATAGTGTGGCAGCGATGGGCACGTCTTCGTCTGATGTGTCCTTGGGCGTGGTCTCGTTGCCGCTAACCTCGAGCATGCTTTCACGACGCTTGCGCTGAGCGAGGGCCTCAGTGACTGCCTGGGGCATTGGAACACGTTGAGGATTGGGCATGGTGGAAGAGACGGGCGTGGTTGGAATGGGGGCAGTGACACCGGATGGCGGCTGAAGTAGCTTACGGTCGCGTACGTAAGCATCCCAGTCATCGTCTTTTGGCAAGGGCACACTCGTGGGACGGCTAATGGAGGCGCCAAGGGGGGGCGCATCAATTAGTTTGGATAATTCCATGGACATGGTACGACCACGTGGATCGGGTTGTCGAGGAGGCCGAGTGCGAGCAGTGATGGCGTTCTCGAGATCGCAGCTGAGAGTGCGACGTGAGGTGAGTGAAACCTTGCGAGAGCGAGAATCATCTGACTCTACGCCAGGCGTTTCGGACCGCAACGCATCAATGGAACGCCTGATGGTCTGGATTTCCGCAAGGAGTTCCTCCTTGCGGGCAAGTTCACTCAGTTCGGCGGAAATCTGGGCTCTTTGTGCTTCCTTGACTTCCTTGCTCATGTCTGGGCCAGATTCGGCTATGAAGCCCGCGGGGACATCGTCCTGAATTCCAATTCCAAGATCCAGATGGGGGAGGAGAGTACCACGAGCATGAGAGTTTCTAGTAGCGTGTTTGAACTCATCTTCGGGTGTCGGTGCTGCCATGAAGTCGGACACTCCAGATATATGCCGAGCACGACCACCGACGAGGGTGAAAGTGGAAGAACGGCCCTCGTTTGATCCAGACGTCGGAAACTCTTTCATGAGAGGTGTGCCCGAATATCCGCTACCTGTGCGACCGTGTGTTCCCAGAGATGGGTGGTCATTCTCCCACTCCTCTTTCTCTTTGGTGAGTTCCGCGAATCGATCAGACACGTTTAGTTCGGCCTCTTCGTCTCTGCGCCTTTGTTCTTCGGCGATTTCTTTTAGCTTTCGCTGGAGAACACGGAGAATGCGCAACTGGACTGCGCCTCCCATGAGAGCAACGGCACCAATCAAGCCAAGCTCAATTTCCATGGTTTGCGTGACGGGAAACGCGATGTGGTTGCTGGTGTATTTTGGGAACATGTTCTTGAATCCGAGATTCCACACGTAAAACTGCCGGGAGATAATAGGCACTAGGACAAAGAGGGCTAGCATGGATTACATACCTCTTTGAGACCGGCAGTGGTATAACAGTCTACGCCAAGCATAAACGCAGACGAACCAACGAAAGCGGTTGCTAAAAGAAGCATATGCCAGTGGAGCTTTGGTATCGTACAAAGGACAAAGGCGACGACACCACAGACTGGATAAAAAGTTAGGGAAAGCAAGCCAAGAGGGCGATGACATACCGATGTACAATATCCAGCGCAATCCAACGGACGGTATAAGGCCACCATCCCTGAAGCACTGAACCCACAAGCCAAAGGCGAAGCCACCCCAGGCGCCGATGAAATATTTGGTAGCCTTCCAAAAGAAGATGGTGAAGCCACCACCCATTATACCGGCGACGGAACAGGCGAGGACAAACATGCCCTGGAGAGTCTTGCTCGGGGGATTGACGGCCGGGATGATTCCAAACTTGACGATGAGAACGAAGCAAACGAGGGAGAGAGAATAGAATCCGATGAGGAAGAAAGACGTCCTAAGAGGGACGTTGAGGGAACGAATCTGGAGCGGGGAAAGAGTACAGACCATCTGTTCTTGTGGCCCCAAAAGGCACTGGGGAGACCGGTGAGAATGAGGATGGCACCAAGGACGCCGAAAGCGGGGGTGATTTCGGTAGCCAGCACGATGGGGGTAGGGGACGCGGAGGCGGAGGCGGACGTGGTTGGAGAAGGAAGTGTGCTGGTGACGTTGACGACGGTTGGAAGGACGGTGGTGAAGGATACGTCTTGGGAACCGGAAGGACTGACGGACACGGAGGTATACGATGAGGTGACCTGGAGGGTAGTGAGGTTCGCAGAAGGGGTATGTTGGGGGGCCGTTGTCGTAGCATTGGTAGCGTTGGAGGACTGTGCGGAGACGGAGAGGAAGAAGAGGGAGAGTGCCCACAAGGGTCTCATGGTGGGCGGGGGGGAGGAGGAGGAGGAAGTGGAAGGAGGGCAAGGTGAGACGGGTAAAGTCAGCCGCTGACACGGTGCGTGTGAGGACTAGGAGCAACTGAGACTCTTCGCAGTTGTCATGCCCACTATATACCACAGGCATCACTAGTCACTACTCAAAGTGTTCTATCCGTGTCGCTTCGATACCCAGCCGAGCCAACACCATCTTCATATCCCGCCCCCGCCCCTCCTCGACGACGCTGATCACCTTGCCACGCCCACCGAACCGTCCAACACGTCCCCCGACATGCACATACTCGTCCCCGCTCGCCGGCACGCCCACCATGAACACATGCGAGAGCCCACCGAGGTCGATGCCCCGGATCGTGGCCAGCGTCCCCACGATCAGCACAGGGCCCTCGTCCGGACCGTCCCCTCCCCTCTCCCCAAGCACGCGACTCCGGCTCGCCTCGTTCTCCACCAGATTAAGCGCCTGTGCGTCCACCCCCAACTGCCGCAACTCAAACACGATCTTGCGCACCGCGGCCGTCGCCGGCAGAACTAACAGCGCAACCCGAGGCACGTCCAGAGCCATCGTCGCCGCAACCGCCTCTAGCATCCCGGGATCCATGTCCAGCCGGGCATCTGCCAATTCTGCCACCTAATCAGCCCTCGGGAATCAATAATTAAACACGCGATCTCACCCTTGTCAGCCTCATCCACGAGTTCACCATCGTCCTCGTCGTCGTAGCAAATCCCTTCCTCCACGCTGTCTCCGAGGTCTTCTTCCGCTGAACTCTCCACCTGAGACGGCCGTGCTCCCTCAATGTTCTTGATTTCCCCCGTCTTGGACACCACAAGGACGTGGTGCACCGCACTCCGTCCCAGTCTATGCGCGGGCACGGTTGTCGGACGTTTTCTCATCAGTTTCAAGACCTCCCCCCGTTTCACCCATCCGTAGGTGCCGAACAGCGCGCTTTGCAACCTGTGTCGCAGCGTAGCACTGATCATAACCAATTGCGGTCTGCACGCCGGCGATTTGCTAAACTCGTCTCCGACAGACCGCTCTCTCGAGGTCGCGTACAGCCTATCCAGGATCCGGACAACGTCTGGAACATGCTTCTCTAGCTTTTTTCGGCGGTCTCTCGGTAACTTGCTGCTTGGAACGCGCAGAAGCGCATCCACTTCGTCCACAACGACTGTAGACGGCCTAGCTACATCTGGGCGGCGCTGCATAAGTTCCAGGATCGCATTGGGCGTGGCGATGAGAATGCGTGGAGGGTTTTGTACCAACTGCTCTTGGTCAGACGATGCTGATCGGATGGCTTCCTGCATGCGAGCAGGCAGGCCTTGCAACGTTTCCTTGTTCACGTGTCGGAGTACAACCTGGGCATGTTTCGCCAATGAGGTTCCCTCGGGCAAGGTCATATGGTGCATCCAATACAGATATTGATACGCGAGGTCTCTGTGAGGCACGAGTAATAAGCTTGTCGGTGCTTGTACAGTGCCACTCGCCACCGGACTTTTTTTTCGTCCAGGAACTTTGCTCAGCAGGGCCAACATGGCCGCAAAGGATCTAAGGAAGGTAGCGGTCAGAATCCTGGCACCGCGCATTATGTAGACTAGCGTACATACTTTCCTGTCCCGGTATCGTCTTGTAGCAGTACATTCCGATTTTGAGACATGGCGCGTATCAGCTTTCTCTGCATCGCGGTCGGTTCTCGAGCATTTGGAAAAGCAACGCGCAGTGCGGCGGCCACCGAGGGTCGAACACCGGCTTCTTCAAACCCCCAGTCTGGTTGAGGTGTCTGCTGGCTCAGGTAACGTGCAATAATGGTCTTCGTGCATGAGCGCGGACGGAGTGAAGAGGACAAAAGCAAGAGCATTCAAGTACACGTGACATACTGACATTGATATTCACTTCGGCAGCTAATTACATTACATTACTCGAGAACGACGTCAAGGGAGATAATAGTCATACGTGAGGATGGAGAGTGGGTACCAAGGACGACACGCGGCTCTGCACCGGTCCATATACCAGCCGCAGCGAGACGACGCCCCAAGCGAGTCATGTAGCATCCGCGCCAGTTGTGTCCGCGCTTCTTCTCTTTGAGGATGGCTGCTGCTTTGAACGTCGCTCTTCCTCCTCCACTGCCTCCTCACCATCCATCCTCGCGAGTTCCTATTCATCGTCCCCAATAGGACGATATGTACTCCTGTCATCCCGGTAAAGGATCCGACTGACCCATCCTCTATCTGCAGGATTGACTTTGGGCCGTCTGGCGGAACGAACGGACGACCGCTCAGAATGAGCACGAGACATGAGCGAAGCACGCTCGGACTCGTAGTCAAGTCTTTCCTCTGCCAAAGCATCAAACCTCCATCCTGTTGATCACGAGTAGCAAATTTACCTTCACCAAATACAGCATCCATTTCTTCCAATGGTATCCCCGTAGTTTCAGGATACACTAAGGCAACATCAGCAACGTGGAATACCGTGAGCGAACGTGAACCAACAAAAGTATACAAGCACAAAGCTACATGCACAGTAAAAACCGTGCATGGGATACAATCTCCAAGTGATTACTTCTTGCAAGTAAGGTGTTGTTTCTCCGACGATAAAGTTGAATGCCCTGCGTCGAAAATTAGTCAAACATAAGGGGTGACTATGAAGTGCTCACCAGTTTGTCGCAGTCGAGAGCGAGACACCTTTCGATCGGAATGACAGGGGCATGATCTACAAGGATTACATTCAGTGTTCCCTTCACTGGATCAAATAACCGTTGACCCACCTCAGGTGGATAAAGCCACGGAATTGGGCCCCAGCTTAACTGATCTGAGTATGATGTGGATCGTTTAGTGAAATGCATACCTGTAACCGAACGCAGCGTTGAAGATGATCACACAGACAACAACTGCTTTGGGAGTCGCCGGAACGTCGATATGCATCCACCATCCTGTAAAGCCCAAAGCGATCCCCATCTGGAAATGTTACTCGAGTACCCGATAATAAATCATAAACAATAACTTACAATAACAGCACCTGACAGGAGAATAAACCGGCGACCCCAGCGGTCTACCAAGTACCACCTGAACCCCATAAGGACAGAATGGACGAAATGTTGGAATAACTTACGGCGGAATTGTACTAAGGATGTAAATGATCGAATTGATACCGGTCATGAGAATAGCATCACGGCCAAGCCATCCCGCTTCTGAAAAAGCATATCAACTTAAGGTTCGCAATATACGTAATTTAATTAACTGTACCTTCAAATACCGAGGCTAACGTGGGATATCAGTAGGAATTTGTCGGATTTAAGCTAACATGTGACTCACGTGCGTAATAAGATATCACTGCCAGCAAAATGTTTTTCTCAGATAGCGGCAAAAGACGCGAGATTACGAAAACGTACCGTTTATCCCGTTCTTGGCAATGAAGGGTTATCAGCCACATCACTTAACGGCAGTGGATGGACATACCAGTTGAGCAAAGGCTTGGGACGACATTGCGAGTAAGACACGACGCTTGTATTTCCGCCACATGATCGCATACGAGCGGCCTTCGCCAAGTTCACGCTGAGGAGTCGAGTTGGAGCAAAAATATCACAACCATCGGCACACCCACCTCAGAGACTACCTTTTCTTTGATTTCCTGAAATTCTGCTTGCGCAAGCAAGTTATTTGGATCGCCACCGTGCAGATCAACAATGACGCGCATTCCAGCATCATCTTGATCGGTATCAATCAACCAGCTGTAAAATGGTATGAGCGAGAAAAGCAATGATAAAAATGCATTCATACCGTGGGCTTTCTGGCATGACGAGGGTACCGACAGTGAGGATGCTACCGATAACACATTGAATAAAGAGGGGTATCCGCCAAGAAAGGTGAGAATCAAGGAACGAGCAAAAATAGTCAGTCCACTGGAAGCAATGAGATCATCATAGAGAACTTGAAAAAGGTAAGCTTACGACTGAAGTAGCATAACCGGCAATGTTGCCCGTGAACTCCATACAAGCAAGAGCGCCTCTCTGAACGGAGATTCAATGAGGAGTAAAACAGAAAAGGACGTATACTTGCATGATCTGGAGGAGATATTTCACTCTGGTATATCGGAACGATGGTGCTGGGAATTGCAAAAGATAAGAACGAGATGGAAAGTCGTGTAAAAACACATACGACAATAGGCCGACGCCGAAACCACTGATGACTCGGCCAACGATCATTACATAGAAGCCGGTGGTGAAAGTTTGCACGGCGCCTCCGATGGTGAAGACGAGGGCGCCGAAAAAGAGGGTCCCCTTTCGACCGACGATGTCGCCCACTTGGCCGGCAGCGATGGATGTAGCTTGGAGGGGGGGTCAAGAGGGGAAGCGGAGAGAGAGGATGAACGCACCCAAAGCACCGAGCTCCAGGACGGCGACCATGGTTCCAATCTCTAGGGGACCTGGGGAGTTAAAGTACTGTCTGAAGTAAGGACCGGTGATGATGCCGGACATGACGCTGGAGGGGTGTGAGTGACGAAACGAGGATTGTGTTGAATACTTGCCCTTGGTCGTAACCAAACTAACGAGAGTTGTGAGCGGGGGAATACGGGAGATTTGAAGGATACGCACGAGAAATACGCCGAGACTGGCGAAGATGGAGATGGCGTAGAGCAACGGCTGGCCAACAAGCCTTGACCGGGAAGGGGGTGAAGCAGATTCTGGCATAGTTTCATGGGATGATGGTAGTGGTCGGGAAACAAGTGCAAAACGACATCTACCCCTGCCTCGTCACGACCCACGCCACTGGCACCGCTCCACAAATGCCCCGCTCCATCAGCTCCGTCGACACCGTGTCCGACGACGACGACGACTACAGACTCGCCCAGCAGGAGTGGCAGGAGAGTGTCGAGGAGCTCCAGCAGCTCGCCCTCGTCCTCCTCCTGCCCTGGCTGGGCAAGCTCCTCGGCCGCAGGACCAGCCACTGGCGTGCGTTTCTCCTCGTCGCCGTCTGCAGTGCTCACCCTCGTCCCAGTGTACGCCCGCTATCTTCGTCTCGGTCTCGGAATGTCCTTTTTCTTTGGCGGCAGGCCCTAAGTACTCAGAAATACGTCCGAGGTTCTCCCCTCGCCTTCCACCCCTTTCGTCTTCTCACCCTCTCCACCAGGTGCGCCAGCCCCCCGTACACAGCCCGGCCCCGCGTCATCTCCCCGACCACCACCTCCGCCTCCGTCCACGCCTCCCGTGCGATCAGCCCGCGTAGCAGGATATACCATGTGTCTGGCCCAATCGAATTCCTCTCTTGAACCATCTTCCTGTAGTACTCGAGTGCATCCCGTGCGCCCTCCCTTCCTGGGTTCTCCAGGCAGGCTTTGATCAGCACATGATATCCAGCCCGATTGTGCCTCATGTTTCGTCTCTTCATCCCTTCCAGCACGTACCGTTTGCACTGCTGCGCCAGCGCCAATTCTCGCCACTCGTGTCGGTGCAGGCTAATCAGGATGCCCGTATATGTCACTTCGTTGGGCTGTACCTGTGGGTCTTCCTCCATCTTCTGCAGAAACTCCATCGCCGCTCGCAGACCTTGTTCCGTGCCCTCCTCCATTTGGTGATTGATGATCGACGTGAAAATGGCCACGTTAGGCTCGACGTTTTGTCTTCGCATGAGGCTCAGGATGGCATCTGTAGCGTCCGTCCGGCCCACCTTGAGTAGCGCAGAGAGCACCGTCGAGAACGTGTAGACATCGCCATCTACACCATCCGCCCTCATACAATCCAGCATACGAGAAACCGTGCGGAATTCGCCTCTTCGGCCATGGTAATTGAGCAGGCTATTAAATGACACCACGTCCGGCTTAGGTCCTTCCTCCCGCAACCTCTCGAATAATGCGTGCGCTTCCTTTTCCCTGTGATTCTTGAGCAGTCCATGCAGGACAGTGTTGTAAAGTGTCAGAGCATCCTCTTGTGCTGGCGACAACCCAGTTGCAAGCTGTTTTTGGAACAGTGCATAGTATTTCATCGCATCTTCTGGTCTTCGAGCGTTAAAAAATGCAGATATAAGAGCACGGAATGTCGGCGTCGTCGGCTCTATACCCAAAGAGACCATCGTTTGCCACGCCTTTTCTGCATCGTCGGCTTCTCCCATGCGCTCATAGCCAACAAGCACAGCAGTCCAGGTGATGACCGTTGGTAGCACTTGTAATCGTAGCATATCGTCCCAGAGAGTCTCGGCGAGGTCTTTACAATTGCACTGGAGGAAAGCCGTCAACAGCGTCGCCCAATTAACTTCGTTCAATCCTATGGGTGTCTGTGGTGTGACACTAGCTTGGCTTGGTGCAATATATGGTTCAGGACCGCGAATACCGTTGATGATAGATTCACAGAACTTTTTGAGACCTTGTGTGTTGCGAGAGGCAGCGAGTACGGAAGTATGTGCTGTGATAAGGCGTGGTTCTGAGACATGTCTTGCGATGCGCAACCTATGCACGTATTCCTCCACCTTGCTTGCTAACGTTTTGTCGGAAAAGGTGGAAAGGAATTCCGCAACGAGCCGGGGAGAAACTGGAATAGGACATCGGAGGTATGCACGTAAAGCATCATGGAAAGAATCACCGATGGCATGAGCAACGATGACGGCGAGAAGGATAGAGGGTGGGTGTATGGAGTGCGAGAGCGAATAAGTTGGCACGTCAATCGCCAACTCGTCGACATCGTGATCCTCTTCCGAAGCAATGGTGTCCGGGGAAAGGGGTTTTTCCTCGATGACCTGAAGGAACCGCTCGTACATGTTTAGAGTGACCAAACGATCGCCGCTTCGCAAATGGGCAGCCATGTAGGCAACCAACGCATCGGGAGCTCCCTTGGTTGCGGCATGAAACGCTATCTCTTCGATGGCTTTGCGGTCATGGGGATCCCAATCTTGTGTTGTCTTTGGACAGAGTGTCGCCAACGACTCTGAGCACCCGCGCAACTGAGGTCCAAATAGCGGAAGGAGACCCTTGTCCTGTAATCGTGCCCATTGATCCCGGACGCGTCGTATGTCTCGCGCCGAGAGAGCCTGTCGAAGTTCCACGAGACGCTGGTTGAAGAAGAGTATATCCGGGTCTGGGACGCTTTGTCTGCGGTCCGACAGGGCGAGGCCGTGGTCTGCTGTCGGTAAATGGAGGACATGAGCACGACGGCTAGGTGGCCTGTATCCAAGTCCACACAAGTCGAGGATATGGACGTTGCGGATTGATCTACGGAACATCGACGCGGTGCTGAGCTGAGCCGCAGAGTCTTGTTTCTCAACGTCAACAACAATGGGCCACGGAAACTCAAACAAGCTATACATCACCCATGCTGAGCACGCTGGCGACCTCGGTCAGCACACGGCCTCCTCGTCGGGCTACAAAGCGTATGTGTACCGTTCACTGCTCACGTCTCTTGAGTAACGACCGTAATTCTACAGCAAACAACAGGTCCCACATCCACGGGCACAGACGCCCTTTGACTGTTGCGCGCTCTCTTTCCAGCTGTTTGAGAACCCAGTCTGTGCACGCAACCGCGACGGGACTGGTTTTGTCTTTGACCTCGTGAACATCATTCCTTGGCTAAAGCCAGTTTTTGCCTCTTTCATGTCACCACTTCTTCTCATACCGTCTTATTTCTAGGCAACATGACAATACCAATCCGATAACCAAAGAGTCTCTCTCTCCAAACGACCTCATCAAGCTCAATTATTCACGAAAGCCATCCGGAGAAATTCACGACCCTATCTCATTCAAGCCTTTCTCTGAGCATTCCCATATCGTTGCAATTGCAACTACTGGCAACGTATTTCTTGCTGAAAGCATAAAGGGTGGTAAGGACCTTTTGGAGGACAAGGCGTTCAAGAGGTATCTCCACAGCATCCACCTTCCGTATCGATGCTAAATTAGAATCAGTGACGACGCAATAACCCTTCAGAACCCTCACGGACTCCTTCCCGAATCTGCTCTCACTGGGGCCGCTGCTGCGGTTGTCGCTGCAAAGAACGAAGAAAAGGTCAAAAAAGCTGTTCCCAAAGCTGTTTCGCAGACTAAAAAAGTTGACCCTTGTGTGTATCAATACATTTCTTACTTGCACTTTTTAATCTTTTCGCAGGGAACATCTCTCCATATTCCACTGGTGCGCCTGGCGCCTCGCTAACATCGACTTCTGTGGATCCTCAGACACAGTCTTCCAAGTTGCTTTGGGATGAGGAAGAACTCATGTTCGAAGATATATCAAATCCTCCAAAGGGTAAGGGGAAAGAAAAGGATGTAGGCAAGCGCCGAGCCTATGTTCAAGTCATCACAAGTCTTGGTGGTTCCCTCAACTTGGAGCTATATTGTGAAAAGGTTCGGAAAATCTCGCTTGCGTACGCTGGCTGCACTCAACGTCAATAGGCTCCAAAAACTTGCTACAATTTTCTAATGCTCGCAAGGGCGGGCAAATACGATGATTGTCTCTTTCACCGGTTAATTCCCGAATTCATGGTAAAGTGACCTATTGTTTTTTTGTTCCCTTCATCAACCAGCTTTTCTCTAGGTGCAAACTGGGGACCCAACTGGAACTGGTGCGGGAGGACAGTCACATTGGGGCACACCTTTCCGTGATGAATATGATTTGAAAGGTGCTGCCAAGCATGACAGCCGGGGTGTCGTCGCAATGGCAAATAAGGGTGCTGGAACGAATGGGTACTCTTCGTTTAATGGAATGTGTTCGATGGATATTAACACTCAGAACAAGGTCCCAGTGGTACATAACGTTCAGAGAAACCCCGCATCTTGACAACAAGCATACCGTTTTCGGCAAACTAGTGGGGGGTGAAGATGTTTTGAATACTTTGGAGAAAGTGCCACGGAAAGAGGGGACCGAGCGGCCAGCGAGACCGGTTCGAATAACAAAAGTCGTCATGTACGTTTGACACTTTATTTTCCTTCCTACTTGTCCAGTGACAGCTCTCTAGTCACCAAGATCCTTTTGAAACCTACAAAACACGCCTTGCAAAGAAACTTGCTCGACGAGCAGAGGCCAACGAAGCGCCGAAGGGCGCTCAGAAGACAGCGAGTGACGACACTAACTGGTTTGGAGTCAAGGTAGGCTCAAGCGACACGTCCTTAGGCAGTACAGGAGGCGCTGGCGTCGGCAAATACCTTGGCAATAAAAGACCGGTCGAGCTGGAAAGCGTGAACGAAGATCTGTTGACGGATCAGTCTAAGAAGAAGAAGAGATTGGGCTTTGGAAACTTTGAAGGCTGGTGATCTGGGCACGATATATAACGCCTCGAACTCTATTGCTTACTTTACAATGATCCGGAGGGTACGAATGTTGTCTCTAATATACTTGATCCGATCAACCTGGCACTGCAACTCGCCCCGCATTCTCAGTTTGTGCTTGTGGAATAGGTCCTGTCACAAAATATTTAGCACGCGGTATGGCGGGAAACCAAGTATGCATTACCCTCTTCTGCTTCGGAAACGGGTTGTTCTTTCGGTGGCGACGGCAATACTTGTTGGGACGGGGGTGCCGTCTGGAATCCTGAAATGTGATGCAGCCAGCTAATCAGAATCATGAAACTTACACTCGCAACCTGGAGCTCAAGCAACTCGGCCTGAACGGCATCCTCTTCATCTAGGGTCAACTGGTTCGCTAATAAGTTGCCAATCTCCTGTGAAGGTACGGTGAGATATGGAATATTCCGCTGAGCCAAGGAGGCGCACCCGCTGATACTCCCTGGCTTCGTGGGTCTCTTCCATCAATCTTTCTACGCTTTCTAAGCTCATTTCACGATGGATCTCCTTCAATACTTCGTTCCCTTGTTTCAAGCCATGCAGGACCGACACTTCTACTAGCGAGAATTCGATTGTAGAGACCTGTAAAGTGGTGCCACGATGTTATGACGCATTTCCTGTGCAGGCGCGATAGACCGACTAGCTGCTCCAAAGTTGCGAGTTGATCATCTGTCTTGAGAAGAAGGCTTTGCTGGTACTTCCTCCTTCTGAGAGCGATGACTGCGCGGTCTTTGTCACCCGCAGAAAGATGGGACTTGGCAATCTGGAGTTCACGGTCGAGGATGGCTTGTATCTACAGCAGGGTGTTTGGATAGACATGGCGACATGGACACTCGAGCGCACCTTCTTCTGATACTGTTTCAGCTTGTCGCGCTGTAGTTTGAGGCTAATGGACAATTGAGCGTGTTGAGGTGCGCGACCACTGGAAAGCGACGCACTCGAGGATTGCCCGGTCTTGCGAGGTGATCTTTGGAGTCGACTGGCTCAAGCCCATAAGTAACTTATCTACTAGGATAATGAGTGTAGGTCCCTCGCGGAGGGTTCGCTGGACGCGGATACCGTCGAGGTCTCTTAACGGATCTTCCCGCCAACAACCGTATCCTCGAGGCGAATAAGGCGTCCTGTTCAGCCAGTGGCGAGGAAATGTTGCTAGAAGTGTCCATGCACACAGCGAATGTCTTTTCTACTCTTCTGGTTATCAAAGCCCTCGAAGCTCTCTCCAGTTCAGTCCTACCGCCGTCGCTATCATGACTATATCCGTTTTTCTACCCCCGGTCAGTTCGCTCATGCCGCAAATCCATGCCTTTTCTTCATTTTTCATGGCGAATAGGCGGCATGGGACGAATACCTTTACATTCACCAAAGATTATTGGCGTCGCAACGTCGAGAGGCGATAGAGGGTAAGCTCCTTCGCACACCAGCTTTCCCTGTTGCTGAGGCCCCGTCCAGTCACCAAGAAGATTATCATGCGATTGCCGCCCTCTCCTTAGACCCTGAAGGTCTCCGCCTGAGCATCAAAAAATCTCTTGGCATTGACTGGGAACCTGAAAATACCAAAGATCCTATTGCACGCCAGGTCGTGTTCGTAGGTCTTTATGACGGGTATGTCGATTCAGCACATTTCAGTCACATGTTACACAATACACTAGACATGGCGGTTCAACTGTCTCTCAATATCTACGTCAAGAGTTGCATGGTCTATTCGAGTCTGTTGACAAATCACACATTCCCGAGTTATTTCTCTGGGTCAAGGATCTTGGCGGTTATTTTAAAAGGTTCAAAGGCGGGGCACTCGCACCATGGATTCACAACACTCAGGACACTCAACCTCTTGATTTGGAGGCTCGTGCGACCCAAGCATTTTTCGAAGTCGGTAAGAATGCATGTGTTGTTTATGCTGACCCTGGCTGACCGTATAATAGACAGGCTTCTTTCCATAGAAAGTGAAGCCAAAATATGCGGGGCAACGGCCTCAGTGGCCATACTCCACTCTCTAGACCACCCTTCTCATCCGTTTTTTTCCTCAGAGAAGCTTGCGCTCACGGTGGCGCACTGTGGGTAAGATGAGATATATTGTTAGTCACTTGACTTGAATAGCTCTCCAGTGATGCTCGAGTCTTGCTGTGTTCCAGGAAGGGTGGTTTCGTGACCCCCATGACCGAAAACCATCACCCGGACTCACGTGTGGAAGCTACTCGACTACGACGCATGATGGGTTCTGCACTGATCACTGATTCTTTTGGCGAGTCCCGGTCCGTATCCGTGTCCCTACGTTTGCGTAACTACTCACATATTGTCGAAGATGGATGGGGGCACTGGAAAACACAAGAGCGTGAGTTTGTAGCCATGTCGTGGACGGGTTCGCTGACGGTATTAGTTTGGGAGACCTCAAATTCAAGCCTTTCGGTGTTACACCCGAACCCGAAGTACGAACAAAACTGTTGGAAGGTGTGTAATACGCGACTTTTACAACTTGACTGCATCTTTTGTCTAGGTCGGGATTGGGCGTCCATGGTTGTGGTCTCAGATGGCATCTCCTCCACTCTGTCTGACGATGAAATTGTCGACCTCACGAGAGGTGCTCCTACCCCAAAAGTGGCTGCAGACCGCATTTTGTCGTTTTCGCAAGAGTTGGGTGCTTGGGATAATGCTACTGCAATTGTTGTGCCTCTCGCGGGATGGGGGCATATCGAGGGGCCTGATAAGAGCCTCGCACTGCGAAAGTTTCGGCGACAACAAGCAGGTTAGGATGCATTTTCATCCCTCGTCTTTATCACTTACATATTTCTCCAGTGGGAAATGAACGCCGCCAGCGGATGTTGTAGCTGTGGTTGTTCTTTGGGCTGAGCTACGTATACAATACACACTTTTAAGTCATAGTTTTTAATAGACTTTTACCCGCGAGACCTTAGATTTGTGCTACTGCATGTCCATCTCCGCGAGGATCAGAACCTGCTGCCCAGACAGTTTTACCTGACGGGTCTATAATCCTTTGAATGATTTGTCCGCGGCCCATCATCCCCCTAGCAAACCCGGTCACGGTCCTAGCATCATGGCCCATTTCTGAAATTCGAAGTCTAATAACTTAGTCTTTCGTACAAGCGCCCAATATTCACCTCTCAATTTAGCAATCGTTGCAGGAGGGATGGCATCTTCAAGGTATATCTCGCTGTTGACGACATGAAATTCGTTATCTTTATCCTCTGCTTCTGGAGTTCCTGGAGAAATACAGAAACGGGGCGCATCGACAGCAGCTTGGGCCGTGAAACCTCGAAGCACGTTGAGGAGGACCTGGACATGCCCTTGTGGCTGATGCAACATTTCAACAGTTGGCCAAACAGATTTATATCCCTCTTCACCTGCATGAAGCCTCCCATTACTCCATACGACAAAAAAAGTTCATCGCCTTTAAGTACCATCGCAGGAATAATTGTGTGGTATGGGCGTTTACCACCCTAGTAGGAAAGTCAGCGATGCTCGGAACTGGTTTTTGGTACCAACAGGCTCACCTGCAAGCTGTTTGGGTGCCCTTCTTTAAGGACGAAGCCCGAGCCTCTGTTCTGGAGGGTAAACCCGCACCCCGTTGGCACGGCTTCGTGGAATGTAGGTCAATATTCACATGAATGATCTATTTGCGTAGGATTGTACCTCCTGTGCCGAATCCTGCTTTCGAAGGATTATGAGAATGTGAGCCATACGCCCAAATTCACGACGACCTACCAGCGTAGTTACTTTGGATGTAACTGCATGCATTGCCCCACTCGTCAGTCACTAAAGATGAATTAGACAAACTAAACGGGTCAGTCTTTTATGCATACCGGTGAAATAAACTGTATCAGACGAATTCACAGGATATCCGTGAATGACATTTGGGTTGGCTTTCTCTGGATCGAAGAGCTTGGCTCGAGAAGCGAGATATTTCTTTCCAACAATTAGACCCATGTTGGTCACCAGGAGAGCAAATATAAACCATGCTTAATAACTCGTCCACAGGGACGGAGTTAAAATCGGGGTCGTTCACATAGTACTGACTGTCTTTATACCATGTTAATGGTATCCAAAAGTGTCAAAGTATCTGAGTGCGATGGCTCACCAGCAAATGCAAGTCTGGGCCAGAAAAGAGAGGAGGTAAGCAAGACAGTGGTATAAAGAGTCAGCCAAACTAACCGCATGGCCTCGATGAGAGTATGCAAGTACTCTGCAGAATTGTGTTCTAGATCAAATAATGACTTTATATTCCCTTGTGCTTGAATCTGCTCCAGTATTCCAAGAGCGAGAAGGGCAGTGATGCCTAATCGGTAGTCAAGCAAAGCATCTCTACCTCAGCGCATAAATCACCTTGACCATTAGGAGGGCACTAAGTTAACACGATGAGATGGTACAACAATGTCAGTGACAATAAAGTGCACCACCTCGTATACTGTGACTTCACCAGCATAAGTAAATTTGATAGGCTCAACAAAAGACGTCTGATGAACAGCAAGGTCCTCCAGTTCCATCACTCCGCCCTTGCTTTTGACGAGATCAACGATTGCATTGGCGACACGACCTTTGTAAAATCCGTTTTTACCATGTTCAACGACCTCACGGAAAGTCTGGGCAAGGTTTGGGAACTTCATGATTTGCCCCGGAAGTGGAGCCTTTCCATTGAGAAGCATCTCGTCACCATTCGAAGAAGCATTCTGGATGAGGCTTTCAGAGTGTTGCCACTATATAGTGAATTGATCTATGTGAGTAGAATGATTGTCCAAACATTTAGTCGTACAGCGAAACTGTGGATCTCTGATACGGGAACCCTGGATAAAATCAGAACGCGAGCTGAGCAAGATGTGAGTACTTGATAATAAGTTTAGTGTACCCTTCATCTGCGAGTCTGATAGCTGGCGCCAAAATATCGGCGATAGATACCTTCCCTGAACCAAACTGCTCAACTGTGTCGATCCAGGCAGCTGTCGCACCTATTCACGTTTTACTAATACAAAAACGAAATGTAACAATGAACCGCACCAGGAACAGTTACAGAATTAAGATTTGTGAAAGGGATTTGTCCACCATTGATTCCGCGCTCCCTCATATAGTTCATGTTAAGCTTCGCAGGTGAATGTCCCGAACCATTCAGAGCCTTGACAGTCTTGGTCTTTGCGTTATAGAAGAGGCAAAAGGCATCGCTTGAAGTAGGTTCAGCAACCGCGTGGCATAAAATCATAAAACATACCCTCCGATACCACAACTGCTGGGCTCTGTAACATTCAATGCCACGGAAGTGGCAACGGCGGCATCAGCTGAGGTTTCGGGTTACTAAGAGATGAGTGCGTCGACACGATTGAGATGATACCTGCGTTTCCACCTTTCCGCAGAATCTCCAGTCCTGCTTCGGCGGCGAGAGGCTGGGAACAAGCTACGACTCCTTTGGTGCCATAAACCACAGACCTGCGGCTGGCGAAGTGCTGAAAGGCCTGCTCGGGTTGGTTTACTCTACTCCAGTCAAAGCTGAGGGATGACATTGAAGAGATAATCAGGATCGATCAAGCATTTGCTATAAATACCCTTCTCTTGGTGTAAATGTTCAGTTAGTGATCGAGAGCAAACTCGGGACACCCAAAAGAAGCATGTTTGTCCCACGGTATTTTGGGGCCCTGACATAGACCGGACACAACCTCGTCGAAAGGCGATCTCCCATCATGTCCCTCGCTACCCGTCTCCAGTCGAAATCGGCCGAATACCAAAAATTGCAGGGTGATCTTGCCGTTCTCGTAGATAAAAAAACGCGTTTGGATGCGCAGCTGTCTGAAAATGAGATGGTCAAAAAGGTTTGGCGTACTTCCCTGTGACGCTCCAATGCCTACCTGCCCACTTCCAGGAGTTTTCCAACCTCTCTCCGAACAACACAATATATAAGCTTGTCGGACCTGTTATTGTCTCCCAAGATCATGCGGAAGCACGCACGAATGTGGAAACACGACTGGATTATATACGGGGCGAGATGTGCATCCGTTGGGCATTTCAGTCACACCTATCTCACTAGCAATGCAGGAAGCATGTTGACACTCAAATAAAGGATGCGGAAGAGCAGCTGGAGAAAAAGAAACATGAAGTACGTCACCCACTTGCTCACTGTTTCAACTTATCATCCCGGCGTCCAGCTGGTCGATCTCCAAGCACAACTCCCGGCATCGTCAGGTGCAACATCAAGCTGAATTAAATGGCGTCACTTGGTAAAAATGATTGTATATACATAGAAATCCACAGTCCAGCTGCTTTGAAGCTGACAGGTTTTTAGATGGCTGTGAGTGATCGCTAGCTAGGACGGTGTGAAAACATTTACCACGTCACGGAACAATACTATTGTTTGCCATCAAGAATGGAGGTGTGCAAGTAGGCTCACCTGTTGAGGCCTTGAAACCGGTCGATCCGTGGTCATTTTACTTGGCCGTCAACCAGATTAAGATACAGACAAAAGTTCCCATCAGCTTTCCGTTCTTGGTTCGGGTGCCAAACGGTTCCTGCCTCTTGGGAAGTGTACCAGCGAGACACCACGAACCTGGAGTCATCGACCGCGTGTGCGAGTCTCCGAGTGTGAAAATTTGCATCATATGGGCTTCAATGGACACTTCCTGGAAAAAATACATGTGCAATGAGCCAGGGCCATTCTTTCTCAAATATCTGGTATATTGACGGAGCGTTATCAACTAGTTTACTACCTGTCGGTCACCATGTTAGCAACGCACTTTGTGCTGTTATTCCAGTGATCAATATAGGTCTAACGCACTATAATGTGAAAGGTTCAGTGTGTCCCAGATCACGCGCAGCTTCCGGACTACTGATAATTTTTTCGAGCTTGAAGCGTTTACGAGCGGATATAGGGGGACAATTGCGAATCAACACCTTATCATTAAGACGCAGAGCTACCAAGATATCAGTGACGTCCATACGCACTTTCTCACAAGACCATACCGTTATGCTCGTCGTGCGCAAGAATTTTTGTCGTTCGTTCGATGCGCTTGCGAGAAGTCAGATAGTATGGAGTGTTTTCAAGGTGCACCCACTTTGCCAGTTATTTTGTGAATAACATTCCTATACACCGTCACGGTCGCCGTTTTGTTCATGCAACCGACCTTGGTTACAATTCCAGCAAAAGCCATGGGTGGCATCTTGGATGGTCTAATGAAGGTTCGCACGAGCGGGCGTGGGACAAGGTGAACATGATTAGCTGCACCGCCACGGGTAAATTTCTCGAGCCAAGTATCTTCACCGCGTCAGTCGTTCCTCAATAAGTAGTGTACTGTCCAGAGACTTGGTGGACTAAACTGGATTCATTTACACAGGAACCAAGTTTTAGTTCGTTGTGGTTAGCTACATTAAGTTATTAAATAGACTACGTTCTACATGTTCCGTCAGAGACTATGCGCATCATTTTTCTAAGCAGCTGCCTTTAAAGATGGTCGAGGTGGTGCAAATTTGGATCTGGCTCGAATAGCCGGCCCGTACTTCGTGAAAATAAATGGTAAAGGAACCATCGCGAGGGCTACAAAGCCAACGAGAGTAGACGCCCATTGTGCTCCGAGTTTGGTGTACATTTGATATGCAAACAGCTATATTTTGATGAGCACGATTGCACCTGAACGCAGAGCCACACCTACCGGAAAGCCGGCGCCAAATGCGCTACGAACGACGACATTCGCAGCAAGTGCGGACGCAGAGACGAAAAGATACACATCAATGATGTAGTTCGTCAATGCCAACTTAATAGTGGAATCAGAATACGGTAGGGAAATGCATACCGAAAGTACTCACAAAGAGCCAGCATAAACTGAAGCCAAAGAACAGCGTAGAAATTATCGGAGCCCAAATGGTTATGGTTGGATACGAAGTCCACCTGTATCCATTTTATTGAGAATTTCAACGGACAGTCAGCGGAATAGTGACTCACGCAAACCAAAAGAAAGATACGGCGAATATCGGAGCTGCAATCATTGCTATACGCAACCTGTACTCTGGTGGTACAGGATCTGGCGCATATTCCTCCACTTTTCGGGAATAATCTTCGTCGACATACAACACGTACTGGGAGATATGAGTCGTCAACCCTAGCTTAGCAAGAAATTTGTATACATACCACCACAACCGCGAAAAAGCCGCCAATTGGCAATGGAAGATATACAAGACCAGATAAACCGACTGAAAGACCATGTCCGGCGGTGTAGACTATCGGATAGGCTTCAAACAACAGATAAATACAACCGTAGATGAACTGGAACAGGTGTCAGCAATGCAGTAATAAATTCAAAAAAACATTTGTTTGACACGCACACTTGTGTATAAGGTGAGTGACAGTAATATTGGTTCCGAAAAAAGGATCCTAAACGGGCGTGCGAGAATGGCTTCAAGGCGATCAACTAATTTTGTGGAACGTCTTTCCAATGGGGCATAATATCTTTCATCGCCCGTACTCTTGCGCTTTTCTTGAGCCAACTTTACAAGTAGTACTGCCCTGCAATAAAGCATTAATCAAGAAGTTCTACAACCCGATCCAGCTTGAGGCTCCGCTTACTCGTAGGTTTCTGGTATGAAAAAGACAATTAGTAAGAAACAGAGACCCGCCTGAAAACGCATTAGAACTCGTCTGCAAGGATCGTGGACTTGACTTACAAAGATGGCGAGGATCCAGAATACCCAACGCCACGAAACATTTGCATCATATATGAATCCGCCTACAATCGGTCCGATACTGGGGCCAATAAAAGGAGCAATGGCGTAGACAGCTAACGCTGTTCCTCGCTCTTTTGGACCCCAAATATCCGATATCATGGCGCTGGTTATGTAGTGAGGCGAGATGATTGGACAAAGAGATGTATACGTACCCAGTGTTAGCCAGCGGCGCAGCCGCGAAAGTTCCGCCAAGGAAGCGGAAAACCAACATGGATGCAGTGTTCTTGGCGAGGGCACAAGCTATTTGAAAACACTAAAGATGGTGTGAGGATCAAAGTGGAGAAGATATCACGGAAAAAATGACCAACCAGATAGCCAAAGAACGTCACGATAAAGATCGGCCGCCTTCCGTATTGCTCGGAAAGCGGCCCCCACAGAAGAGGACCGACACAATATCCACAGAGAAAAATAGAGATGGTGAGAGTACCAACTTCGAGTCCAAATCCAAAATCCTCCTCCAGTGCCGGTATGATGGGGGATGCAGCACTACTGGAAAATGTGCTGCATGGAATAGCGATTGAGTGGCAAAAACAAGTCAGACAGATGGAAACTGACGCGCTAAGGACAAGTATGCCTCCTGCCAAAGTTAGAAACCATCTTCGAAGGTGTGACCAAGACTGAGTGGAGGATTAGATGGAGCAGGCGAGGAACACAATGGACGCACTTTAGGGTTGCTTGGATCATCGGGAGAAAAACGGACAAGAAAAGGGTCGGCCTCAAGCTTCTCGTCAGCGGCGGGGCCCAGATCAAGCTCGGGGTCGAACACCTGGACGATGGTAATGTTTGAATAGATAGACAGAGCATCGTCCGCCGGCGTCGGGCTCGGTGCCATGGTTGGGTTTGGGGTTTGGGAGAACACGACATTGTGGATGCAACTTACTTATAGAAAGCTAGGTTGACGGATCGGAATGATCGCATTGCTGACAACCGAAGTGTGACATATCCGAGTCCGGAGCTGTGCACTCTGGTTCAATCCATCTGATGGACTTTACAGAAATCTACAGGCAAACCGGCAATCTCGTCAGTTTCAGTC
Organism: Austroboletus novae-zelandiae; assembly: GCA_038090275.1. Classification (NCBI taxonomy): domain Eukaryota; kingdom Fungi; phylum Basidiomycota; class Agaricomycetes; order Boletales; family Boletaceae; genus Austroboletus; species Austroboletus novae-zelandiae. Next base: position 124,669 of record JBBPML010000004.1, on the reverse strand, counting down.
CCGGCGCCCATTTCATACTTAACGCGGTCGAAAGCGTCCTCATCGTGCGTCGCACCGACACCCTGCAAATTACCCGCACATGGTCCATAACTGGTGAACCGGACGCGTGGATATCGCACGCGGGCTGGTCCTGTGATTCGGAGTACCTCCTCGCGGCATCGGCAAAAGGTGGCACTGTACAGGTCTTTAAGCTTCGAGATGAAGCCTGGACCGCGCGCATCGAGACCGGTGCCGAGGGCCTCGTGAAGGCGGAGTGGGCTCCAGATGGGCGGAACATACTCTGCTTTTCTGAATGGGGTGTAAGCACCTTTCGTTATTTCGCCTTGCCATGAGTCAACATCGGCCTTTGCATCAGCTCCGAGTCACTATCTGGTCAATCGTGACTGGGACTGCTTCATACATCCAGTTTCCCATACACCCTGATCGAGGTAACGCCCTATGCGCCCGTTGCTTGGCACCCCACAAACTCATCCCTAGGCTATGCATTCCGGGCCGATGGTCGGTATTTTGTATTGGCTGAGCGTCATAGATCTAAAGATACGCTCGGTATCTATGATGTATCCGACACATTCAAGCTCGTGCGGGTTCGTCGGTGTCTCCTTGGTTATGAAGTTGATGAATGACGACAAAAACACATAGCATTTTCCGCTTCCTACCACCAATTTGTCCTCTCTCGCACTGTCGCCCACGGGAAACTATGTTGCGGTATGGGAGGGTGTTTTGGAGGTGCGTGCGACGCAGCGATGCTGTCGGGCCGCTAAGCGACCGGCGGCTAGTACAAAGTCAACATTCTCTCCCTCGCAGGCGATGTCCAAGGTTCATTCTCTCCTACTCCTGATCCGGGTCTCGGGGTCCGTAATGTAGCCTGGCATCCAAGCGGCATGTTCCTTGCTGTGGGTGGTTGGGATGACAAAGTTGGTTTGACCGAGACTTCCTTATCATATGACGCTGGTCATGCTTACGATATTTAGGTGCATGTTCTCGATAGTCTGACGTGGTCCGTATCTTGCACCCTCGAGTTATCTAGCCGCGTGACAAACGGAGCAGTACGTCAATTCCATTTTCGCAACTCATAACCCACACCCTCCGATAGACACTCTGGCGGGAACCTTCCAATTGGCTCGAGTCTACCCAGGGCAGAGGGTTCCTTTCATGTGAGGTATTGCTGGGCACTTTTGTGATGTGACACTGAACGAGTGTTCGTAGATGAGCGACTCGAGGGCTCACAGACGATTGGCGTGGTCAAGGCCGATCTAAGCAAGCCAAACCCGAAATCGGGCGTGGCGCAGCTGGAATGGAACAAGACAGGTAGTCTGCTGCTCGTCCGATATGGTACGAGGAGATTTATCTCCATGGACCTGCGTGTTAAACCGAAACACTACAGACACCGTACCCAACGGGGTACATATTTACGACTTCCCAACCCCATCGGAGCCTTTTGTCCCTCGTCTCCGCTGCGTATTGATGCATCAGAAGATGGTGATGCGTGCGCGATGGAACCCAATGCGCAAAGGTAGCGTCGTAATTTGCTGCGGTTCTCAGAGTGTCTATATTTGGAGCGATGAGTGGGTGGGAGAGGGGGGAGTCGAAGAGGATATGGCCGAGTGCATCGGTGTGCCTGCAAGCGGTGAGTGCCACTGTAACCATGTCTGGGAATTAACGTGAACAGAATGACCTCAGCCAAGTACGAGACGAGGGATGTCCGGTGGGCACCGGATGGGAAGGGGATGGCGTTGATGGACAAGGACAGGTTCTGCTGTGCGTTTGAAGTCGAGGAGGGTCAGTAGCGTCGGGCGTCGTGCTCACCGCCGAGGAATACTTGACTCCGCTGCCCAATGGGAGGCGGCGCTGACTAAGATTCGGCTTGTAAGCTTACTCTCGCAAATCTCGCACCTTCTCCTTGTCGTCGTCTACCATGCTTTCTCGCTCTCTCCGCGTGGCGCGCACCGTCGACCATCGTCTCCTTTCCCTCAGCTCTTCACGCTGCTCCAGGTCATTTGCGACCCCTTCGTCGAACCCCGAGCCCGACCGTTCCGCAGGCAAGGGAAAAGCAAAGGCAGACGACTCCGGCGTCGACAAGGAGAATGGCGCTGGCCCAGATATTCCAAAGGGCCTCGAAGGCTTTTTCCAGCGCTATCAGCAGTCCCAGCGCTTCTACTCCTCCCGCCAGTCCAACGCCGAAGACGATGAGCCTCATCGCTCCAAGCCGCCTCCTCCCGGCGGAAACAACAGCAATTTCAACCCCAATCAGTTGGCCTTGTTGGCTACAACCGCTGCTATCATTTACGCTTTAAGCGGCTCCTCTTCCTCTTCCCGCGAGATCACTTGGCAAGAATTCCGGACCGCATTCCTTGACAAGGCTCTTGTCGACAAGCTCATCGTCGTCAACCGGCAGAAAGTTCGAATCAAGCTTCATTCCAACGCCACTGGAACTATGTATTCTGCCGCAGTCGGTGGCGGTGACTATTATTTCTCTATAGGAAGTGTCGAGGCGTTTGAGCGCAAACTGGAGGAGGCGCAAAATGAGCTCGGCATCCCAAGTCACGAACGGATACCTGTCGCCTATCATGACGAAATATCCACAGTGAATACCCTTCTCAATTTTGCACCAACCATACTCTTCGCCGGTCTCCTCTTCTACATGAGTCGGCGCGCCGGTGGCTCCGCTGGTGGTGGGCCAGGTGGCATCTTTAACATCGGGAAGAGTAAGGCAAGATTGTTCAACAAGGATACCGACGTCAAAGTCAAGTTCAAGGACGTCGCTGGCATGGACGAGGCCAAGGAGGAGATCATGGAGTTTGTCAAGTTTTTGAAGGACCCTGCAAAGTATGAGAGGCTGGGTGCAAAGATTCCCCGTGGAGCTATCTTGTCAGGGCCTCCAGGAACGGGCAAGACTCTCCTCGCTAAAGCTACCGCTGGTGAAGCCAACGTGCCCTTCCTTTCCGTCTCCGGATCTGAATTTGTGGAGATGTTCGTGGGTGTTGGATCGTCTCGCGTTCGCGATCTCTTCGCCTCCGCCAAGAAGAATGCACCATGCATTATTTTCATTGACGAAATCGATGCTATCGGTAAATCTCGAGGCAAGGGCGGCAGCTTTGGTGGAAACGACGAACGGGAGTCGACCCTTAATCAATTATTGGTTGAGATGGATGGTTTTGGAACGCAAGAGCATGTCGTTGTTCTTTCCGGTACCAACCGTCCCGACGTCCTCGACTCGGCGTTGATGCGTCCTGGTCGTTTTGACAGGCACATTGCTATCGATCGACCAGACGTGTCGGGCCGGAAGGGTATCTTCATGGTACATCTCAAGCCTCTCCTTCTTTCACAGGAGCTCTCGGACATGTCTACGTTGCCCCAGAAACTTGCTGTTCTCACGCCAGGCTTTTCCGGTGCTGATATCGCTAATGTCTGCAACGAGGCTGCACTCCACGCAGCTCGTAAAGGACACGAATACGTCGCGGAAGATGACTTTGAGAGTGCCATCGAACGTGTCATAGCCGGGTTGGAGCGGAAGAGTAGGGTTCTCAGTCCAGAGGAGAAGAAGACTGTTGCGTACCACGAAGCTGGTCACGCCGTCTGTGGCTGGTTCCTGGAACATGCGGATCCTTTGCTCAAAGTTAGCATCATCCCTCGTGGTGTAGGGGCCCTGGGATATGCCCAAGTAAGCGTATCGAAACTGTTATTGGGGTCCACTAATGCAATTTTCAACAGTACCTGCCTCCAGATCGTTACCTACTTTCTACGCCGCAGATGATGGATCGGATATGTATGACTCTTGGTGGACGCGTTTCCGAGGAGATTTTCTTTGGCGCAGAAAATATTACGACTGGTGCCCAAGATGACCTGCAGAAAATCACCCGTATGGCCTTCGAAGCATGTGCCAACTATGGTATGAATACGATCATCGGACCAGTCAGCTACGGAGGTCGCGAAGGTCAAAAGGAGAGCTGGACAAAGCCATTCAGTGAGAAGACTGGTGAGATGCTTGACGCTGAAGTCCGAAAGATGATCACGTACTTGTTTTTTTCTTGTTCACTGAGTGTACATTACTTATACTATATTGTCTAGCTCTGCACATCAGAGGACGACGGAACTCCTCACGCGCCATCGTGAAGATGTCGAGAAAGTCGCCAAGTTATTGCTGGAGAAGGAGGTCATCACTCGGTATGCGACCAAATTTTAACGTTGAACATGCTCCTTACTCTGAACAGCGAGGATATGATTGACCTATTGGGTAAACGTCCCTTCGTGGGCAAAGCGGACGATATGGATAAATGGCTCGACCAGAACCGAGGAAGCGAGCGGAGCGCTCCACCTCCACTTGAAGATGCCGATCGTGGGTCAACAGAACCAGCACCAGCACCGGTTACTGCTTCAAAGTCGGTACGCGACTACAAGTGGTAATAATTAGAGGGACTTGAGGGCTGCCTGTACCTATGATCGGTTCTACTATTATCGCGCACTACTCACTCCTGACCCTTTGACCCGACCCTTGCTATCGCAGGGCGTATTTGAGTAACTAGTAATACTGATGCTGGGTATCTCAGCCAATGAACGCCCTTTTCATATCGGGACCTCACAACGTGTACCGGAACCCGCTCCATGCGTCCCCTTTGTCTGCCCGTGCAGCCTCGTCAGATTCGTATCTTCCATTCTTGGCTGCCCTCATGACATCTTCCGGACAGTCGCCACATCCTATAACCTCATCACGATCCCCACGATCTCGTCGATCATTCTCGAGCTTGAGTTGAATCATGAAGATGGCAGACGATATCCATCCAATGGCTATGTACGCAAGGATGATTCCATGTCCAAACCTAAACCATGGCGCATCAGGTGCACGATACTGGTGACGAAGGCGTTATGTAATGGAAAAACAGATAAATGATGTAGATGAAACACACCACGTTTGCGGATATCGCGCCATTGATATTCCCCCTGACGGATGATTAGTGGACGTCTGAGGTAAAATGGTTGGCTTTACCAGCCAACCGCCATCGCGAGCGTTACGCCTCTTTTATACGAGCCTTCAACATTGCTTGCAACCCATGCTCTGCGCAACGTATGAATGTTCATACTTACATATCAAGACTTTGGATGATACTCAGACTACTCACACTGCATTCGCTGCGCATGGTAATTCCTTGGTCTTTCAGAGTTGTCATCTCATAATAAAACTTACTCACGAACAGTTGGATATATTGCGCTGTTCATCCAGTGCTGTCAGCAGGATGTCATGGATAGAACCTACAACTTACGAAGCAGCGAGATAACATGCAAAATACGATAACGCCGGATTACTGGAAGAGACCAAGATGATGTAACCTGCTAATCCTAATGATCCCATTAGAACAATATATATGCATGACTGTGACACAAACCTGCACTAAACAATGCGCTAAAGAGAGTGCAATATGTCAGAAGGCACCCCAACCCCAAAATTTAGTCAAGCTGACAGATTAATATATCCCCTCCTTTCAAGACGATCTCCGAGGAAGCCGATAAAAACGGTCACTATGCAAGACCAGGCATACACAGGTACTGATAATAAATTTGCCGCCGTAGCTTTGTACCCTATAGTTGCCTTGGGTCAGTAGATCTTGAGCATCCGAATGTGATGCGTCTAACCCAACTAACTATGGTGTGAGCCAATGTCTTTCGGAAGAATAACGGCACTAACTTGACTGATGATCGTTGGTGTGAACAAAGAAAATGCATACAAGGGCCCATCACTGTTGCATGGGAGGTGTTCGTCTTTGTGTTCACAAGAAAACTGGAAAACATTACAAGCCCATGTATATGCCCACTAACATAAAATCATCTGTGACATGCTGATCAAGATAACATGTGCGACTCACTTGCAACGTATGTTTTCCAATCCCTCAAACTCTGCCAAACATAATTTATCTTGAACTGTTCTCCTCCAGCACTGAATTGTGCATATCTGCACGGAGACGGCGAATGACAAACACACCTGAAAATTTGTGAGCGGAAATACCCCAAAAGCAAAAGGAATACCGACGTTCTGCGGTGGTGAGAAATTTGGCATTTTCCGGGAAATCCTGAACGATCCAAAACGACGCGACTGCACACAGTACAGTAAAGAGACCTTCTAAAATGAATATCCACGACCATCCCGTTCTCCCTGCTACGCCATTCATGTTGGAAATGGCGGCCGCCAGGAGGCCGCCTAAGATAATGGAAATATCTGTAAGAGATGGATACACGACTTCAGCTGATAGATTACTCACTAAATGCACCTGCTATCGTCGCCGAAGTGAAGAAAGCAGCAATTCGCGTGCCAACTTCCGACCGCTTGTACCAGCTGTGCTACGTCGTTTTGAATCTGTCACCTTCGAGGCGGAATACAACTTGCCATGAAATGTAGAAAACGATACCAGGATATAAACCTGCCTCGGCTAAGCCGAGAAGAAAACGCAGAGCTGAGAGAAAAAGTTCAGATCATGTTGGAGCTCAAGGAGTCGGAGCATACTTACCCAGAAGTTGACTATAATTGCGGACAAATCCATGACACATCTGCGTCGCTGTTATCAGGTGTGCGTTCTTGGAAATTCATAACACGAACCATGACGATTCCCCATATGAGCATCATTGATGAAAGCCATATTGAAGGTCGCAAGCGTCTCAACAAGACATTGCTTGCGGGCTGGGACGCGACCCGTTGATTTCAATACCCTCGAAAGGATGATCAAGTAGTACGGATACCTCGAATATTGCATAAGGGAAAAAGAAGACCGTCAGCGCGATGAGGTATTGCTTGTCCGTGATATTCAGATCGGATTCCAGACCATACAACTTGCAGTCGTGAGCCTCGATGCCGTCGAACCGACACGAAAATGCACACACCTTTGCATTTCCTATTGCGCCTCTGTCGAGAAAGTTCAAAAGGTATAACAAGCCTAACCATGGGACGATGCGAACGTCCATTTCCAGAGTAGTATTCGCTCGTCCACTTGGCTGGTGTCCACTTTGGGCTCGTACAAGTTGGTGTTGGATATCGTGCCCATGCTGCAGAACAACTCGGACGTGATGGTTATCTGGCGAAAGCGGTGGTGTGGAGCCAGCGGGTCAAATGACTGCCAGGCTCAACTACACAAATAACTTTTTATACGCGTCGATGCCAATGACGTCTTGCAACCCTCCAAGTGACTCCCGCAGCCAGTCCTTCACATCCTCCGTCTCCACTCCCGCTGCCCGTAAAATATGTCCCTTTCCTTTACTTATGGGGCTGAGCGCCCAAATCATGCGCTCTGGGGAGCTCCCCCTGAACACCGTTGTCGACTGATATAATTTATCAAGATGGGCGACGACACCCTGCACAAGAGGACCAGTAAGGATGAGCGTCGCATAGCACGAGTAAGGCTTGAGCCTCTCTCCGAGAGTGCGGTTAGAGCCTTGGACGTCCTCCAGAAGGGTAATGTCTCGTGCTATACATTGCCCATCCAGAATGACCTCGTTGCGGCTATAATACCGCGAAAAGACCCACTCCTCTCCGAGCGACTTGCGACCAGAGGTAATCCAGTCCAGTAGAACAAGTGACGCATCGTTGGAGACGGTGATTCTCTGAGTCTGCGAGTACGATGATCCGCGGAAGCATGTCACTGGATCAGGGAGAAGAAACAGCGCACAGCCGGGTGCGACAATGGCTTCTATTACATTGGTGGTGATGTTTAAAGTAGCATGGGGTGGGGAACTAAGTCGTGTCGACGGTCGATTTCCAGGACGTGTCTTGAATACCTTTGTAGATCCCTTTCGAAGCGTTGGCAACATGGGGCTCCCTAAGGACACGACAACCTACCTGTGATAGAAGGATAAGCTTGCAGTCATCCTGTACATCGACGCTCAGCTTGACGTGATCGCCATTGACCAGACCTCCTCCATAGCTCAAAACATAGACGATTGCGACCGCGTCTTGAGCGACTTTTGGGGAGAGAAGTTTCAGTGGATATGTCGCCGATAGCTGGGAAAAGACAACGGACGAGCCATGTGAGGCACAGGCAATGCGGCCGTGTCCAACGTGGAGCTTGTTCGAATCCACCGAAGCCATCCCTCGGCGCTAATCCACTAAGCTGTTTACAAGCACAATTATGATCATTACTGTAGTCCCAGTGTTGAACACATATTCCGTATGTCCCGTACACGCCGAGTAGCAAAGGCAAACGAAGAGGTCGATCCAATGAGTGACGGTGAAATTATCATCACAACTATGCAAAAGAAAAAAAAAGGCAGAGAATAATAAAGTAACAAAAAATGAAGGGCATAACAAACTCGACCATCAAATGAATGCATGCAGTCCGAGGTGCAAAGGTATTAACATGATATAATGACAATGACTAGAAAACTCGCAGCGGCACATCAATACTTCCTAGTGGCCAGTGCACGAATTTCGTGCAGATATGACCGGTCTGGCTCGCCGAAAGGGTCATTTTGTCTTGATGTTGACAGGCGCCAACCCCGCATTTCGGAACGGTGACGTTCCTCGGCGGCTCGACAAACTTCGACAAAATCATCGGCGACATCGTAAACGATAGATGCGCGTGACCCTCGGTCACTTTCAGACTCGGAGGTCGTTCGAGTGCGGCTGCGTGCAGGGCTAGGGACGGTGATGACGATAGAAGACGTACAGGATCCGCTGGTTTCCGAGGGTGTATTGCCAATACAACCCTGCTGCTGGCTGGCACGGATGGTCCCAGTCTTAGCTTCCCATTCGTCGTCTTCCTCGTCATCAGCAAGGTCGGCAAAGACATCTGGTTCCTCTTCATCGGGGGGCAACGTGGAGACCCAACACATTCGCGTTGGATCAAATATCATGTTGCCTACTTTGCGCGCCCCGGAGGCAAAGGAGCCAATAGGAGAGCCAAGAGAGGAACCAGTAAGGTGCGTGATAAGAGCGGGCCGTGTGGATGTCCCTACGACTGCCTCAAAATCTCGTAGCGCCTGATCATTGCCCTCCCAACGGAGGGTGGAAGGATTCCATTTCATGTCGCCAACAACTTCAAAATAACGTCTGAGATCACATCGGCTTAGACAACGATATAAACATACCCTTCGGCCCGCTAAGACCTCCAAGGTTTCGAATGAGTGTGGGTTTCCTTCGCGTCTGGCCGAGAACAGGGGATGATGCATCCTTTTTCTTCCTTCCGGGTAACTCCGCGGTCTTGGAGAATTCAATGCGTCCAGTGCGCCGTAGTATGTTTGCTGAAGGTGCAGCCGCACCTTGAGGATCTATTGAAAATACGTGAGTATCCGAATGTAAGAGTACAAACATATACTTACCAAGTGCCAAACCTAATTCCTCTACCCGCCCTTTTTTGCGCAGCGTCCCTTTGTTGTCAGTGTCCTTTTCCTTGCTCGAGGACTTTGAATGCGTTGCGGCACTTCCTCGACTGCTGGGTTTGGGCTGTACTCGGAATTTAACTTCCTTGTCCCTGTCAGTCGGGAGGTCCTCGAAGCCATCCAGTTCGGTCCCGTCTCCGTACGTTCGTTGGCGTTTGGGACGGCGCAATAGTTTAGGTGCTGATGATGATGGTATTGGTGGCGTTTGAATACGGGATATGGATGTGCGGCTACGCAGGGAGTTAGTGGATGGAGGGCGAGGAGGAACGGGTGAAGTGGCACGGTGAGGAGGTTGTGGTTGTGCGGGGGCGAGGTTGTTCATGGAAGGACTAGGAAATACGGAAGATAGGGCGGGCCTCGACTTCATTCGGATAGAGGTGGGCATTGTTAAACGTAATGCGGCGGGATTCGACGATGGGGTTGAGGGGCGAGTAGGTGGCACGATAAATTCGAGCGCGTGGATGCGGCTTGTTGAGCTTGTATGCGACTTGGCACGCGAAGCGGCCGTAGGTGCTTCATACCGTGCTAACTTGGTAGATGGTCCCGCTATAGCTGTCACCCCAGAGCCTGATGCTTGGGAGCTACTTGTTTCCATCAACGAAGAGAGGGAAGCCTTGCGAGTGAGTCCTTTGCGTTGATTCGCTGGCGGAGTCGGTGGCTTGAGGCCCGAATGAGATTTCTGTCCCCGGAGACTGCCAGGTTTGGGGGACAAAAAAGTACCGGTGGGTGTAGGAGGGGCGACTGAAAGAGCTTCCTTATATGTCTGAGCACGTGGCGGGGGACGGGGAGGGGGGGACGACGAAAGTTTTTGAAGTTGGCGAGCAGATGATATAGGGGGGTTGGTGGGTGATTTGGCGCGGTCAGCCTTGAGACGGGAGGGTGGGCGCGGGGGAATGAGGGCTCGAGCGGGTGCGCTTTTGCTGCGTGTTGCAAACCGGTGAATTTGCTTTGCACTGATAAGCCGACTAGGGCTGAAATCGTCATCGTCTTCGATGACGAGGCCCATCTCAAAGTCGTCGTCAGGGTCAGGGCTAGCGATTTTCGCTCGCTGGTCCGGGACTGTAGCCTTTTTCTTGGATTCGAGGATTTTTTTGAGGTGCTTGCCGCTATGGCCGGACTCGAAGAGACCGGATGGAATGACAAGGCCGTCGAGCTCGCTTTCATCTTCGTCACATCCACTCTCCTCCGTGTCAGGTAGAGAGAGTGAAGAGACGGAATGAGAAGATGAACCATCGGCGAAGCCGAGGGTAGAATAAGCGTCAGAGGATTGGGAAGAAGACGTCTGATCACGGTCGCCCCATTCGAGGGAATTCTTGGAGGATCGATGACTTAGGGGTAGGGGAGCAAGGGAGAGTCGTGTTAGATCGGATGGAAGTGCGAAAGCGGACTCGAAGTCCTCGTCAATGGGCGGGGGAGGCGAGTTGGTAGCGGCTTTGAGGGTCGAAGCAAGTTGGGCGACTTTGATGGTCGAGACACCCTCGTCCTCGTCCTCATCCTCTTCTTCCTGAGAAGCGAGCGGCGGACGGATAATAAACAAAGCGGCGGAAGCGAGCTTGGAGAACTCGTTGCGGGGGGCTAGGCCAGATACGACAGATTTGGCCCTAGTGCCAGCCGTACGGGTGTCTATCTCGACATCCCAGTCGAGGTCGTCGTCGTCGTCCTTGTCGGATTCGACGTCGAGGGGGCGAATGTGATCTCCGTCGGGTAAATCAAAATCGGCGTCTGGCCATTCCTCGCGGGGGGCGGTTGGGGCTGGAATGGTCGTCATTACAAGGGGGAATACAAGTAAGGACGGCCCTCGGAGGGGCGTATGAAGGAGGGGACGAGGCGGGGGACGAGGGGATCCCGGGTGGAATATCGCAGGGGATAATCCGGGAGAGCTTCAAGGAATGTGTCTTGGTGGTGTCGGATAAACCAAGAAAAGCCACCCGGCTGCCTGTCGCTCCTTGCATAAACAATACACAACACAACAATGTCCTCCCGTGTACAAACAAACAAACAAACAATGTCACTCCTCCTCCTCCTCCTCCTCCTCTTCCTCGTCCCCCGGGCCGCCCTCCCACCCGTATTCCTCCAGTCCCCTCCGTACCCGCAGCCCCCGCTCAGCCATAATGTCCACGAACCCCTCCAGCTCCCGCGTCGTAAACACACTCCGCAGCGGCCCAAACGCCAGTAGATAGAGCCCTACTCCTGTATTAGCCCTCGCCAACAAATGCTAGATTGTCCGAACCTTTGGCAAGAGGGCATTCCCTCACCGCCCTGTAAAGCAAGTTCTTCGCCCGCTGCATCTCTCCAGCCCGCATCTCGAACTCGAGCACGATTCGCCACACCACCGCGCTGTTTCTCGTCCTCGACCGCCCGTCAGCACCTGATCAGTCTGGAATCCCGTTCCGCTCACCTGTCGCTCTCGACCGCAGCCATCAGTCCATTCCTCGTCCTCTCCACTTCAAACTCCCACCGCCCCCTCTCCCAACCGGCCACCCATACCTCCGCAGCCCTCCTCGAAACACTCTTCTCCTTCCCACTTTCGTCCGTCGCCCCTTCCCCTAGCTGGCCTCTCACCCGCCCCCACACCCCGTACCCCTTCTCCGCCTCCAAGAACATCCCAAGAACGACCGTGTTGCTGGGGTACATCCCAAGAGCCACCTGCAATCGATCTCGGAATATTATTGGCGGTGCAGGGGTGCGCAAGGTGACGGCGTGGCTATACAGCATCGCCAGCGACGCCATCATCAAGCTCTCCCGGTGCGTCTCCCCGGAACCGGCGGGTTGCAAGTCAAAGATGCTCAGAACGCCAGGTAACGATATCCCTGTCAGCAAGTCTGTCAAGGCTCGTAGCTTTATCCACGATTCCCGATCCTTCCATCGTCCATGTGTGGCATTGACAATGTCTTCCAGATTACGCTTTGCTCGAAGAATCATCATGCCCCCCGTGCCATCAACGTTTCCCGACCGCATCACGACCCGGAGGGCGACATCTTGGTCTCCGTTGATCCATTCCAGCTCAGCCCAATCCCACCACATTTGTCCGATATACCCTTGCGTCGGTGAACGGCGTGTCGAAATAAGGACGGTTTGATACACTTTCCGTGCGTCTTCAATTCGTCCACGCATTCGTTCAAGTCGGGCATGAGCTGCCCAGTGGGGTAGCGAGTCGGGAGCATGTGACAAGAGTGTTCGCGAAAGCTTCAAAGCACTGTAGTTATCGATCAGTCCGCTTACTAGCCAAGGATTTTCCAAAGAATCAAGACCGACCTCTTCACGTTAACCGAAGCCTCGAATGCTAAAGCATACACATCCCACTGGTAATCTTCTGGACCGCAGCGGAGCTGACTGAAGATGGACCTCACAAACTCCTCAGGTACACCTTGAACATCTTTTGCCGTCCACATCCGCCAGAAATCTTTTCCAACCCAATCCAACGGTCCCAACACATCTAAACTCCAGTCCTTGATAGGTCCAAATGCTGAGGCGTACTCCCTCTCTCGACCAACGAGTGCACCAGCGTAGGAATCAGCAAGTAATTGTCGCGTTTTCCCTGCCGGTGGAAATATCGAGGAAAGAAGTGATGTAGTTGTTAGATGTGTATATGACCACCGATCATTCCGTGTTCCATGCGCGACTGTGTTAGAAAAACCAGGAATGTGAAGGCCCATGATGGAAAGCCACATGAGGCGAAATGCGTCTTTGGCTGTTTGGGTTGTCAATGGAAGCAAAAGTGACTTGACATCTGATAATAGTACAGTCGCGTAAGGGTCAGACACACCCCACTCGCAGCGCGCAGGAATGTGTGAGACAGCGTCTGCGAGCGTCTCGTCGTTGTACCATCTAACAAATGGATCGAGTGACGTAGAATCGACATCCATCGATGCTGGTCGTTTTGGTGGATGGATCTTGGGTTTTCCACCAGAAACCCAAGCAGACCAGCCTTTGGCATCGGGCTCTCCAACGCGTGGAGCTTCTGACTCCCAAAACTCTTCCAAAGAGTCCAGTTGCGTGTCAACAGGCAGCCCGTATAAGGACTGGGGAACTTCGAATATGCTGTTCTTTCCGTTAATAATGAGCTGTCTGAGACGACCCGAAAACCTACAGTTCTGCTTGCGCCTGAAAGAGTGCTGTGGCACGCTCATAAAAACCTAGACAGCGGAGTCAGAACTAGTAATTATCCCAAGCAGGAAAGTACGCACCTGCCTCCTGGAATGCAACGGCGACTCGCCAAACAATGCACAATCGATCAAGCTCGCTACCTTGGGGGCTGTCCAACGCCTTCAGGGCACGTGTTGCATCCAATACAACCTGGTCAATGCCCCCTTCGAAAGCACGAGCGCGCCACTCGAGCCACCCCATCCATATATCGATGCCACCCAGTTTAAGAACACCCTCCCATTCAGCCACAAGTTTGGTTTGATCCCATAGCTCTTCACCCGCCCGAAGGTACTTTAACGAAAGAGTGGATGACTGAAGGTTGGAAGGATGGGCCCCTCTAGCACGTGAAAGGATAGAGAGTATCAATTCGGATCGAGTTCTGTTAGAGTTCTTTGAGGAAAGGGGCACGACTGAAAGGGACTGTTCAACCAAGGACAGCCAGGTGTTTGTGGAAGAAGGATCGGCAGCGAGGCTTTCCTCTAGGGCTTTGATGGCCAGCTGGTGGGATGATAGGACGGGCGTCTCTTCGTCTGAAGTATCTCTTTCGGCATCGGATGCTGAGAATTCCGAATCAGACCTTTCCTCGCCTCTGGAAATGATTCGAAAGTCCTGGTCCACATTTTGGGCTTTGCGGGATGTGAGACGTAAGAATCCATCGACTTCTTTATACTTGTAGCTGTCGGAGGAGGCAACCAGGCGGCGAGCAGGTGCAGCGAGAAGGGCGCTCGAGCTGGAATGGGTGAGGGAGTGTTGCTGCGAGCGGATAGTGAGAAAAAAAGAGGGTCGAGGGCTGAGCGACGTGCCTTGCGTTGGTCAAGAGAGACCTGGACGCCTTCACCACCAACTTTATGAGTGACAGTCCACGCTTTGTCGAGACCAAGAACATGCTTGCCGTCTTTTCCATCATCAGCTGTTCGGATGCATGACAGTTGGCCACTCACGGGCTACGGGGCGGTATTTTGGAACGTCACCAGCGTGTAGGGAGCCGTAGGTCAGAATGAGAGCGTCGCCCTTGCGATCAGAGTAAAAGAGGGGACGAGGCACCCATCGGTCACGTTCCTGGCCCTGCTGGTCGAGACGGAGCGTGTCCTCGTTTGCCTTGAGCTTCTCGTCGTCCCAGTGGTCGGACACGGAGAAGAGTTTCTCTCGTTTGGGCGGGGCGGACTTGTCCTTTTCCTTGTGGGATCGCTTTGGGGGCTTGTCTCTCCTGTGGGTGTCGGGAGGCCTGCTGCTCGGGCCAGGGTCGAGGTCGGGGAACGAGGAGAAGGAGGGGGGATTTGGGAAGGGGGAGGGGGACATGCAAGTTGGAGGTGTGCTGTGAGTGGCGGTGACTTGTTCGCCTGCAGTCATCGTCATGCGTCCGCTCACCCAAGACGAGAGCAAGGCCGTCTTCGCAAAGCTCGCAAACTACATCGTACGTCCTCGTTTGCGATCCGGACAGCCATCCAACACGACGCCAGGGAAAGAACCTCATACACCTCATCGACCGCAAGGACGAGCCCTACTGCTTCAGGCTTCACAGGGACAAGGTCTACTATGTCTCCGAGTCCTCCATGCGTCTCGCCATCTCCGTCGCACGGCCGAACCTGGTCTCGCTCGGCACTTGCTTTGGAAAATTCAGCAAATCCGGCAAATTCAAGCTGCACATCACCGCCCTCGACCACATCGCCCAATATGCAAAATACAAGGTCTGTCTGCGCCCCGCTCTGCGCCCCGTCTGACGTCCCCCGAGGTCTGGATCAAGCCCAACGGCGAGATGCCCTTTCTGTATGGCAACCATGTCCTCAAGGCACATCTCGGCCGAATCACAGAGGACACCCCCGAACATCAGGGCGTCGTCGTCTTCGGCATGAGCGATGTCCCACTGGTATTACTTCTCCGTTTGCGTGCCCACACATGCCGATGCCATCTCCAGGGTTTCGGCGTAACTGCTCGGTCCACGATCGACACACGTAAATTAGACCCCACTGCAATCATCGTGTTCCATCAGGCGTGCGTTTCTGTCTGCTCGCTTCTTTTTCCTTCTCACACTTCCTCAGAGACGTTGGGGAATATCTTCGAGACGAGGTCATCCCGAAATCTCCTCTCCTCTTCAGCTGCTGACTTGTCCCGCAGGAAACACTCTTTTGAATTGCGTGCCTTGGGCTAGAGGGGATGCGAGTATCAATCGGGTTTTGTTTGTTACATAGTCGCTGGGCGACCTTGTAAAAGTAGTCTAGACGATGCTCGAGGGTAATAGGCTTAGCTTGATTCCGTACACACGCCCGCCTGCTTGGCAAGCACCACCATCATATCATGGACGGAGCACAGCCCCACGTACGCTGGCAAGACATTCAAGACCAGGACGTTACCCCCGAAAACATCCAGGACGTCCTCTCCGTCGTCGACGATGACCTGTGGGTTGCGGCGGCCTGCGTCGACAGGCTCGTGGACAACGTCGACACGCAACGGTCACTGCTCGACCTGGGGCTCGCTCGCACCACCCTGGCCGTCCACAGAGCACAGACCGCGCTTCGTATTCCTAACCCTGATGCCGACGGACATCAAGCACTCACCGCGTACTTTAACGACGCTCCGGACGACGCTCAACTCTGCCTCATGCGCACTGTCCTTCTCCACCGTTCTGACAGGCTGTCGTCCTTTGTGCACATGTGCAAAGACCTATCAGTGGAGGGCGAGGACTCTGACGGAATTGACGAAGAATGGGAGGACGACCCTTGGGCTGAAGACGGCCCATCACGAAATAGAGCTGCCGACTTTCCCATCCCATTCTCCCGCTTCCTGGCCGAGGACATGCTAGAGATGGCCTGCCTTTTAGCCTCCCAACAACAATTTGCGGCGCTGCGGACACTCATGCTTTACCACTCTGCCGCCATTTGGCCCTCACGTTTCGCCATTCTCGACAGCATACCTAGTCACATACACCCTTCAGAGTACCGAGAGTTGCTTCCCGCTTATGACATTGATCAGGATGTAGAGCAAACACCGTCCTTTTCCAGCTGGAGAGCAGAGCAGGACTGGGTCGAGATTCCCCAAGTCCAGGCTGCGCTCAATGCTTCACAACCTGCCTCCCACGTGGAACTCGACCCGCTTCCGCCAGAAGGCGAAGCTACCACATGTACAAAGCCACTCGGACCTAAAGATCTCGCCGATTGGTATATACGCCGCGTGGACACCATCCTTTCGTCCACCGGTATTCTCGACATTGCTCTTGCAAGCATTCAGCACGGGGCTTCTCATGGAGTACCTGGTCTCGACGAACTAGGTGAAGAGCTCAGTCTTCTTTCCCGTTTAGTCTACGATGCCCCTCAGCCTCACGAACCCCAGGATAGTCAAGATTGGACACTTGCCCGTTGGCGGAGCATGGAACCTGCAGAGGTTGTGAGTGCCTATCTCAGTCATTCAACTCTGGAGACTGTCGCAAAAGACATTGCTCGCCTCGTCATGCCCTACCTATTCGTTTTAGAAGCACGTGCAGAGCGTGCTGGTAATCCCGACCCAGATCTTCCTACTCGTCTGCTTTATAACTATATTCTCTCGGCTCCATTATCGATCGTCGCTGCAATCTTTGAAGCGTCCAAGCCTACTCTTGCTGTCGCCCACCGTGTTATTCGCGACGATGAAGACGTAGCAAGATTGGCTCTAGCATGTCTATACGGCAGTGACAGTCGTACCGAGTGGCCTATCATGAGCGCCATATTCGAGTGCCTGCCAGCTTGGGAAATCACACCAGGAACCGAGGACGAGGCAGACGAGGCAGACGCGACAATAATATCCCTAGGATCTTTTGTCACACCGTCCACGACCCGGCCACACTGTTCGCCCTCTGATCTAATGCTTTTCTTCAAGCCACTTCCAATCACTTCCCTCTCTCGGGCCCTGGATATATTGGACGTTCATTTAGAGTCTGGAGAAATACTGTCGCGGTGGAATGTTCCTGCACTTTTGTCGTGGTTCCTGCAGAGTGCCCACAATGCAGTCGAACAGCGAGCATGGGCAAATGGAATGGCCAGGCGCACTGGGAACTCTACTGGACTCGGTGGAAAAGACGAGTGGGAATGGTTATTGCAGGACATGCTCAAACTATGTGAAAGCAGCGAGACGGGTATCAAGTGCGCGTTCGGACTTCTTTCCAGGGAAGAGGTTTCCTCGATTTTTTTCGCTGGCTTGTTGAGCTTGGGTGGTGGGTATTCCTTGTCTCCGTGCGGCGCATTCTCATCGGTCTCGTAGCATTCGATATTGCACGCGAACTTCTCCAGCAACGGCACGGAAAATTATCCCTACCTCCTCTCGTTGCAGAAGACATTTGTCTCTCTGTTTCGCGTGAATTTTACGACAATGCAAACTCGGGGAATTACAAGTCGGGCGACATGAAGCTTGCCTATGATTGGTTAGGTTTTGAACCTTGTCAGCGTCAAGTCGCTTACTTTTTTTTTCAGCCTCGCCGTTCCACCTCCTTCAGAGCGCCTAAGCAAAGAGCGCGATTTCATCGAAGCCACCTCGCGACTTTCGTCCTACAATATACTCTCGCGCCCTGGTGTTCCCCTCTCCCCGATCGAGATCCGATTGACCAAGGATCGTCTTTCGCTCATCTCGCGCGTCCTTTCGAGCACGCCAGACGCATACAAACACACCGAGGTCATTCTCGATCTTCTTTACAAGCTCGGTTTCAAAGGCGACGTGGTAGCCAAAGTGAGGATTCTCGCCATGCTCTCAGACACGGCGCTCCAAGCAGAAGACTTTGCACGTGCACACGAGACCAGTCAACGGATGATTGAGACGGTCTCGACGCTCAACGCCGAGACGGGTGGCGATGAAGACGATGCGGTGCGTGAAGCCAAGAATGTATGTTGGGTTGCTTGTTTCCAGCTTGGGCGACATCCCGAATTTGACGACGTCGAGGCCAAACTGTCCCTTCTGGGTCGTGCCCTTCAATTTTGCCCTGCGGACAGACTTCATGACGTGCTCGCATCTTGGCGACGTTTAGCAGCGGAGGACATTGAAAACCGCCGTGGATATCTGATTTATAGGACCGCTACACAGGCGAAACGCGGCACGGCGCCATCACAGAAGCATGGCTCGTCCCTCCGAGACAAGCTTGGCGAACTATACATGCCCGCGACGCCACTCATAAATGCAGAGGATGCCGCTGCACTGGCTGGAAGAGCGTTCAATCGTATGGCGTCCAATCTCACGTTTGCTGTCACCGGCCACGGGCGGTCCGGTAGTCTTGCAGACGACGTGCGGTCGAGAAGCCAGGACGGGAGAGGCAGGTTTGATGGCGAAGAGGTTTCGGCGCAAGCGAGCCGCGTGCTGCAGAAAGGGATTGGATGGCTTCTCGGAGCCGACGACGATGCTTAAATTACTTTGGGACAAGGCATAAAATCGCAATCATTACATATGCTATTCAGCATACATGACATTGTGTACGGTAATCAGGGGTATATCCACTTAAAATATAGATATATGCACACTAGAGTGAAAAAGCCAGACACAAACCGAGGAGAGAATGAAAGAGAGTAATCTCTGTAAACGAGTGGAAGGGTGCGCGCGGTATCGCTAGTGGAAAACGAAACCAATGATAAAAAGGAACGTGGTGCAGTCAAAAGATACCCCTATAAGACTAGATAGATGCGTATATACCTTGGGTGCGGCCGTTGAACATTGAACGTTGATCCATGATACAGAGGGAATGAAATCATTCAGTTACGGCTCGTAAAACGTGCTGTTTCGCCAGTGCGAGCCCTTGGCCGGTGGACGACACCAGATATCTTCTTTGGATGCTGCTCCTCGGATGGTGACGGTTCACGCCATCGTGGGTCACCCCGACCACACACCTCGCAGTACTCCCGGTCATCCGCTGCTCGAAGATTCTCCAGTTCAGAAGTCAAGCCACTGATCTGTCCACGCAACTCAGAAATTTGTTCCTGCCAGGCCTTTTTAGCGGACGTAAACTGATCCTGTAACTCTTGCATAGTCAACAGTTCCTCGTTTGGCGTGTTCACTGCGTTGGCAGATGCGTCATCGCTGCGGCGCGCGGAAGCAGGTGTAAAGGGAGACAAGGCAGTACTTGAGCTGGCAGCAGAGCTCGATGTATGCACATCAGAGTGTGATTCATCCTCGCCCACGACAATATCTGCAAAGTGGGAGCTGAAAGAGACGGATATAGGTCGAAGCTTGAGACTTGGAAATTCAGAGCTGCCTGGAGGAGCACTCATGGGAACACTAAGAGATAATGGTGGTGGTGGTGACAGGGGGGAGCCCATTGGCGACATATTCCCCTCGGCCAAGGCAGGAGCCGATTTGGTGACGATGGAGAGCGGAGGA
The DNA here is from genome assembly GCA_038090275.1 of Austroboletus novae-zelandiae. Taxonomy (NCBI): domain Eukaryota; kingdom Fungi; phylum Basidiomycota; class Agaricomycetes; order Boletales; family Boletaceae; genus Austroboletus; species Austroboletus novae-zelandiae. Next base: position 104,839 of record JBBPML010000004.1, on the reverse strand, counting down.
GGTTGCCGTCTGCGTAGAGCAGGCCCAGGCAACTCGCCACTGGATGATGCACTGCTCGTCGAAGCCAGCGTACTATTACTCGCACCGGAGCTGCGCAACGTTGGCGAGAAGGACTGTTTCTGGGCTTTTGTAAGCGTGCGCCTGGAAGTCTTCCCGATTCCATGGGTCTGCTGCAGGGCTTCTTCGGCATAGACATCCGCAAGTGGAGGAATTGGTGGAGGCGCGTTTCTATCTTTTTCTCCGTCTGGATTACGACCACCGAAAAGCCGCATGAAGCCACTCTTCTTATGTTTCAGCGATCGACCAGGGATAGCATTCGTTGGAACGGCGGATTCCTCTTCCTTGTATCGAGTACCTGCACTAGTTGATCGAACATGTGTACGAGGAGTAGACATGTCATCAAGCTGATCTTCTGCTGTCTCGGGTATATCATCTGAATCGGAAAATGGCGGTTTGGGTCGAGCGACTGTCGTGTGAACGGTAGTACTACGGATTCTCTCCCTCGCCTGCGCTTCCTGAAGAGAGATGAGGGTGACAGTGGGAGATCGAATATTACTGCGAATAGGAGGTTCAAAACCAACAGGGGGTGGATGTAAAGACAAGAATTTGGTGTCACGGTCGACATAAGTTACGTCGCTCTGGTGGACGACAGATATGGGAGAGGATATTTCCTTGCCATTGACACGAGCATTCCGATGGGCGGTATCGCGAGAAGTTAATGACGTTGTAGACGTATCGGTGGAGGCGACTGAAAAGGGAGCGGATTTGATGCTTGTGGAGTCGGTGATGATACTGTTGGCGTCAGTGCCATTTACATCTCCCAAGACAGGGTGGCGAGGGTCGTCAGGGAATGAAGAATATACGACCAAATCGGGATTAGCGTAGGGATGTACGAAGTCGTCGTGAGAAAGACGTTCTTGGGGAAAAGGAACCGAGGATGGATTCGCGCTACAGTCATTAGAAACGCGGCAAGCGCCGGAGACTGAGGGACGAATGGAAGTGGTCTCGAGGGACATCGGCAAGGGAGGGATGCTCTCCAAGGCAACAGAGTGAGATTGGGCAAAGTAATGGGGCGGTAGGGGATAGTTCGACGTGCGGGCGGACGGATGGCGTACGGATGGAGAGGTGGTAGAGGACGAGAGGGAGGTGGTGGACATGGACTGCCTCGCTAGATCACTGGGCCGTGTGTAAGCGAGGGACGGGAGAAAAAAATCATGGACTGACTACAGAGCGCCGCGAGAACCACTGGCAGAGTAGTTGCCCGAAGAAAAGTCGAAAGAGGAGGTCGCGGAGACACGCGAGCGAGCTGAATCGACGCTGGGTCTGCTGGCAGAACTCGAGCCTCTGGTGAAGGTGCGGATGAGGTTGTCGGCCCTGGCAGCCTTCCCTCTGAGCTTGCTTCCGAGAAAGCCAGGCTTGAGGCTGCTGTCGGGTTCGGCGCGACGGGGGACGGGATCGTCGGTCTCCCATGGGGCGCGGGAGTGAAACCTAATCTTGGGGCCCTGCAGACTGATCCTGTGGGAGGCATCGTCGTCGTCGTCGTGTGCGCGTTCGGTGGAGATGGTGGAGGCGGTTTCGTCGTCGAACGGAGTGCGTGGAGAGTGAGTGTATGCGTGGCTGTAGACGGAGGGAGAGTCGGGCAGGTCAGACAAGGAAGGGAGACGCTGTCGGTAGTAGCGGGAGTCCATTGGGGTGCGGTCGCCCGTCGACCCGTGCTGGCGTTGAGCTGGTCCTTCGTACTAATTATTTACATAAACCTATTTTCTCGTCCCGACGTCTTCTAGCGCCAACGCAATGCCTTCCAAATACCACACCCGCATACTCAAAACCAAGCGCGATCAGGCCGTAAAGAAACTCGAGCTCGAGCTCAAGCACGAAAAACAGGCAGAAAAACAACGGTCAGCCTTGCGGTCCAGCTCTCACGCCGAGTCTCACCCGTCCTAGCAAGAGAGAGATAACCCTCCAGCGCCGCATCGCTGCCGAGGAGCGCCGCAGATTGGAGCAGGAAAAGGCCGCCGTGCGTGTGCTGCCTCCCTCGGCGCTCCCTCCTCACGTCCTTCTAGATGGGCGCTCGCAAGGCCGCCCGACTACGACGCAGAGCTGGCCGTACCAAAAAAGTCCATGGTTGAAACATTTAGTCACATGTAATATCATAGCGCCCATGTCACGTCCACCTCTCCCTGATCCACGAACGGCTTGTCCAGACCCGCAATCACACTCTCGCACAGCGGGCAGCTGCTCGCCAGCACATCGTCCAGCTCTGTCCGTAGCCTTTCCGCTCGCTTCTCGGCATCCTTGCTCCCTCCCTTCGCACCGCCTCCACCAGGTATCCACCCTGGAGCCGACACGACAGAAGCCAGCGCATCCGGTATAATCAGATCACGCAACTTGTCACCCGCAGACAACAGATTCCGTCCAAGCGAACCTGCCGCCTTGGCCCCGTTCTGAAGCGGCCCTGTAAAGTTTGCAGACAGCAGCGTACGCTGCCGTGTCGCCCCCGCCTGCTGGTCTCCCTGTCTGATCTTGGCGACATCCTTGACTAATTCTGTCTGCACAGTGAGAATCCGTTTCAGCGCATGTGCAGCAAGGTACTCCTTTGCCTGGAAACACCCATCAAACAACAGCCGTTTCACCATCAAAAATAAACTCACCAGTCCGATCAGACAATCAACGTGGAACGTGTGCTGGCAAGGAAATATATACGATTGCCTCGTCAGCAGGAGTTGTGCACAAATAGAGCATCGCTCTCCGGCGTCAATGGTGACAAATCGGTTCTTCAGCTCAACAATATCCTGTTTGATCGACTCCGCAGTGCGCGTAGCTTCGTCCATATCCTTCTTGAGATCGTCAATGTGTGCCGAATATCCTTCCAGCGCATGCGCAATTTCTTCTTTAAAGTCATCGATGACAACAAAGTCCGGAAAGAAGGGCAAAATATCTTCAATTTTCAGCAAGTCCGTGTCTTCCAAGAATCGCATCGCCCTGGAAGTTAAAAATTCAATCAACGTGTCTCGATTTAGTAAATCGGGACTCACGTCTTGATGTCCTTCTTGTCCTGTACGACATAGCGAGCAATCTTTAACCAGAGCTTCTTCCTTAGTTGAGGATCATCTTCTGGCATATTCGCGTTCATCTTTGCTAGTTCGAGGTCGCCCTTCTCCAGGGCCAGATCGACGCTATTTTCGTATAAACCCATTTTCGAATAGATGTGCACACAAGCCTGTGTCCGGCCCGCCTTCTTGCATAACCGCAGGGCGTAATCCAAATCATAGTATGGTTTACCTGTCAGTGGATCGGATGGCGCGGTTATCAAGAAGCGTAGCAGAGGACTATCATCGCCGGGAAGGGAGGAACCGTGAAATGTCACCAACAGATTGTGGACAGTGGAAGAGGCGTTGTGTTGATTGAAAATGACGTGGTTGAGATATCGCACAGCTTGATTTGGTACCAATGGATCGCGTGGTACGCGTTGCAGTTGCAATAAAGAAGGTACCAGTCGCAAAGGATCGAGGGCCGGCTGTTTCAGCCACGAGTCAACCATTGCTTTTGGCGCATGTCTAGTGAGAACGGGACCGAAGCGATAGTAGAGCTCGAGATCCGACTAGTACGATTAACTTGACAATTATCGCACAAAAATAGAAATGGGCAAACCTGGCGATTAAGTGTGTCGATCGCCTTCGACCAATCCTCTTCGAGTATCCAATGTTGGACTACTCGCTCGTAATCCTCAACTGCGGTCGCGTAGAAGAGCAGGATGTCCGTTCTCCCGTGGGATTGTATGAGCTCGTACACGGTGTTGCGGTCAAGGTTTGCCTATCGAGAAGTCTCAGATCACAATCAAGATTCTGTCCAAGACCACCCACTTTGTACGTTTCGAAAAAGTGACAGAGGTCCTCTTCGAGAATGGCACGCTCCGCTTGCATGTTTTCTACATCACTTGTTGCGCCCTCGGATGCACAGAGGTCATCCAGTTCGTCACATTTACTGAGATAGAACTCAACGAGCCAGGTTGCTAGCATCATTCGTGCCGTCAGGTCCTAGTGAATGCATCTAAGCCACATACAGGGTCTAATATATGACAGCTTACAGTTTTTCGAGTTCGTTCCAAGCGACTGATCAGATATGACCGCAGCGCATCCCGTTCTCCAACATCCAGAAATTTGAGCGTTACTTCTTCAAATGAGACTGAACATTGTGTGTAGCATTGGGCCGCTTGGAAGAATCGGTTTTCTTCGAAAAAAGCATGGGCCTGAGCAGAAAGGACTTTGTCGCGTTGGATGGCAGTCTAACAAAGGCTGTCATTGCCATTCGTCTACTCAGGAAATGAAACCAACCTTGGCATACCGTAACGCGGTGTCAAAGTCTCGCTGCGTAAGATATATTTGCCAGACATCTCGGCTCTCATTCCCGACCACCAGCTCGAAGATCGATTGGTCAGTATAGACCCAGTACGTCTTACGAACAGGGTCCGCCGCAAGCCCCTTGACTGTTTCATTTGGTCTCTGTAACATCATGAGATGGATACATTCAACTGCACATGGCGATGCTCACCAGTGGAATGACGTCCTCGTAGGTCTGCTTCCCGTTCAAAGTGCATACACCCACGATACGGTCCCTGTAGAGGAGGATAAAGTGAAACTCGGTTAGTAGAATTGAAGTGGGCACTTCGGGATGCGGCTGTGAAGCAGAAAACTTGGGAGACTGGGGCGGAGGGTAGGGAAGGAGTTGCGTCGAATCGATGTGATCGTCCGAATTAGGATCAAAGTTGAGAGTGCCATGATAGATACCCGGTGCTGGTGCAAACGGTATGAGTAAGTCGTTATTAACCCCCGGGAGGACTGACCTGTCATCCAAGCAAGGGTCCTGGGCAACGAGAGCGCCTGATCTGAATTTGGCGTGAAAAGGTGTAATTCGGAATACTGCAAGTCTCCAGGAAGTTCCGATATCTCTTTGTCGTCTCAGACTAGAATACCACGGAGCGACTTGGAGAGACTCACTCGGCGCTGTTTCTCGGTATGCGGCGAACAAGGAAGAAAATAGGCGACCTCCATCGTCTGAGCGCCGATCCGGTATCCCGGTGAATTGGTATATGCGTGAGGGTGTGGTCACAATCACTAGAGCGTTCCTTTGATCGGCTGGAGGAAACAGCTCAAATTTGATGCCTGTGACAGGAGCTTTCTCGGGCAATGAGAATAGTAGCTGCAAGTGACGTTCTTGTGACTTGAAGAGATCCTCTCCTGCATCCAGGACCGCCTCGAAGATGCCCCCGGCATGTGTTCCAAACAGGAATTCTTTTGTGGAGAGGGAGTGAGCAGATGAGAGCAGCGCAACTTTATTCCAGGCGACGCTCTCGATGACCAGCTTGTTGAAAGACTTCAACGGTTTTGGCTTCTTCCATCCACGGTACAAGTACCAATTCTCTCCTTGGTGGGACGTGATGACCAGATGTCGGCCGGAGGGGTCCAAAAACAGCTTGTGAATGGACATCTCGGCAGGCTTGCGGGGAAGAGGGATGTGAAGAACTTGTTCTGCATGGGAGAGCTCGATGAGAATGATGAGATTCGAAGAGAGTGCCATTGCGAGGACATCGGAGGAGACGGCAAGCGCGACGAGTGGAGCAGGGAGCGTGTACTGCACTCTGCCGAGGTCAAAGATGGGTGCATCCGCGGGGACGGTCTGCTGTCGGGTTAGTTGGTCTCGAGGTGGCGAAACGGGACGCTGACCGAGGCAGAGTTGTCCTGGGCAACTGTTTGGTCGTCGTACGGGCTAGGCTCGAAGCCCTGGTACTGAATGTCGGGGAGGGGAGGGCGCGCATGTACGGAGGGAGTTGCGTGCTCGACGACTGGAAGAAAAAGTCAGCGAAAAGCGTAGACAATGTCGACTTGAAGACTTGCATTCGTCGAACATGGTCGCGGTCAGACTCAGCTCGCGGTCGGCACAGCCCTCATCATCAGCATGTCTCCCCCTACCCCCAGGTTATTTCTCATTCGCCACGGTCAATGCCCTCCGCATCGCTCCCACTAACGACGCTGACGACACTACAGGCGAAACCGAGTGGTCTCTCAACGGGTGAGCCCCACCCCTCTCCTCATCGTCAGAGCCCAACTAGCCCACAGACGCCATGTACGCTCGTTTCTAATCGAAACGTACCCGTTCACATCTAGCGTTGCCGATTCTAGACAGGGAAGAGTGACATCGCCCTGACAGCCCATGGAGAGCAGCAGATCAAGGAGAAGGCCTCGCTTCTGGTCGGTGAAGGCCGTCAGCACTGTCTCAAATCGATCCACAGATGGCTTGTTAATTCGATCCGCAGGACTTCTTGACCCAAGAAACATTGGTATTGTTTTTGTCTCGCCGCGTATTCGTGCCCACAGGACGTTCCATATCTTGTTTGAACACCTGCCAACGTTCCCTAATCACACCTTGACCGAGGAGGCACGCGAATGGGACTATGGTAACTACGAAGGGCTCCTAAAGGATGAGATTCTGGCTAAACAGCCCGGCTGGAATATCTGGAGGGATGGGTATGTGTCCCGATGGCGGCCGTCGGAATCAATATCTCAATTTTGCCCGTTAGTTGCCCAGGCGGTGAGAGCGTGCAAGACATGTGCTCCCGTGTGGACGGCTTAGTCGCAAAGGTCGGAAAAATGTGCAGATCGAATCCGATTTCCGACTGAGATTACCCAGGTGCGCGAGCATCATCGCCAGTACTTCGAGGAGGGTAAGGGTGCGCGGGACGTGCTTATCGTCGCCCACGGGCACTTTAACCGCGTGTTCATTTCTCGATGGATCGAATTTGAGCTTGCACTCGGTACGATGGCTCACGTCCACGCGTTGTGCACACTGACTCTGGCGCAGGGACTCATTTTAACGTCGAGCCGGGAGGAGTGAGATGGCGTTCTTTCTGTGACGTTCATGCCTGACGTTCCGACAGGTTTCTGTGTTGTCATACAACCACAAATCGCTCGATGAGCCTGCGCTGAATGCGCTGAACCTGTACGCGGATCTGGCGTGGGGGTAGTGTTTTTTTTTTCATCTGTTTATGTATGTGTAAATCAAAGTTTGAGTTTGTCGTGATCTTAGTCGAGTTACATACGTTTTTTTTTCTGTTCTGTTCTTTGTCTTGTTTCTCTTACATTCGTTCTAGTCTCTAAAAGTAAACAAAGTCAGTCTGCCGCCATCATCTTCGTTGATCATGGCCGACGTCGAGTTGATCCCGGCTGCGCCTGAGTCGCAAATCCCCCTTGAATCTGTCCCCGCGTCTCAGGTCCTCGCATCTGACGCTCGCGCTGAACACGAGGCCTCTGACGTGGCCGATCAAGACCCTAGCGCGCACGCACAGCCGGAAACAGTCCAAGACGATGTCTTTGTTGAGCCTGCCGTCGTCGAAGTGGCAAAAGATGGCGATGGCGTGCCCACTGAGCCTCTCCCTGCCGCCGAGGCCCTCAAGAAAGCCGACACCCCCTCGAAAGGCGCTGCGGGCAAGGACAAGCCCTCTGTGCATGCAAAGTCCGCTTCCGGCAAGGTAAATTCGTCCACGCCGGCAGACAGGAGGGTGCGTTAGGCGTGCTTTCAATGTGGGCACGCTTGCTTCATATTAACCATGTGCTGGACAGGCTTCACATCCTGCCACGTTGGGTGCTGGCAATGTCAAGGCAGCCCCTCAAGGCAAAACCACCGCTCCTTCTTCCCCCCTCTCCAAAACCGCTCCCACTACCCCGTCCACCGCAAAGAAACCAACTACCTCTTCTGTGAATCTAGCAAAGACTACCACAATGTCTTCCAGAGGCTCAAACTCCGGCCCCGCTCCACCCAGCAGGAGATCGTCTATGCTCCCGCCCAGGGCACCTTCGGCCACTGGAGTACCCCCGCCACCAAAGCAACGCACTTCGACCTTGCTATCCTCGCTTATGTCTTCTACTTCATCTAAACCTCCTGCTCCCGAGGCGAATGTGTCCTCTCGTCCATCTGTTGTTTCTCCAGCTGGCTCCCTGAAGTCCAATGCAACTAGCAATGCACCCCTTACTCGTGCAGCGCTTTCGGACACGCTAAAGAGAACACCTTCTAGTACCAGGCAGACTCTGCCCCCCGCCTCCGCCCCGCCTCCGCAAGGCCGTGCTCCGATGCGGCCAATGGGGTCCATATCCTCCATACGCGAAGTTCGTGACGATGCAAAAGCCGCCGAAGATCTACAGGAAAAGGCAGGTTGTTATTTCAAACGATGATCCGTATTCTGACATGTTTCACAGCTTAAGGCAGCCAATGAGAGCCTTTCCGCCAGGTCGGATCAAGTAGCTACCCTCGAAGCCAAGGTTTTGCAGCTTGAAGCATCCCTCGGCGAAGCTTCAGCTGATGTCCGAACGAAGACGACCATCATCGAGCAACTTCAAAGAGGCAAACAGTCGTCGGACGCTGACATCAAGGACATCAAGACTCGTTTACAGAAGGTGCAAACAGAACATTCTCGTGACCAAGCTGTGCTCAGTTCCGTCAATGAACAAGTAAGAATGTTGTCGCTCAATTTTATCCCCGTTTCATGATTCTGTTACAGCTCAAAATCGCGAAAGAGTACGGTGCAGGTCAAACCCAAAACATCAAGACCCTTGAGGCCCAAATTAAAATTTTACAGGCAGATATTGTGGCTGCTCAGGAGAATTTCGAGTCACTTCGGTCTTCGAGTGACCAGTCTGCGAATGAGGCTTCGGCAGCTGCGCAGATGGAGCGGGAAGCATTCCTCAGGGCCAAAGCGGACGTCGAAACCATCACCGCTGAAGTGAACAGCATACGAGCTGCCCATGACAGTGCGCTTCAAGATGCCGCAACGCGGGCCGAGGAGTCGCAGCAGCGTGCGGCGGATGTGATAGCTCTTACTGCTCAAATCGACGAATTGAAAGCGGAGAGGGAAGAGGGCGCAGCCAAGATATCCGAATTGGAAGTAGATATTCTGGAGCTGAAGGAGAGCCAAGAGGAAGCGGAAGATGAGCACAAGGTTACCCTGGATCGCCTTGGAAAGTTGGAAGCCGAGCTCGCGGATGCGGTCACCGCCACGCAGCAGGCGCTACGTGATGCGGAGGCTCGGGACGCAGAAAACTCGCAGAAAGCCGCTGATACAGCTTCGCGTCATGCAGACTTGTGGCAGGCCATTAACTCTGATCTCGCCAAAGTTGTCTCCGAGGCAGAGGCATTGAGGACCGAACTCGCTGCTGCCCACGCTGCCCACGAGGAGACGAAGACAGCAGCTCGCGAATCTGCTGAAACTCACGAGCAGGAAATGGAAGAAACCGAACAATCGTATCTCTCGAAACATATCGAACTGTCGGAAGAAATTAAGCGGCTTACTGCTGAGCTTGAGGTAAAGATATCCTTCGCATATGCGCATAACCCTCAATAACAGTATTTGTTTTGTCAGGCCGAAGAGGCAAAGTATGCTGCTAAGGTCGACGCAGCGAAGGCTGAATATGATCAGCAGCTTGAAGAGGCATTTGAGCGAGCCAAGGCAAGTAAAGGCACCTCTGTATGTTTCATAGGCTAATTCAGATATACAGAATGAGGCGGGAGAAGTGCATGGTCAGGACCTGCAGTCTCTTCGCGCCGAGTCTCAAGCCACCATGGAACAACTTCGTACCTCTCACCAGTCTATGGTAAATGATCTCCAAGCAGAGCATGCTGTTGCCCTCGAGTCTCAAGTCAGCTCGATCGAAAAGACACTCAATAGCCAATCACTGGAACTTCGCGCCACCCAGGATGATCTTTCTAAGGCAAAGGCCGCCCTGGAGATTTCACGAGTCGAGGGGGAGAGCTTGAGGACGCAGCTTGAAGATGCTCGTGCCAATTTTGTAGCAGCCTCCGCGAACGATGATCAGGCAGCTCAGACCGAGCGTCTCACCCAGGAGATTGCGATGCTCCGTGACGAGAATGTCATGTTGAACGACGTCTTGGCTGTCACGAAGGAGTCACTCTCAGAGATGTCTACGAACCACACCAAGGAGCTCGAAGAGGCGGCATGCACTCGCGCAGAGGAAGTGACGAAACTTCGTTCCATCCATGATGGGGAGCTCAGCACGCTTGCTGCCCAGAAATCGGAGTTGACGTTGTCGCTTTCCGATTTGGAGGGCGAGATTGCGATGCTGAAGGCTCAACTGTCTGCCGTTGAGCCCACGGTGGCCCCAAGGAGCAATGGTGCCGTCCACGCGTCTTCCACGACGGTAACTCGGGATGAACTACAGAAGGTCTACGAAGCGCACAATTTGAAGATGCATGACCTACAAGCTGAACACGGCCGGGTTGTCAGGTCGCTGAGGATGGAGGTGGATGGGCTTCAGGCGCGGTTGGACGAAGTCCAGGAAGATGTTGCCCGGAAGTCGATGGAAATCCAGTATCTGGAGCAAGAACAAGAAGAAAGTCAAGACTCGATCACTCGGTATGTCAAGGTCTTTGGACTGCAAAGTTTGTTTGGAGTAGTGATTGCGCTGGCCGTAATCTTTGATTTCATTTAACTACATTCCTTCACATTCCTTCGTCACTTCGCGGCTTTACTGTAAAATTTTTGTGTTACCCGTCTTTTCATTTGATCGGACCGTCTTATTGGGAATAATTTATTAACCGGATTGCGCATGTTTTGTTTCAGATTGAAGGCAGATCTGGAGGTACTGAAGCCTACGCTATGATCGAAAGCCCAACGGCAGCTGCGTTTTCGCCGTCGTTTGCAGCCTCGTGGATTCGGTGCGGTTTCCATCCCTGTTTCTCGTGGCATTTAATTTCGAATGATGGTACGGCGTTCATACCCAACGATGCAGTTTATGGCCACTGGAGGCGGTTTTTATAGTCTATTACCTATTCCTAGTTACGCACTTGCAGGGAGTCTAATTAGTCGGCAAATATGTACTTTGGACGCACTATACAAAATAGGATTTTTGACAACGGGTGTTTCCGGGAGATCATGTGATATTCCTAAAATGGTAGTAGCTCGGTCCGCGGGGCAAAACTCGAGCGAGGTCGACTTTTCCTTGTCTTGCTTCTTTCCTTCTCCCTCCACCGACGACAAGTACGCGATGGCAATCCAAAAGGAACCCGGCCAGAAGGGCATTAACTGGTCGAATATTGCCGTCGGTATGTACACTTCCTTCGATCACTGCTGTTTTCTCACTCCTCCGACAGGCGCGATCATGAACATGGTATTGTGCACAATCTTGTGAAATGATGCCGACGCTGACAACCTGATCTCCTCGTCGTGCCCGCCAGTTCGTCAGTAACGTTTTTCTGTTCTCCTTCTCAGTATCTTACCGTCTCCCTGTAGGAGGCAAGTCTACGTTCCGTATCCAGAACGGTGCTCGTGAATGACTTTTTTTCCACTCAGGTGACGACGCTGGGACAGCCTCTAGAAGTCCTTAAGACCCAAATGGCTGCGAACCGATCGCAGACGATGGCCCAAGCTACCCAGGCTGTCTGGGCTCGTGGTGGTGTTTCTGGTTTCTTTCAAGGTCTCATTCCTTGGGTATGTGAACGCGTATTTTCTTGTGCTTTTGGTCGCTCACCTCGAACATTTGACAGGCATGGATAGAGGCTTCCACAAAGGGCGCAGTTCTACTTTTCACCGCTTCGGAGATTGAGACTGGGGTCGTGGGTATGGGCGTCAGCCCGGCCGCCGCTGGTCTCTTGGGCGGTATGGGCGGTGGTGTTGCTCAAGCCTATGCAACCATGGGTAAGTAAATGCATACTGTTGGACTGCTGATGGACTGCAATGATGCACATATTCCTCAAGGCTAGCGCCCCCCGCTATGCTCTGTTAAATATTGCCGTCTTTGGGAACTAATGCAACGTTCCAAGTATCTTGCCATTTACTCATACTTTCTTGATAGGTTTCACGACTTGCATGAAGACGGTCGAAATAACACGGCATAAGGAAGCTGCTAGTGGTGTACAGCGTTCGACCTTCCAAGTGTTCATGGATATATACCGGAAAGATGGTATTCGAGGTATTAACAAAGGTGTCAACGCAGTTGCTGTGCGCCAATGCACCAACTGGGGCTCACGGTGTGTCTTCGTTGCATTTGTTGTTCTCTCGGCTGATGATATTTCAGTATGGGTTTCGCTCGTCTGGCTGAGACTACGATCCGCAACGTCCGTGGCAAAGGCGAGAATGATAAATTGGGCGCACTTGACAAGATCCTTGCCTCCTCCATCGGTGGTGCTTTGGCAACGTGGAACCAGCCAATTGAAGTCGTTCGCGTCGAAGTATGTTCTCTAGTCTAGATTTATCCTTTCGTGGTACTTACGTGCCCCAAGATGCAATCAATGGCGAAGGGAACTGCCAGTGCGAACCGGCCGGAAAAGCTGACGATATTGAGCACGCTCAAGTTCATCTACAAAGAGAATGGCATCAAGGGTTTGTACCGGGGAGTGACACCTCGCATTGGCCTTGGCATCTGGCAAACGATTTGCATGGTTTCTTTTGCGGACTACGTCAAAGTTTGGGTGAAGGGAGGTCCATGATAGAACATCCGGTTTCATAGACTTTAGTCATAGAGGAGTAGTGGTGATACATATATAGATGGAATTGCATCCGCCCGAAACGTCCCCATCCTTGTCATCCGAATAATGAGTACCCCAATGCATCCCCTCCTCGCCCAGTATCTTGCCCAGCTCAATAAGCACCCTCTGCGAACCAAAGCCATTACGTCAGGTTAGCTGGTTCTTCGCCTGGACTCAACTTGTCAGACCTGACGCAGACGCGCTGTCAATGTCATCGTAGCAACGTTTTCTTTCCTCCAGGAGGTCATCGGATCCAACGCAGCTGGTCTCCCACCCCGCCCCGTCCCCAAAGATGCCGCACCAATCTTCAAAGCACTCACCCGCATGCACGTCGACTCCAAGGCATTTAAAATGGCCCTCTACGGCTTCCTCGTGTCCGCACCGATAGGCCATTCCCTCGTCGGCCTCCTGCAAAAAGCCTTTGCCGGCAAAGTCGGTCTCAAATACAGACTAGCGCAGCTACTGGCGAGCAACCTGTTTGTCGCGCCCATCCAGGTCACCGGTCAGTTCATACGCACTTTGGTTGGGTGATCCGCGCACGTCTTGAGCCTTGTTGGATTTGTTAGCGTTCTTGACTTGTATGGCGGTCATTAATGGCGCCAAGTCTGTTGATGAAGTCGTGAGGACCGTCAAGGCAGGTTTCTTTGCGGTCATGCGAGTGCGTTGCTCGTTTCTTGTTTCCGTGTTGTCGATGGTTGACCATCCTTCAAGGTGAATTGGGTCGTGTCGCCCTTGTCGATGATGTTTGCCCAGCAATTCGTGCCGGTCGAGGTATGTTGAACTAGATGTATTAAAAAAAGAGCGCAGCTTGACGGCGCTGCAGCTATGGGTACCATTTTTCAACGCTATACAATTCGTGCTTGGGGTCAGGACATTCCATGTTCATGTTCGGGACGACCTCTAACCCCTTTTTTTACTTTCAACAGACTTTCTTCAACATTAAGGTCAAGAAGTTACGCCTTGCCGCTGCAAAGAAGGAAAAGGAACAAAAGGAGCGGGAAGAGGCAGAGTCTGCTGTCTCTAAAGCTGAATAAGCATTGGATCGTTATACCCTAGTTCTACTTTAGCTTTGCAAAGTTGTACCATTACTTTGGTTAGATGTATGTTATCAGCCCTCTGTGGAGGATGATCGAACGTCACGGGAAACATCTGTGACCATCATACGTGGTTGATGGCCTGAAGGCGGTCCTTGCACATAACAGCGTCTAGTATGCCACGAAGACTTATTCGAATCGCCTGGTTCTCCAACAACTGTTTCGATCTGCCAATCCGTAAGTGCATAAGTTCCTGGAAGGGCAACCCAGAGTTTCGTTTCGACAGCCGTCGACTGCGAAGGGTCGAGTACGCCATGAATGGCAAGTCTTCCTACATAGCACGGTGGAAGGAGATCACTACTGGAGGATGTCGATGAGCAACCAGACCCATGAATTTGGAAGAAATACTCACGACGGATCAGATTGTGCGTCGTTCTTCACGCCAAACTTCATCACATAGCGGGATGAGTGGGTCAGCGAATGGTTCCTCAACAAAAATTTTACGGGTGTAAGACACGTCCTAGCATGGATGAGTGCAAAAAACGCCAACATGAAATGACGACGTACCCCAAGCTGAAATCATGTTCCACCACGCCCTCTTCTATCGCGACAACCAGAGGGTTCATTTCGGCATTCCACTCACTATCACGAATGGATTGCAAAATTTCCGTCCTTTGGCGTTGCGTTTCCGCATACATGCTTCGTATGACTTTTGCGCTCTCTACATCTTCAATAGCCTCGAGAAGTGCAGCATGGCCAGCGCCAAGATTCAGGCCCGATAGTAAAACAGAGCCTGTTCTTTTCTCAGAAGATATTTCCCATAATATTAAGAATTCCACAGAAAGCGGATTGAAGAGAGGGAATATGTGAGGATATGTGATAGCTGGAATGTGTGGGTGTAATCGAGAAATGGAGTTGGCAGTTATCTTTCTTTTTTCTGATAAAAATAGAAACGAGACAGCGGGATCATGCATTGAAATGCAGGAATCATACTAGAAAAAAAAGTCTGTGGAAACAAATATGGAGCTTAAAGTGGAGAAACTTACTGGAGAGGTATGGAAACACATGAGATCCAACGGTGGCGGGTCCTCAGGTTCAATCTTGCTCCCGTTCAAAACATCGCTCAAAGTTCTGGAAACAAAGGCTGTCGTAGCTTGGATACAAGCCGAGGAATCTAGAGAAGATGATACACTGAACGACAAATTGATTAGCTGCATAGGATGTAACGATGTACTGTTTGATTCTGCTTAGTCCCAGAAGTAAAAACAAGCCTAAAACTTACGGCAAGAGTGGTGCCAAATGGCGACACTTCCAGATGGGGCTAATAGCGGTGATCTGTTTGACACGGATGGACTTTGAAGACAGATTAGACACTTCAAGATTGACCAGAAATTGACTGTCTGTCGCTGGATTCGGGGAGAAGGTGGCTGATAATTCCAATGAAGGATTGACATGATAGGTTCGCGTCACGCGTGTACAGTGGAAGGCGCGACCTCCGGTCTAAGGGGAGAGGGACGTTCAGGACAAAAGCTAGACACACATATGCCATTTACCTCTCGGTATACAAAGAGTAGGCAAAGTTGCTGTCGGGATGCAACGTGGCCAGGACGCCATGTGCAAGTGATCATAGTGCTCTCTCCTGAATGAAGATTCTTACTGAGAGGCACAGTATAGGGTCTCCATGGCGAAAGCTTGTTGTCTATATGTAACATTTCTGTGGTGTCAACTGCCATCAATACTGACAAGAATGAGCATTTCGACCATTATCTCGCAGGAAAACCTTACAAGTCTCGCTCTCGGATGACTCTAGCCACATCTGATCTTCCGGGCCTCCCACCAACCATATCTCACCAATGCTTCTATGGCCTGCATTTGTCATCCGAAGCTTCGTCGCCTTGTGTTCGCCTTCTTCGAGGACCAGCAGTTCATGTCCCTCAAACGAAACAGCGAGTTCTTGGCTGGCCTCCTCTACGTCAGTTCTGATCAATATATCAGGGGCGTAGGTCACAGATTGCCTTTCCTGAGGAGTGACATGTAGTCGTCTACCTCGCCGTGCAAGGGATTCTCTGGTGGGAAGTAAGCCAAGAAAATTGTACGTGATATTGGTGATTGTCAAGGAAGCCGTTTGCATTGCTTTCACCGCAATCGAAATCTAGATAAAATAAAATAAAAGGAAAGCAAACGGGTGTCCAAAAACTCACCATGCGGTTCTCCTTCGCTCCAAGAACAACATTTTTTAGACATTCGACAGCGATATACTCGTCAACCCACAGGGCATCCCTATCCCTCGCTTCGACAACAAGTGACAAGTCCGTGAATGTCACCTCTGTGTCCAGTGGGTTTTGCATGGCAACATCTACCCAAAAAGGTTCTAGAGGGTGAAAATTTATTGCATCATTGGACTTGCGAGCACCAAGCTTGGCTTACCGCTCACAGCGGCCCTGCCACTCTTCTCGAGGATCTCCTTTCCACGAGTTCTCCAAAATGTCGTCCATATTTCTTCTCTCCTTTCCCATTCTGCTTGGTCTACGCTAGTAGAATCTCGACGTAGTCGTACACGACTCAAAGCCGGAGACGCGAAGTTTATGGGCAATTTCAAATCGCGAAAATCAATGTCATGGCTAGAGATAGACTTCAGATGCTATGCCAAAGTCAGACCCTATGATACTCCCTTAGATCATGGCTTACTGTGAGTGTCACTCTGAAATCTTCCAATAAAACTTTGTCCGAGTTGACGTCTTTACTCTCGTCTCCGTTTGTGTTGTACGTTTTTGACAGTGCGGAGGACCAACGTAATTGCCCTAGAAAAGACTTGACCGCACCTTTGATATCCCCAGTCGTATACAAAAGCCGCCCTAAAGCCTGTGATCAGTGCCGATGATACGGAGAGATTGTCGTGTTACCTAGCGGATGCTCGATGCCGGACAAAACAGCATCAAATCCTACAAGTCTCGACGGGAGGGACCCTTCGGAATCCCAAAAGGATGGTGACAGTAACTTGTCGGGTCGATTACAGAAGTGTTCGTGGGCTTTCCGCAGGAAAAACATTGTCAAAGGTTTCTAATGGAACTTTTCATGTGACCGTTCGCGGTATGTGACCAAGCAAGGACCCACGATGCCACATTTTTCCAGCCTATTAGCAGCGAAGAGGTACCATAATGCAGCTCTCCGCTTTGTGCCTTTTTGTGCGCTTAAAAGCGCTGCATGAGCAAGAAGCAATGCTGCCGGTGGTTCTTCGGCCTTAAATGACGCTGTCCCAATCAGTGATGTTCTTAGAGGTTGTGAGCTAACCGAAGACCTACACTTCCCGCTGCCCACACCAGCCAACTTTCACCCTCCAAAACATCACTGAGGAAATCATTGGAAGATATACCAGCTTCCCAGCGGACAGCATACTTGAGGGCTTGCACTTGAGCCTGAGAGGAAGTGTCTGAACCGGGCGGGTACATATTAGACACTGAAGAAAGCGCATACGAAACATGCGCGACAACGGTAGGGGAGGGTGACAGGATCAGTGGTAAGATGTCCTAGAGATATTCAGCTGCATTGATAAAGCAGATAGCTTGAATTATTACCGAGCCACCCTTGTTTTCCTTTCGCAACGATTCCCATACATTGATCGCAAGCTTATAATCGCCCAAGATAGTTGCGAATTCTGCAAGACGTCGTAGTTGAGAAGGAGGAGCAATCAGGATACTCGAGTTGGATGCCGGTTGCGATGCACTTAGAGAATGTGACCGAGATGGGAGGGAGGAGATGGAAGAGGAAGTGTTGTGGGCGGAAGGCTGCACGGGGGGCGCGCTTGAACCGAAGAGCTTGCGAGTAGAAGAGAAGAGACGGGACGGCAGCCGTCTACTGGATGAATAGGCTTCGTTCCATTCCAACACACACTTTTCCATCCAGGGGACAAGACTCATGACAACAAACTCTCGTGTAAAGCGCGCCAATTGCTGAATGTCTAGTTCGGACAGCTGTAAAAAGTTTGGTGAGGTGGGCAAAGAGGTCACGGATTGCGGTTGTGGCGTCGGGAAGCCATCGGAAGAATGGGGAGGAAGGCGAGGCGGTGGAGCTGGAACTGGGACAGGTGGGGGTGGCGGCGACGGGAGGGATAAAGGAAGAATAAACGCATGTAGACCATACTGTTTCTTGACGGCATTGAAAAGGGCACCGGCTCTGCGAGGGAGGGGTAAACGAGTAGTGGGAGAAGCGAAATGTAATGACGCACTCCTCGTCAGACAGGGGAGAATCTATCGGATGCACGATAAGAATGTAAAGAAGACGTGTCGTGTCGACCCATGATGGGAAATCTATGACACGAGAATGGAGAGCCGTGATGGCTTGCAGTGGATTGGAAGCCGTGGTAGATACAGCAAGAATGACTGAGAGCGGATGGTTCCAACCGTCGTGCTTTGAGGGCAAGTGGTCGCCTTCGGCACAGCGGGTAAGTTCGTCCCACCAGGGAGTACGAGCAGAGGAGAGATCTGGGCTGTTGTCGAGATCGTTGAGCCAGCGGAGGCATTGCTTTGTGATTCGGTCGCCGATCCAGTCGATTGTTCGGGTTGCACGCTGCTCATCGTCCTCGAGACAGGCGCGCTCGGTCTCTACGAGATCGGAGAACCTGACGGTAAAGGAGGGGTGTGCGACGGTGGTGAGGGACGTGGTACGTGTGGTGACTAGAAGTGGGTGAGCACTGCGGAGAGACAGGACGGAGAGCGAGTGTACCTTGGGGAAGGGGAGAAAAGGACTGAAGGACGTAGTGGAGAGGGGGAAGAGACGCGTCGCCGAGGAGCTGGACGAGGTCGGGCGAAGGAAGGACGCATATATGCGGGCTCAGCGAGGACGGCAACACGGAGGGCATGAGGAAAATGGCAAGTACGGATTACTTAGTCATAACATTACTACTAGTACACAACTATACAACTCGACCGCTACTCAGCTCAGAAGGGCAAGACCAAGAAGAACCATGGGCAGAACCAGATAACCGCTGTCATCCGAGTCGTAAGGCGACTGCCGTCGTCGCTGAGGATAGCTTGGGCGGTACGGCGCATATCCGCCGTGCTCCCTCATGTACGCCTCCCGTTCTGCCAGCTCCCGCTCTCTCGCTCGTGCCTCCCTCTCCGCTTTGATCCGCTTGTGTTCCTCGCGCTCCTCCTTCGTCCCGATCGCCTTGTCCTTTAATTTTCCAAACACCCCGCGCCTGTGGTCTACGTGAGACTCTTGTGCGCTCTGCGTGCTGGTGCTCGGCCTGTCGTCAGCTGTGGCAACCTCGTACGGAGGGGGGTCATCGCGGTCGTCCCCCCTTTTCGCCTTTACTTCTGGGTGGGCCACGAGAAACTGCTCGTCCTCGTAAGGATGGACCCAGATGGATCTAGGGGGGGTTGCTCTAGTGTCGACCTGGGGGCTCGGTCAGACGGCCGCGACAGGTGTGATTGATGGGCTGACCCAGTATGGGTGGTCGTACTTGGAGTCGTGCTGCTGAACCCAGCCATCGGGTAGAGATAGATTGGACATGGTGTGTCATTAATCAAGGGTGGTGTCGGCCTCGTGTTTTTAAGTAGCGTCATACACAGCCCGTCATTGCAAATCCTAATAAAGTGCTGTGCCCCTATAGAGCATGCGTACGAAGGAACTGTATCGTCTCTTCTATCTTCCGTACCTTGTCTTCCACCGACATCTGCATCGCCATCAGTCAGTCGTGCGCTCCTGAGGACCGCCCCGACATACCTCGAAAAACACGTGCATCCGTTTCCTTCTGTCCTCGTCCACCGCCTCCTGTCGTGCAATCGCATCCACAAACTCGCGTTCCACACCTCTCCCGTCCTGTGGTGCCCCCCACCCGTCCTGTCGTATCCCCCACCCGTCCTGTCGCCGTCCCCACCCATCCTCTCCGTTGCCCACCTTCGTTCCCTTCCCCTGTGACGACACCGTCACATCCGACCCAATGTGATCAGAGGGCGCACCCCACTCCCCTCGTTGACTGCTCGCCGGTGGTGCGATCTTCCATCCTCCCATAATCTCCAGCACCTCTCCGACAGTCCGCCATCCGCCATTCCCCTCCATCTTGTCAAGGAACTCTTCCATCCGCAACACCTCCCCCTTCTCCCCCGCATCCATCCCGCACTGCCAAAATGGCACCAAATCGAAGACGTGGTCGACATGAGTATGCATTTGCCATTGGCTCAGCCCTTCCGACGTGAGACGAGCATAATTGATTTGCCCCGAACAAGTCTCATCCGTAGTCTCCCGGTCGTTTTCTTCCATCCGTCTTTCATCTGCCGTCTTGCTATTTTTGTCCTTCACTGCTACAGAACGCCGGTGGTCTTCAGCAGCTACTTCGTGATTCAAGGCGGCCCTGACATTAGGTGAACTCGGCGGCTGTCTTGCCTGACCTGTCCAAGTAGTAGTTGTCTTGCGTCAACACGCCGATCGTTTGATAGACCCAAGGCTTACCTCGACATTTCTTCAACGTCCTTCGTTGAGCAGATGTAGGAGTAGGCATCAAGTACGGGCGCAGGTTTCTTCTGTGACCGGCCCATTTATGTCCAAAGCAGCGAACCACAAATACTTGTATGTACCAAATTAGGAGTAGCACCCACTTTGCGGAGATTATCACAACCGCAATTGTCCGCACAACACAGTCCAGTGACTCCACACGCCCGGGAGCGGAAAATAAAATAAAAGTCTACAATCCCTGAATACTACTACATCAAGTTTATTTACGATGGTCCAGGGAGAGGGTTGGTCCACGTCCCATTAGACCACAGGGTCGCAGGCATCGTGAAATCTCCAGGATTGCCGTCGGTCGCGAACTACGGAACAACTCTTCAGCATGTGCCAAATCAAATTGAAATGCTTGTCTACACTTACGGCCAATCTAAAAAAGTGGGGTAACCCTACTGCCAACCCAGCAAGAGAAAAGTTGAGGCCGTCACCAACATAACGTTCTACGTCGTCTACGAGAAGGGAGAATCCGTTCCAGCCTTGGTTAGATAGGATGTCTGGTATATATTCCCAGGAAATCGTTTGATTTGCTACTGTAATCGATGCGTTATAATTGGATGAATTGGTAAGGAACGTTGGCAGTGGCGAGCCGTCGGGGCCATCATTGACAAGCTGTAGACTTGATCAGTTTGACACTCGTGACGAGATAGTTTGAGGCGCACCGCCGCTCCTGTCTGCAAGATGGAGGCAAATCCATAACCAGCAACGCCATTCAAGAACATTCCGAGTAGGAACCCTTGATAAATGGCTGACAGGCGAGTCGGAAATCCTGTGCCAGGAAAAAGCGCCATAGAGATGATGTAGTGATGTAAACGGAGCTCCAGACCTGGCAAAAGTCCCAGAACAAGAACGACTAATCCACCCGCGGCATGCCATCCCAGATAATATGGCAGGTAACCTGTTTTTCGAATGACACGCATCTGGTTTATGACAACGACAAGCAAAATCAAGACGATTATAATAAGTGCGATGAGGCCACCAGGCTGCTGAGTGATATCTTGTGCCAGAAGACGATCAATAGGTATTCTTGACATTGTAAGGTTGGTAAGAACCCCTGTCCAATATGGCGCGAGGTACCAAATCATTGCCTCGAAGGGAGCATTTGCAAAGACAGGCAACGTGAAGCGAACGGCAACTCTCCAGAAGCCATAACAGACGAAGAGTGCTGGAAGAAACGCACCAAAAGCAACGTCCAATGGTGGCGGTGTAGCGCTAGGCTGTGAAAACAGAACAGTGTGCCAAAATCCGATGCACACCAGGCACCAGTACAGCACGATAGCTTTAGGCCGAAGAACGAGGAATAAAACGCATGTCACTAGAATGTTGAAAGCTAGAGCATAGTTACGAAGGTCTGTACAGTGAGTGAGTGAGTTGGAAGCAGAAAGTCGAAAAGACATGGGGAATGTGGAGGGGAAGCCAACGGAGGTGAGGCCGTTTGCGGTGACAGGCAAGTAATCGGTAAAATCCCCAACCAGCTGAAGGGATGCACAACCTCCGGTCGAGTCACTGATGAAACCACTGGATCACAGTAAATGCATGATCCAAAGCAAGACAAACGGACTGACGCTTGTATCGCAGAGGAACAAACGAAACTGTCGGCTCTATAAGTCTTGAGCGCATCTCCACCGCCGACCAGAAGAGGTACGAAGTCGATTTTCAAGTCTCCAACGAGACGGGGATTCAGGAGCACGACAGAACTACACTGGGCAGGGCATCGGAAGTCAAGGGATATGTTTGTGAAAGGAGCACATAAGCCGCCGTTGAGGCCACAACCGGCGTTCTCCGCCCACCATACGGACGTGCAGTCGGCAAAGGAGGCAACGGGGGTGAGGAACCACTGTGCACGGGCAAAGAAGGCGAAGGCGACGATGTAAGCTGGCACGAGCAGAACGAACAGCCAGGGTGAAGTGAGGGGACGTGTGAAGCGAAGGACGACAGGTTCGAGTGCGACGGTGATGGTGTGGGATCGAAAGGTATATGTGCGGCCGAAGAGAGGGGCGGGATCTGGCAGATGCAAACTGAGACACTTGTTACTAACACTCGCTAATTGAACTCACTAGGAAGGTCGACTTTCGGACGAGGTCCTCTTACGTACAGAACAGCGCTGCGGAGACGAGGCAGCCTGGAGGGCAAGTTCGCGAGCGGCGACTTTGCCTCGGTCGTAAAAGACGAGGACGGGGTATCCATGAGAGACGGGGAGTAAACTTCATCCGTAGTGGCAGCAACTTCAACTACTTGTCTATATTTACTACGTTCCGGCTATATACGCTTCAGCATCAACCTCGGGTATCGCCACGTCAGACTGGGCCAACTGCACGACGCTCAGAGCACACCAAAACCAACCGGGGACGAGCACTTACGGTAGTCGTATACCAAACGCACGCGAATCGGTTCCTTCTTCTTGGATGAGGTGAAGACGGTGTGTCGGACATATCGCCTTTCCCCATTGACGACCTCGAAACCCCAGGCCTGCATGGTTGAGGATGAGAATATGTTGACCAGTGAAAACCACACCATTACCTGCACTGTTGTCCATGTGCAAGGATTCTTCTCGGGAGTGCTCCAATTATCGGTCACGATGAGCCCGTCTTTAATGGTATCTTCGGTCCAGTCCTTCTTCAAATACTCATCTGTTACCTCGTCTACGGGAATCCTGCGCGCCGTTCCAGTCACGGCACCAAAGATATCGTTGTCTTCGGAACGCTCCTTCCCGTCCAGAATTTCTTCATCGTTCGTCCCGGGGATGCCTCCAGACAATGTCTGAGCAATTTTAATGTGTTCGATATCATCCTCATCCGTAGTGTGCTTTATGGTGAGGGTGAGAGAAAACATAGCGATTGCACGGCGCTTAAACCACGAAATGCCCTGCAACAGAAGAATCTCCTCGGTGTTCTCACTGAGAGTCTTGTTCTATGAGGGCAGGTCGAAATGAGCAGTGACAGGAGAGCACGCGGGGATACCGACCATGAGGAATTTGCCGTCCATCGACTTGGTAGTGATACTGGGTGGAGCTGCCATGGTAAGGGTTGAGGAAGAGATGGGTTCCGGGGGTGTTTCACATGCTTCCATCTTTTATGGTATCCATGTGGACGTGGATATGTATCAACATACGGGGGTTTCAGCGTCCGAAATATTCTATCCCCAACTTGAACGCCCCGATTCGCACCGTATTGAATCTGGCGAGTAACTTGCCGTGAGTCGCCGCCAGTCCTCATGACATGTGTTAGTCGGAGCATAGCTTATTACACATGACACTGACAGGCTATGAGGTAGTGGTAGACTTTGGCGCGAACAGTGTCACGACTTTCCATACCGCTGTTGCTCCCCGTTCCCAAGCTTGTGGTCCTCTCGCATTATCTCCTCCGAATTCTACCATGATTCCATGCTGAGACCACTCACACCATATGTGGATCGACCCACTGGATGGTCCTGCTCCGCCACCTTTTCTGCTCGGCTCTCCCAGATTCACAACGAGCTCCTTCCCCGTCGTGTCCTTTGAAATCGTGATCGCGGTTGACCCCGCTCCCGCCAAGTGCAGCTCGATCGGCAAGCGTGGATACGCAGAAAAGGCCGACTCCGTTGGCCTGTCACCGGCCGGGACGTTGTAGATGTCTACTGCATCCAGCTGCAGATCGTCATCCCTGAGATGCTCGCGCCCCAGACCGGTCGCGGGCCTGTAACCGTTCCGAGGAGAGAATTGGAGACTGACGCCGAGGGTGAGGTAGTTGAAGTAGACGACGTCAGAATACGTTTTGATCTCTGGAGCGGGTGTGACACTAGCAGCCAGCGAGCCGAGGTACTCAGCGAGGACAGACGCGGTCGGTGGCTTGCCGATGAGATCGTAGACATTCATGAGCTAGTTGTTTTCAAGCTCCGATAGGCTAACCCTCCTCGTCATCGCCCCCAACGTCGAGGACGATGCCCCGCCCGCCGCCGAAGGTTGAGCCCAACGACGACGCAGCCACGACGTTCATCATGTCCGCTTACGCCCCTCATCGCCTCGTCGCTTCGGTCTTGCGCAGATCCGTCGCGTACGTCTTTCCGCGAACCAGAGTCATCAGAATTCTCTCCCATCTCGCTCCGTTGCTCGTTTATCTGTCTCTGATCCCTATTCTCCTCGTCTTCTCCCTCTTTTCTGGCTGGTACATCTGGAAGAGCATCCCTGTTGCCTGGCAAGCCCCCGTCTATCTCCAATATGGGTCTGTCCTCTCTTTCCGCCGTCTTTCTCTCTCTGATCGTTCGTAGTGACGGTCCTTCGCCCTATGCAGAGCTATCGCTGCCTCCTCTTTCTACCGTTCAGCCATATGACGTCTCTCTTCAGTTGGCTCTGCCAGTGACTGATGCAAACATTGCCCTCGGCAATTTCATGGCCACCTTGTCACTCTCCACACCCTCTAACAAGACTCTTGTCACAGTAAGCAGACCTGTGCGTCCATTTTTCTTCTTGGTCCTTCTTTCGCTTCTCATCATCCCCGAGGCTCTTGCACTCCCTCCCAAGCCTGCCACTTTCCCGTTCTCCTCCATCCCGCGTATCATTCATGTGGAAGTTCCTTTGCTGTCTTTCTATGTCCCCGCCGTTTCCAGGATGAATGCAAGGATCAACCTTGGTCGCAGAGACGATTGGAAAAGTCTAGGAAACGGTGAAGCTCGCGAGTTGAGTGTTTGGGACGCTGTCTTGACGGGTGCTACGAGGCGCCATGGGATTCGGTGAGCTCATCTACCGCTCGGAGGGATTCGTCATTATATCTTCATCAGGGGTTTGGTGTCTCGTTTCCCCCTTCTGTTCGCGCTGGCTGCTTCTATTGCATTCTTCTCTCTTTCTGTCATCGCCCTGGCCGCCTGTGTCCTACCTGCGGTCCAGTGGCATGCTCCTATCGATGAAGCGCATGGTGCACCCTTGCCCAAAGAAGAAAGGCCTGTCCGTGTCCGAAAACGCCTACGTAGAGGTGTCGCTAGTGGAAGTCGTGCTACAGGCGCTGTCCGTTCTAATCGTACTTTCTTTCGTGATCGTTAGTCACGACAAAATTTACAGGCCTGCAAAACTGAAGATGTTGCGGTCGATATGCCTTCAGTCCTTGCATCGGACGACTTTCCTCTGAAACGACGACGTTCACGCATGTCTGATGTCCTTTTGGACTCTGAAACCTAGATTCATTCTGCTGGTTATCTGTCAGATCCTGCAAATAATATAAACAGGCGTATTCTCGATGTTTATCAAATTAGGAACAAGAATTAATTTCGTTGATAACTTCAATATGACGATAATGCATTGTCGCTGTCAGCACCGACCTGCAGGGCTCTTGTGATCCCCGAAATTGATGCCGGTTCTCGGTAACTTAATTCTTAGTTTCCGGAACAAACTCATGACAATAGGTTTGCTATCCAAATGGCCCGCTTTCCGGTGGGCCAGATAACAATAAAAAAATCTTTATTGTGCCTTCTTTCCTACCACCATCATAGTCTCACTCTCCACCATGAGTTCCCTGCAAGCTGAATCGTTGTTCAGTGTTACAGGCAAAGTCGTTCTTGTGACAGGCGGTTCCCGTGGGATTGGGAAGATGGTAAGTACGCACCGGCGTCCGCATGACCGTGACGCGTAAATATGCACATTTCCAGATTGCCTCCGCTTTTGTCGAAAACGGCGCAACCGTTCGCCTCAACACTCTTGGTGCGCTGTTTGTCAAATTGATGTTCTGTTAGGTCTACATCTCTGCGCGCTCTGCCAAAGAGTGCGATGCGTCTGCGGTACAACTTTCTGCTCTTGGACCCGGCACGTGCGTGTCTATTCCAGCGGACGTCTCCAAGCTTTCAGAGGTGGAACGTCTAGTTCAAGAACTCGGAGCGAAAGAAAGGGTGCTTCATGTTCTTGTCAATAACGCTGGAACAGTATGGGCTCAACCCTTGGACGAGTATCCGGTCGGTTCGTTTCAATGTACTGTCATGACCCAGTGTTGACGGACAAGCAGGAAGATGGGTTTTCAAAAGTCCTCACGTTAAATTTGCATCGAGTCTTTTCGTTGACGCAAAAACTCTTACCTCTTCTTCGAGCCGGTGCCGCTCAAGGTGGCCGAACTGGGGATGTACTCAATGACCCGTCGAGAATCATTAATGTGTGTACAATGTCATTTATCACGGGGGAAACCTACTCTTTCACCAGATAGGGAGTGTTGAAGGACTAAGTGTTCCTAATCGTGACACATATGCCTATTCTGCCGCCAAAGCAGGGCTTCATCATCTGAGCCGCCATCTGGCTGGGCGACTAGGAAAGGAAGGTATATTGAGCAATACCATTGCCTGTGGTATGTTAAATTTTCCTGCTGTGTTGCGCTGACCAGTTTGATCCGTCTCCATCCTGTGCAGGAGCCTTTCGAAGCAAATGTAGGTTTGTTCTCTTCGCAGATGAACATAATCCTGGTTAACCAAATGTTGAAATAGTGACTGCTGAAATGCTGGACTCGGTAGGGGAAACCTTGATATCGAGTATACCAACCAACCGCCTCGGTACTGCAGAAGATGTTGGGGGCACTGCTGTATTCCTCGCAAGTCGAGCCGGCGCATATGTCAACGGTGCCACAATCACTCTTGACGGTGGCCTCCTCGTTGACATGCCATCGCACAAACTTTGATGCCAATTTCACGACATTAGGCTGGTCCGCACCCCCTTCCAAATGATTATATGTATGATACAATTCGTTTTCTGTATATTCGACGAGAGTACATAATAGTCCTGTACTCTCACTTTGATGTAGATACTTTCGCTTTACTAGATCCAGTCTCTTGTGCTGCTTCTGTCTTGGGTTTGGCTTCAACAGGCTGTTTAGAGGAACTGCTCGTGGCCATCTCTCCTAGACTCTTCACCATGTCCGCCGCCTCATCGCCATCAAGTCCAAGATCCTTGACTAATTGCGTCAACTCTTCGTCGGTGACTCTCACTCCCTGGAGGCCATAACCTTGAAGCTCTGTACTGATATCAAAATCATTTCGTTTGTTCACCGGCTTCAGTGGGGTGTCTGGATCGTGAAGAAAGACCTTGGGCTTGTGATGTTCCGGGGTCATCTGAGATACAGGGACCGCCCCGGGAACACCAACAGGCTTTGCTTCGGGCGCAGGACGATCTTCATCGACCTCTGCATTCCACTTTTCCTTTAGCCGCAAAAAAGCGTCCAGTTCGTTATATTCGACGGCTTCTTCACTGGTAACGAGCATCAGCGGTGTGGGCGGCAGGGTAAAGTAGGCAACGCCAACAGTGCATCAAAGTCCTGTGGACGATGTGTCGGTCAGCATCGGTGGATGTGTCATCTGTATCAGAGTACGTACGCCTGGGTACCTGCCCCCGACGAGTATACCAGGCAACTGTTGCTTATCTGTACGAAATCAGAAATGAAACGAGCGCCGTTACGGCCGACACGACGAACCGAGTGGAGCCTTTCTCTTCCACAAGCGCTTGGCGTCTTCATCGGAAGCCAAGTCGTAAGACGTGTACGGGATCTTCTTGGTTTGTAAAATGCGCAATATATACTCTGTTCAGAAACGTCTGAGCGCAAGCAGCAACCCAGTTGCAAAAAGACTGACCCTGACGCTTTCGAAGGACAGGCTGGGAAGCGATCGTAGTGAGAAACACCTGGATCGGCGGTGAAGGCATGTCTGGTAGCGGAGGAGAGCGTGGCCACTTCGGTTAAGTCCCTTTTATCAGTCAACCGCCATAAGTAACACAATCATCGATGGCCAAGTTGTCAGTCCTTATCGTATGTCTGGGCAACGTCTGCCGCTCTCCCATGGGGGAAGCTGTCCTCAGACATGAAGCCGCAAAGCGCGGAATCGATATTGAAGTCGACAGTGCGGGCACTGCAGCATACCATACTGGCGAGGATCCAGATTACAGGCAAGTAATACTTTTCGACTCGTCCGGATGAATGTCCTTCGATTAACCCACCATTAGGACCACTACGACCTGCAATACGGCGAGTTGACAACGCCGACAAGCGCTGTTCTCGTACTGACCGAGATCCAGCACAAGATACCAATTAATCACTCTGCACGCCAGGTCAAGGAGGCGGATTTCTCCAAATTCCGACATATCCTTGCCGCAGACGAGTCAAACCTCCGTAACTTGATGGCAAAGAAACCGAGAGAAGGAACTGCAATCGTACGTCTTTGGGGATCTTACCTAGTAGACAACAAGCCTATTGCAGACCCTTATTACGGGGACATCGTGAGGTTTTCGATATCCAGCTCAAGACAATGTCTCATCCGATGTCACAGACGGCATTTGAACGATGCTTTGAACAGTGTACAGAGCTTTCTAATGCCTTTCTTGACGAGGTTACGGGTAAAAACTGACAATACTTAGTAAACGACCACGTCAAATGTTCATGCATGCAGCATAATGTACATTGTAGATAGTACCCGCGTCCAGTGGCTTGTCCTCAATGATACAGATAACAGTAAATCACCTCATGGTAGGCATATTTACCGACGCACGATTGCCCACAGCGTCTTCTGCTCTCCAGAGGCTGGTGGTGGTCTGGCACCAGATGTCAACCTTTCCATTCTCTGAAATGCTTCCCAACTAGAAATTCTCACCTTGTTTTGCGTATAGAAGTTGATCCCGCTGCAGAAATATTGATTATCTACGGATAGTCGAGTAACTCTGAAAACCAAACATACCTCTTGCCGTAAAATCCGATATCGCCCAGAGCACTCCCCTTGTTCCCACTCCATGCAAACATGGGAAGGGGCACTGGAATAGGCACATTGATGCCAATCTGACCAACATTCACTTCAGTTTCAAATTTGCGTGCTGTTGCGCCAGATTGTGTGAAGATAACAGCGCCGTTGCCATATCGGTTTGCATTGATGACATCAAGAGCATCATCCAATGTATCCGCAGATATGACGGTGAGTGCAGGACCAAAGATTTCCTCGCTTTAAAAGACGTGAGTTACAACGCCCTACTCAGGAGAGAAAATGCGAACTGACCGGTAGCACTGCATAGTGGTTGTACCTTCGATAATGGTGGGGCCAACGAAGTTGCCACTAGGGTACCCTGGCACACTAATTCCCCGTCCATCGAGATGGATACGTCCACCCTCTTCGGTGGCAGAAGATATCAACCTCTCTACGCGGCTCTTAGCGGTTGGGGAGATAAGAGGTCCTCTATGCAATAATCATGAAACTCGTTCAGCCTACAATGAAAATAACACGTACAAGTCTGCACCATTTTCAAACCCTCCGTTGACCTTAAGCTTCCGAGCGCGTTCAACTAGCTCGGGGAGCCAGGATTGAGCCTCTCCAACCAGCACCACTGACAAGTGTTCCTTCAGTTCAGATCGGCTAAATGCCCAATAAATACTCACCCACAGAAACAGCCATGCATCTCTGGCCAGCAGCTAGACGACATAATTCATTCTCTGAAAACAACGATCGAAAATTCCTTACCACCAAAGGCTGCCCCTACAATTGAATTCAATGCAAGATTCTTGTTCGCTAAACAAACAAGGTTCATAAGCGATCTAGTATCCAAACATGTGCTTACCATCAGGCATCAACACAGCATGGTTTTTAGCACCCATGTTTGCCTAGACCGGACGATTTATGTGCTGCATTTAATCAAACAGTGAGCATACCTGGACGCGCTTGCCATTCTTGGTTCCTCTGTTTATCGGTCAGTTACGAGAGTGCACCAGTGAAATCACCTCGCTTGCCTTTCGTATATATGCCGACCGGCACGATCACCACCGACAAAACTGATCGCTTTTATGGCAGAATGATCGCAAATTGCATTAACGGTGGGGACAGTTCCATGCACCACATTGACAACGCCAGCAGGGAGACCTATCACATGTGTTAGCAGGATTCGATGCGGCATAGCACAAGACGTTACCTGCACGTTCGCAGAGTTCTGCAATGATCATAGCTGCACCAGGGTCACGTTCTGAGGGTTTGAGAACAAGGGTGTTTCCTGTGACAGCGGCCATCGGGATTGTCCACAATGGGATCATACTGATAAAGATGAATATTGTCTTGGAAGGATTGGATGAAACAAAGATGCATACGCAGGAAAGTTGAACGGAGCAATGCTACAAGTGAATAAGCGAATGTCACGAAAAGTAACTCGACACTAACCTTGCGCAAACACCCAAAGGGACTTTACGGACTTCTGTATCCATGTCTTTGCTGACTGTGGACGGTAAGTCATGTTTACACAAAAAGTGTCGATGCCACCTTCTAATTTGTCTGCGAGCAACGTCGAAGTGATTCCGATTGCTGTTTCGACCACCTGAAGGCCGCGGAGGACGTCGCCGTGTGCGTCTACAAGAGTGTAAGTCGAAGGATTCAGCTTATAGACAGGAAGAGGCGCATACCCGCCAAAGTTTTTCCTTGTTCCAAGACGATGCTGGCTGCGAGAACATCGGCATTTTGGCGGATCTGGTTCTGCAACCTAGGGTCGTACGGAATGAATGAGTGAACGAGAAGATGGAACAAAACGGACTCGATGGCGAAACGCTGACGAGACAAGACGCTTTGTCTACTCCAGGTTTTATAGGCCTCGGAAGCAGCGTCGACGGCCTGCTCGAACTCGGTAGAGGTGGTCTCGGGAACGCGAGTAAGCACAGATTGAGTGGACTATTCAAAGCATCAGCATGGGTGGGAGGTGGGAAGGCAACCGACATACTGGATCGACGACGTCGTGCCACACGGTAGCCTTGCTGTCGACAAACTGGCCGCCGATGTAGTTCTTGGTGTCCCCGCCGGTAGCATGTGTGCCTTTCCACTCTGCAGAGAGCTTCTCTGCCCACGGACGGGCTGCTGGGCCCAGACTGGAGAGGGACGCGTACGCACGACGAGATACGACCGGTCTGATACGGGCAAAGGACATGGTCGTTGGAGAAGAGCGGAACAGAGCCGATCCGAGCTACTTACCCATAGTATATGGCATGTCACGTGCGCACTTTTGGCTCTGGCGACGATGTCGATGAACCCGGCTGCGAGTCCCAACGGTGCGAACTACAACCACGGCTTTCATGCGCACCAGCAGCCGCAAATGATGCCCGCAAACCAGTCCCAGCAGTTCCACGGCTCTCCCTGGCAGCAACCGCACCCGCTTCAGCTTCCCGTTCCGCCTCCATCCAACCCCGTCCCCCAGATGCAGCCCCAGTCTTATCCAAACCCACCCCAGTACTACCAAAACCCCCCACCGATTCCCTTCGACTTCTCACAGCAGATCGTTCAGGATTTTCTACGCCTCAGCACGCCTGTCGGGTCGTCTCACAACGACGACACCATCCTTGCTCAGGCCCTTCACGACAGCAAACAGAACGGCAAGACCTACAGACAGGCTCTCGAGGGTCTTCATGGCGTGCGTCGCATTTTCCCTCTCACACCCTCAGTCACTCATGTCCACCAAGGTCAACAACCACGCCGCAAATCTCTGGAAAGATTACTACTTGGACCATCATGACCGTGTTGACCTCCTCGTCTCCCGTTTAGCAGACCAATCAAAAACCGAGCCAAAAACCGTTAAAAAGCCCATCGTGCTGAGCAAGTCAGCACCTTACCTCAAGGAGTCAGGCACGTCTCCTCAGGTCGCGCGGAAGCGACACATATCCCCTCCTTCACCATCCCCTCCACGTCAACTCCCGAAAAAGAAATTACAGCCCTCCGTTCCTTCGCAATCTTCGCGCCGAAAACGTGACACTCCGCCTACTGCAGCCTCAACGTCGGTGATTACGCGCCCTCCCAAACGTCCCAGGGCTACAGTCAATAGTCTTTCTGCCCCCCTCCCTTGCAACGATGTCCCAAACCTGATGCCGCCTCAGATTCATATACCCCTTCCGGATCCTCCTTCACGATCTCCAACACCACCTGCAGTTGTGCATGTCGGGACTAACGGAAATAGATATACCAAACAGGACCGCGAATACTTCCTCAAGTTTTTGGCATGGCGATTAAAGGAAAACCCTTTGCTAACCAAGAAGGAGCTTTGCGAAATGCTTTACGAAAAAGTGGGCCCTATCGGTTTTAGTTACTGTTCTTTAATCAAACGAGCTAGGCACCGCACCATACCGTCTCTTCATGGGCCTCACATTGGCATCAACGTCATGACATTGCTGATAAGATCCTTGCAGCATACCACGACAAACCCGGCACTGGTGGAGAGTTCAATGAAGACGAGATAAATGAGAAGGAGGAAGTAGAAGTAGAAGAAGAAATTCAGGACGACGAGGATGAAGCGTCAGCTATCGAAGCTCCACGCGAACCGAAAGGCGTACCCCGATCTCAAGCACCGTTTTCAGATATTGACGACACCAACGTCGATACCGAGGATGACGAAGCTGATATGGGAGAGCGTGGCAGTGCGTTTACGCGGGGAGATTGGCGCATTCTTGCGAAATACATTGCCAGGAATCCATGGGATGAGATGACGAAAAAGGAGAAATGGCAGTCATTCACTGATGCTGTGCGTGACTACTCGATCATTTGTCTTTTGCATGACTCATGGTGGAGCAGTACGCAGGTAGGACTGAACGATCTGCGAAGGCTTGAACCGAATTTTACCGTAAAAATGATGCTGGTACGATCCCAAAATGTTTGATGCCTTGAGTTCGCTGACACTGTATTATAGCGGTTCTGAAATTGGCCAAGCGATACACGCGGCGAGTGCATTCGTTGCCACGAAATAAACAGGACGCTATGCAGGAGCCGAGTGGCGACGAGGATGGAGAGTACGAGGTTGAGAATGAGAACGAGGCAGAAAGCTAGGCGCGATCTGGACTAAGTATTGGACTTGTTTGTGCACGTGGCCGGTATAAGTAGTCGACCCGCTAGTGTGTCGTTCACCGAGTCCTCGACTTCTTACCAACCGCCACCCACCTTCTATCCTACAACCACTACCCCACAGTCTAATTCATTCTTGTCGATCAGCCATGGATGAGGAGTACGATGTGATTCAATCCTAAGATCTGATAACGGCGAGCTGTCTGTTGCTGACTTGGGTCCCAGGTCGTCGTTCTCGGCACAGGTCTGACCGAGTGTATCTTGTCCGGCCTCCTCTCAGTCGAGGGCAA
Source organism: Austroboletus novae-zelandiae (assembly GCA_038090275.1). Lineage (NCBI taxonomy): Eukaryota > Fungi > Basidiomycota > Agaricomycetes > Boletales > Boletaceae > Austroboletus > Austroboletus novae-zelandiae. The sequence continues at coordinate 71,706 of JBBPML010000004.1, read as the reverse complement.
GAAGGTCCTTCACATGGATAGAAATGATTACTACGGCGGCGATGGCGCTAGCTTGAACTTGACGCAGGCAAGTTACGCAACCAACATCTCCGATGCTGCCTGCGGTCGCTCACGTACATCAATATCCAGCTCTACCGCAAGTTCAGGCCCGATCAGTCCCCGCCGACGGAACTCGGTCGCGATCGCGACTATGCTGTCGATTTGATACCCAAGTTTATCATTGCCTCTGGAGAACTCACCAAGATCCTTGTTCACACTGACGTGACACGCTATCTGGAGTTTAAGCAGATCGCAGGAAGCTTTGTTTATCGCGACGGTAGAATTTCCAAGGTGCCGAGCACCGAGATAGAAGCTGTCAAGAGTCCTTTGATGGGTCTGTTCGAGAAGCGTCGTGCTAAGAAGTTCTTCGAATTCTTGCAAAACTGGAAGGATGATGACCCTGTAACTCATCAAGGTCAGATCGTAATATTGGTTCTGGTTGGGTGCAACACCGAATCCTATTACTGCATTAGGCATCAACCTTGACAAGGACTCCATGAAAACGGTTTATGAAAAGTTCGGTCTTGAACCCGGTACCCAAGATTTTATTGGTCACGCTATGGCCCTCTACCTCGATGACGAGTAAGTATTTGTATACAATACTTTTTTTTAAATTTTTGGTGACACTTTTTAGTTACATCACGAAACATGCCCGTCCAACTTACGATCGGATCATCCTTTATACTTCTTCCATGGCTCGCTATGGCAAATCGCCCTACATCTATCCTTTGTATGGACTCGGAGAGCTTCCCCAGTCATTCGCGCGCCTATCTGCGATCTACGGCGGAACTTACATGCTTGACAAGACTGTTGATGAGATCATCACTGATCAGGAGGGCAAGTTTGTCGGTGTACGCAGTGGCGAGGAGATCGTCAAAGCCAAACAAGTCATTGGTGACCCCAGCTACTTCGGTGCAGGCAAAGAGGCGGATAGCGGCAAAGTGCGCGTTGTCGAAAACGGCAAGGTCGTTCGAGCTATCTGCATCTTGAAACACCAGATTCCTGGCACGGATGGCAGCGATAGTGTCCAAATCATCATCCCACAAAACCAAGTGAACAGACGAAACGGTACGGCCTCGTGTACAGTTTCAGTCTACAAATTACTTATATTGCAACAGATATCTATATTGCCATGGTCTCTTCAACGCACAACGTCTGTGCCAAGGATGTATATGTTGCCATTGTTAGCACCATCGTTGAGACGAATAAACCAGAGCAGGAAATTCTTCCCGGACTTAATCTTCTCGGGCCTATATATGAGAAGTAAGTCTTACCTCGAGTGTCGGTACAGTGCTGACTACGTAAATTGTCAGGTTTGTGACTGTTAGCCCTATTTACATGCCCGTATCCACCGGAGAGGCCGACAATATATTCATCACTCGTTCCTACGATGCGACTTCTCACTTTGAAACCGTCGTCGAGGACGTCAGAGATGTATGGATGCGTGTAGTTGGCAAGGACCTAGTGCTCAAGAAACGCGATGCGGAAACGGAGAATTAGTCCTTCAACCAGTAGACTACGTTGTACCCCTGGGAAGTCGAACCTGTACATTTCGTATGTTTTACATCATCTATTGAGTTTAGCGAAAGCCGTCAAAAAAACGCGTCCATGTTAAATTCTGGAACTTGAACGTCATGCTTTGCTGATTTCATCAAACTCCCCAAACCAGCTTTACGAGCGGGAAGATCACTCTCCTCCTTAATAGTTTCTTCCGCTATGCCACGCGTAGCAGGTTCCGAGGATGGCTTTCTCAACAACGCCTTGGATTCGACATCCATGTCAATCAAAATGGATGATCTTCTGCGCAAAAATCGGTCAGTGGCTAGAGACCTGCGCGGAGAGATCGGGCTCGGCGGCCGTTGTTCTGTCCGTACGATTGCCGTTGGTCGCTCGAAGGACCATGATCGAACAAGGTGAAGTGCTAGAGCATGACAACCTTTACAAACCCCCTTGAACTCGTGCGGGGCACAAATGATACAAATAGCACTTACCCATCTTACAGAACACGCGTGCAACCTGCAGAATAAAGTTGAACTCTCTCTGTCCAGAGATTTCACTGGTTCCCGCCGCCGTTTGTAACGTCTTGGATCGCAACTGAGAAAACAATAATGCAAGACTTGGGTCGTCAAAGTGTGGTTCACCGATTTCCAAGTTTTGCATTTCCAAAATATCGGCCAGGTCTCGCAGAGGCGTCTATGAGAAATATAAAAGGAATGCTTGGATGATTGGGTTTCAGGACCGACTTACCAGGAGGATCCTCACAGACAAATCTCTGCGTCGTAGCAACCAGAATGCCCAGCTTCCTAGCCACCTGTTCCCTTCCCGGAAAGCAGTCGGTAATACGGTGTTGTTTAGTATATCGCGCAATACTGGTCCGTCGTTGCCTTCGTTTACTCGTGCGAGGGCTACAGCAAGTTGAAAGTCGAAAAGCTGTTTTAGACAAACTTGTACAGCATCTTTCAAGCTCCCCCCGAGAAGGAAGAACGCAGCTGCGTATTCTGAATCCCAAGTCACAGACGGAACATCACGGCAACATATATGCACCAACCGAATCGTTGTTTTCCCAACAGAGCATAGGCATTTTTCAGCGCCGCAGTTTTCCAACGCATCTGTGTGAAGTCATTTGCTAGAAACTTGAGCATTATTCCCTGTTCCTTATGCCACGCCGCCTGACGCCACAGTCCATGCACTAATTTCACTTTTCCTAGCGCAAAGTAGAAGAGGGAGCAAGCAGTCGGATCCCTATTTCCACCTGCCATATATTCGTTTCGGGCAATGACTTCCATGCAAGATTTCTAGCGGTTGCCATTAATATGATCTCGGCGATCATACAAGAATCTCACCATCGTGTCCACTGAAGTTAACCAGATGAATATACCAAGTGCTCGCGCGTCCGACCATAACATCTTGCCATTGCAAGCTGTGGTGGCGATGTTCAGTAGCAGGCCCTGACTTTCGCTGTGAAATGCCCAAATCATATCTCTGTATCGGAGACGTTCTCTCCAGCCTGTTTGGCGGGGAGTACCGTTACCTGAACGAGGGCTCCCAGGGTCGGACGAGATCCGCCAGTTTAAGATGTAAAACGAGCGCATGGAAAGCACATAACGAAGGCCATTGGCATCCATGGATCGCTGTTGCTCATCAATCTTCGACAGTACACCGTTAGAAAAAGCTTAAGGTCATGGTCCCAATTCACCTACCTCTAACGTTGTTTGTATAAGAACTATGAGGTGTGCGTGCTCATTGGGTGAAAGACGAGGAAGTGGTTGTATTTCTAACTGCTGGTTGAGGGATTCTACCAAGGATCTGGAAAAAACCTCATCTACGCTATTGCAAAAGTCAGACAGAATTACTGAAGGAGCTAGATGGTATACTCTCACGGGTCCACTGGCTCTGGGGATCCGAACAATAAACCATAGCGTCTTGTAGGTTTCTTGGTCTCGGGAGACATAAATATCTTACGCGCAGGTAATGACACGACAGGCTTACAGGAAGCGATTGGTCATCTTGGAGGTAGTCTTCGACAGAAAGTGGCTGCCAACAAAATTTCTTCCCTCCACTTGTAGCCTGGCCGAGGGAGATGATAATTCGCTTGACTAGTGATATCTTCCCTGAATTACGGATGAGAGATCGACATGGCAAGCATTTATAAAAAGTCCGTACCCCATAGAAGGCATTGAAGTAGCATTTGGGGATGATAATCCGGAAGGGGGCCATTGATCCTGGCAACATGGACGAACAAGCTTTCAGTCGTCGAATAAGGTCTGTAAGACAGAGGTTGGCTGTAGAGAAACATGTGATGCCCAACCCCCACTAGCAAGGTACCATTGGCAAGCCAGACTGAGTCACTGATTGCATAAGGAACATATCTGACAGAGCAGTCAATTTCCACCTATTTTTATGTAAAGAAAGACAAACCTTCCAACCTCGATCCTAAAGCATATAGTCCACGCAGGATCGTCCCCAAAATAAGTTTTACGTTGCTGACACAAAAGCTCGATATGATGAGCAAACCCAACAGCAAGTATAGACTCGTTGTCTGGAGTAGATGTCCAATCGAGGTCGTAAATATGTTCGGATGCACTTCATGTTGGAATTAGAATGTGCCAAGGAATCATAATTCGAGCTCACTTGAAAATCCTTTGATGTTCAAGGCCAGAAGCAAACTCCGATTCGTTGGAATCCCAGATGGTTAACTCCTGGCCATCGGGATGACTAGAGACTGAAGTTATCATGTGAGCAAGATAGTTGTGCCGAGATGTAAAGCAAATGGTACCTAGCACAGACTTCTTTGCCGAGCTACAGCTTGCCATTCGGAATCCGCTCCTACCAGTTCTAACCCTTCCCGTGCGCTTCCATTCGAGATCTTTTCTATGTTCCAAGGTCCAAAAACATAACTCCCCATCTTCTGAGACGCTTAGTAGGTCGTCGTGTTCTTCTAGAGTCGAGCTTTTGCTCCACGCCATGGGATCGACTGCAATTAAGAGCTTCGGTACTTGGAAAAGAGGAAGATTATTGTGTGAATGAAGCACAAGCGTTGGATGTGGTGAACCAGAAATATGAATATGGAAGATGAACTTGTCCTCCGTCAGAGCCACTATAGATTCATGCTCTCGTCTGGACGGTGTCGAAAAAAGATATGAAACACGAGGAAGTCGAAGAGTAGATGGAGGAGCCGAATGCAATGTCAACGTGGCATTATCACTCGAGTAAGTAGCAACAAGTTTCCCTGTCACCGGAAGAAATGAGAGTTGACTGTGCGTTGCTAATAAACGATACGCACCACCGTCTAAGACTACTACCTGGTCTGCAGAGGGCCACGAGCCTAGGTGAGCAAGGTTACGTCCTTCATCCGTTTCCATCCATGTTTCGCCACCATTAGCACGTACGACAGCAACACCTCGCCCTGCCGGTGTTCTAACAAAGCGCGAAATTTTGCCCTCTTCCATAGGCATTCGTTCTGGTCCAGCAGCGACTAATTGGAGGCAGTCGACTTTCCCGCTCAGTAACGTGATTGCAGAGACATTATATGTTCGCAATGGTGGCGAAGTCACTAAAGTCAGACTGGTACTCTCGCCACAAGGAAAGACATAGAGATTCGAGGGAGGTGGCGACAAAACCCCCGGAAATGAACGCGAGATGATGAATTGCCTCAATAGTGTTGGTGGCTTACGATTGATATTCTGGAATATTATGAGCATTGTTCCAACTCATACTTCACGAAACACTTACTGCCACGGCGCTCACCAGCAGAGAGCCGTCGGGGAGAACTCGTAAAAACAAATCCAAATCCAACTCTCCTACATCCGAAACGTCGACGTTTGTAACCTCCAATGTTTTTAGTACGTTCTGGACGGCTGCTGGTCCGATAACTTCACTGTCCAACCAGATTATCTCTGAACCGCTGCAAGGGAAACTAACGGCGAGATGTAACTGAAGTCGCTGGGGTGAGTCGACGACAGGTAAGAATATGCGCAGTACGGAGTCTGATGTGACCGTAAATAGAGTAGAATCGGCACTGTCGATAAGAGATCGGTTCAAGGCGCAAGTCGCTGTGTGATAACGAACCTTCGCGATAATTGGGAACATCGCCAAACGACAGACGTGACAGGTCGTGGATGTGGTATGCATTGGGTTTGCTGGCCCGAAATAGTGGAGTATAATCTAACGTGATTGCCATCCTGATTTGACGTTAGAGGAAGCCAATACAGCAGAAGCAAAACACACGAAAGATGTTGTTGCAATGTATGTTAATGTCGGTGCAAGTTTGACCAGAGAAGGTGCGACGGTACTAGACTCACTGCCGTGAGAGCCAAGTTAGAATTAGAGGGTTCACTAAAGGCATACCGAGTGGCCCATTTCTTACACCAGGTGAGAAGGTCATTTTCGAGAATTAAATTGTATACTGAGAGGCCGCTCTCACTTCCGGCCGCAAGTAAACCTAAGTTGGATTAGAAAAGCAACGAAGGTGGACGGTGATTAAGCTACCTGAACGGCAATCCAGGGCAGTAACCGAGTCGCCGTCGGGGAGGACGAGCGACGAGTGTATGCGCCAGGTATGCGCCTGGACGTCAGACATGGACCATGCGGCAACGTGCGTGTTTATGGAAGCTACGATCTACATGTCGAGCGTGAGGTGTTGTAGGAACGAGTGCGAAAGGACGGCGCACAATTTTCATAGCGGGATCGACGGCGATGCAGGAAACGCGTTTGCCTCGAGTTTGCAAGCCAGGAAAGACTTCCTGAAAGACAAGGACGCGGATCAGCTGTAGACTGGCTGCGTTGAGGACGACGACGGTATCAGCCGACGGGTGGAGCTGGACGGGATGAGATCGGGCAAGACGACGAAATGCAGACACGTACGACGAGGGTAGCATGGCGTAGGACGAGGTGCTGGAGAGGCCCCGCGCCAGGCGAGCCGGTAAAGGTTTTGAAGAGGTCGAGCATGGTGGAGGAAGGACTTGGTGTTTGCTTATGCTTATATAGCCTACTACTCAGTTCGCTCCTCTACCTCGAACTTGGCCATGCGGCTCTGCCAGTGCATCCCGCTGTCCCTCCTCGCTCTCGCCTTCCCCACGACCGCATCTCAGGTCTCCTGGCAGTCCCCGTCCTCGAAGACTCTCGTCGATGTCCTCAGCGACGACCAGGATTATTCGCTCCTGCTGTCTCTCCTACAGCAGGCCCGCCTCATTCCAATTCTCAACAAGATCAACGGTAGCACTTTCTTTGCACCCACAAACGACGCAATCAAGCGCCATGCCAACAAGAGCTCTCTGTGGCAACGTCTCCTCTCCGATGCGTACCCGTTCGCGCCCGATAACGTCCAAGAGCAGCTCAGACAACAGCTGTTTTATCACATGCTCAACAACTCTCTCTCCGAACTCCCCGACCATTCGTCCACACAGACTCTCGACACTCTTCACTTCCCTCAACCTCCGTCCGATGTGCCCCCCCACGCTCCACCCGACTCCCCGTGGTTTCCAGTTCCGCATGGCCTGCTCGGTGACAAACCGCAGCGCCTCCGCCTAGTTTCACGTGATGGTTCTCATTGGGTCGGTGTAGATGCTTCCGGTGATGGCGGTGTAAAGCTGGTCAAGCAAGGGGCAAATGCAACCAACGGCATCGTATATGGCATTGCCGACATGCTTGAGCCACCCTCAGACCTCGGTGCGTGGCCCCACACTGCTTTTGCTTCATTGTGAGCTCAATGTCACCTCATCCGTCAGTAACCGTCATGCATGGTTTCAAGTCGCTCTCTTATTTCCAGAAGGTGCTAACTACAGAAATGGAACAATTTCTCAACTCTACTCCAGAGCTCACCGTGTTCATGCCCCTCGACTCGGCATGGGAATCCCTTGATCCTCTCGAGCGACTATATCTGGAGAGCGACTTTGCTGCAGACGACCTTCGCCGTATTCTGGATATGCACATGGTCTCAGAACGTGGGGTAATGTGGTCTGACTCACTCCAATCTTCAACCGAGTGTGCGTTCAATTCTATTTTCGTACCTTGTGCCTCTCTGATTCTGCAGTTAGTGACCACTAGGTACGGCTCTACTCTTGATGTCACGGTCTCGCCTGAGGGCACCATGATATCCGGAGCGAAACTCCTGCATCCTGATGTTTATGCCAGCAACGGTGTTCTACACCTTGTGTCTTCCTTACTTGTTCCTCCAGGGGCTCTCCAACTAACTCCGGAGAAATACCTCCTAGCATTAAACTGCACCTCTTTCGTGTCGCTTCTTCACTCGGTTGACCTGGCGCATCTCATCAATAATACTGACAATCATTATACGATCCTTGCGCCGAAAGATGACGTGCTCTCCCTTTTTGCCAGTGGCCTACCTGCATCTGGGTCACCCGACCTCAAACGGGTTTTGGAATACCATTTTCTTCCTGGTTTCTGGAAACCAAGCAAACTTGACGATGGAATGTTAGTGGAGACTGAGCTCCATGAAGTCGGTTTGGATGATGGTCGTCAGGTAATGCAGATCGTGGTGCAAGATGACGATAATGGGGAAAACAGCAGAGAAGTGCGACGACACATCACGTTCGCCGGCGCAAGTATGATCGGCGAACATGGTAGGCAATGTCATCACTATTATGCACACCACCCATTGACCTATTCCATAGTAGAAATCAATAACACGATCATATACTTCATTTCGCGGCCGCTCGAACCTCCAGTCGACCCTCTCCAGACAGCACTGCCATCCTTAGATCTCTCATCCTTCCTTGCGGCCGTCTTCTCGACTTCGCTTGCAGATGTGATTAAAAAGATGCCTCGTACTACCTTTCTTATTCCGCATAATAGCGCGTTTAAGCGTCTCGGCCTGCTGGTCAGTGACCATCTGCTCGCCGCATCTTCTAAACAAGACCTGGAACACGTTATTCTCCATCATATCATTGACAACGTTGAATATACGAAGAGTCTTCTTAGTGGGCCCCAACGCACCTTCGCTACCCTTGAAGGGTCTGACTTACAATTGGAACGGACCGAGAACGGGTCGGTCGTCATCAGTGCTAGTGGTGGTTGGGCTGGCATGAAGAGCGCACTATATCCGCAGAACACGCTTACGGACACTGGCGTCATACACGAGGTGTCAGACTTGATGATCCCTCGATCAGTGGAATTAAACATCGGGAAACTTATGAAGGCAGGGAAGGCTACCACCATGACGAACTTGGTGGCAAAGGCTGGACTGGACTGGATCTTAAATGGCACTTTGCCCCCTGAAGGTTCGGAGTGGGCAGATTTTGGCGGACATACGTGGACCTTGCTCTGCCCTACGGACGATTCTTTCAAGAAATATAACCTGACGCAACTACTCGGAGACCTTGACCGGCTACGTGCAATCGTCAGGCAGCATCTAATCCCAGTCCCTTCGTCACCTCCTGCTGGTTCGGTCAGTATAATCGATGTGCTCAACAACAATCGTCCACTACCACTTGATCAGCTTGGCAGTCACCGGACGCTCTTGTCGAACGCTTCCGCGTACGGTGATATCGTCTTTAAGGAAATGGAAGACAAGACTGCGGAGTATATGGTTGGAATCAAGAATGCCCGGGGAACCGATGGGAAAGCTGATTGGGCTCGTGTGGTGAGCTGGGGCCGCACTACCACCGGGGGTGGAACTGGTGGTGTCATTCAGATCGACCGGCTTCTGGTTCCTTATTATCCGCCTTGGTGGATTGAGTACGGACCGCCATCCTTTGTGGGAGTCGTTGGTGTGTTGCTTATATGCTTGTTCTTCTATGGAGTGCGCATTGTTTGGAACAGGGACCAGACAGAAGCCACATTTGAACCCGCTGGAGGGTTTGGTGGGGGCTGTGATGATACGTAGGTACATGATAATATTACTGCTAGAATACCTGAGGTTCCGACTTGGAAGAATTACATAAATGACATGGATACATATGATAAAAGCGACCACGCATTCGCACACTTTTGTTCCGGTACTCCTTCATGGTCAGCTCAGCAGCCAAAGTCATTCGCACCAGCACTGATCACTTGCCCAGCAGAGCAACAAGGTACCTGTCGAGGAGACAGCAAAAAACTCCGCCATGGAAAATGTCAAAGCATTTGTCGCCGGAGGATTTGGCGGCGCGTCAGCAGTGCTCGTGGGTGAGAGACGGCGGTTCGAGTGCACCTTTGCTAATACTCATCGCTCGCTAGGGCATCCTTTTGACCTGACCAAGACACGGTTACAAACCGCTGCTCCGGGGCAGTACAAAGGTGCCGTCGATGTTGTTCGACAAACTCTCGCCCGAGACGGTGTTGCTGGGTAAAGCCGCTTGGGCCTTGTGGTGTCGTATCCATTCACATGCTATCGCTCTACAGCATGTATAGAGGGATGGTCCCTCCGCTTCTTGGTGTTACCCCAATTTTCGCTGTCTCTTTCTGGGTATATCTCATCATTTCTTTCCACACCTGATCAATAACTCGCTCGCCCAAGGCCTATGACGCATCCAAACAGCTCATTTTAAATCTCACCCCAAACAGATCGAGCAAGGGACTTTCTACAGTGGAATTGGCGACCGCTGGTTTTCTATCGGCTGTGCCTACCACCCTGGTCACTGCACCAGTGGAACGAGCCAAGGTCTTACTGCAGGTATGACCATGATCACGATGCTCCACGTTCGCTCCTGAAAAGAAGTAGGTACAAGGACAAGGATCATCTAGCACCCAATACAAGGGTGTCTTTGATGTAATGAAACACCTCTACAAAGAGGGAGGCTTACGAAGTATTTTCCGTGGGACGGGTGCTACACTTGCCCGTGATGGTCCTGGAAGTGCTGCGTATGACGATTTCTACTCAATTTCACACTGGAGCTGATGAATTGACATTAGCTACTTTGCTGCCTACGAGGTCACAAAGAAGGCGCTGACACCAGCTGGATCGTCGGCATCTGAACTCAATCTCAGTGCGATCATTATCGCTGGCGGAACTGCAGGTGTTGCAATGTGGTCTCTGGCGATACCTCCAGATGTTCGTTCAACCTCTATGCGATGTTCAAGTACTGATCAATCGCAACAGGTGCTTAAATCAAGGCTGCAGTCAGCTCCCTCGGGCACATATTCTGGTTTACTTGATTGTTTGCGAAAGACAGTGGCTCAAGATGGTCTCGCTGCTCTCTGGAAAGGATTTGGACCTGCTATGGCTAGAGTAAGTCGGGCGGCATGATCATGGACAAAGTCACTGAAATGTTACCTACCCCAGGCATTCCCCGCCAATGCAGCCACTTTCGTAAGTTTTCCCTCTCTGTATGTGATTCAATTACTGATGCTGCAACATGTAGCTTGGAGTCGAGGCCTCACGCAAACTAATGGACGGTCTGTTCTAAGTGCGAATACCCATGATTAGGCATTTGGCATAGATTTTGGACGGCTCCTCGATATGATATGTTGCTCTGTTTCTTGTTTATATTACCATCACTTAGAGCGCACCAGCTGTTGTCCTGCTCCCTCTGCGTTGCCGTACATAAGCACCGGGGAAGAGACTGAAATAAAAGTGCCGATCTATAACCGCTAGGGAACTGCCGTCCATTACGGCATTGGTTGTCCATGTGTACGGGGCGATTTCAACGTCGTTAACTGTTGTTCCCACTACCACTGATTCAATTCAGCTAAGTGCATTTGGTGAATGTCGAAGCCAGCTGCGTCGAAAAGCTCAAAGGTCTCTGGCACTGTGAATCGCCGGGCTTTGTCTGCTTCTGAGTGAGGTCTCTCCACCAAGCTAGTTATCCACATTTTGACCTTTCACTTAGAATTGCGCGCAATGCACAGAACTTTGAAACTTGGTCAGCATACCAAAACTGCGAAGAGGCCTCTTTTATGGACATTCCTGAAGAATTTATGAAAGATGTTCGGGATATTTTTGACGTCTGCCATCGGATACCCAAAACTTGGCTAGACAAGGTCCTTGGTTCATAGCCACCTCCATGCGATCACTTAACGCTGTACAGAAGTCCGCGGCTCGATGCGGCGATGGGCTTTGCAGTTTTCTCAAGCTAGCCTCGGACGCGTCATCTCATCTTTTCTCGAGCAATCCAAAGAAACAGGACGAGGAACTGATGGAAGACGTTTCTGCAGTGTTCCTCGCATGGAAAAGACTGCGGAAGATGAGGGCCAGTAATGAAAAGTGGTCAGAAGCGGACTATGTCGCAAGTGTGTATGTGTGCTATTATTGCACTTGTCGACAGGTGGCAGTAACGATCGTTTTAGCTACAACGTTTTTCGAAGTCCTGCCGTCAAGAGCAGTGTTTTCAGGTCAGACGTTTCTGGTATCCGTTACGAGTGTTGGCCTTACATTAATCAGGGTGCAGTGTACTATCTCTCTTCCCCATCCGCCTAGCATGGTCGACGATGACGTCCATCGCGTTTTGAACACGAAAACGGTCACCCCCGACTGTGCCGTGTTCCTTCCTGCAACATTGACGCGTCCCTTGTCACAATCTGCAAAATCCCCATACAAGGTGCTCAAGAATCTTCCCGTGATTGCCAAGGCAGGAACTGCAGCAAGAGGGTCCTCTTTTCGGTATCAGAGTACACCATGTGCTCAGCTTCCCAACATGCCTGGGTTCGAGTTCGTGAGCAGCTTTTGGGAGGACAAGAAACCAGTTCATACCTTGCTCGACGACGCGTATCGTCAAAACCGCATCGCGACGACATCTGCCGCACGACATCTTCACTCGCTAAGCGTGAATAGTCCTGTCGTTGGCCTAATTTGGGCGGATGGGAGGGTGAGGGCACATATCGACTGGTGCGACGTGGTAGATGGAAAGCCCGTGTGTTGTTCCAATCGTTCGAGCTGGTTACGTTGTTGATTTTTCTTTTCTTTTCTTCAGACTGTCATGTCGGCTCCGTATTCGTGCCCTGGACTGCACGAAGACGCCATGTCTGACCGACCGTTTCATGAATGGGACTTGGAACAACCAAGTGACATTCTTCAAGTCTATTTTCTAGTTCGGAATATCGACGAATGGACATGCGGTTTGTTCCACCGCCAAGTTGTCGAAGGATTGGATCGACTAGTCGATAGCATCACTCTAAAGGACGGAACGTATCAATCCTGGAAGTGGGCCGGAAATACGTCGGCCGGATTGGCTATCAAAGTTCTCAAAGAGAATGTCGTATCCTCGACAACTTCGTCTGGATATTCTCCTCCACCCAAGAACGAAAAGCGCAGGCGAAGGAGACGGTCAAGTCACTAGTATTTAGGATCAGGACATCTAAAATATTGATTTACATTACTCTATAGGCTACTGGCAGTTGTGATACAAATCTAGTCGTCGGACTTGCCTCCTTTTTTTCTACTACTATTTCCAGGCGGAAGGAATTTTGGTCACTACCTGTGCCCATTTGTCCAATCTGCCCGATTCCCAATGTTCGATATGTGAAAGACCAGAAACGGCACGCGTCTCTTCCAGTCTTAATCTTTTTTCGGCATCGCACCAGAATAGAACCCAGGAGCCCATCCGGACGTGGCCCGTGCTACGTTCAAAGTACCATTTATTCACCGGGTTATTCGATCGACTCCGCCACACGAGATCCCGACCTTCTCCCTTGCCTTCTTTGCCACCGTTGGGATTAATAGAGAAGGGATGTCCCAGGCCATAGGACTCATCGTGGAGGGCAACCCAAAGGAAGTCAACTGTGCCATCGCCCTGATGATTGGGTAAGACGGCGAACTTGTCCAGGTACGATATTTGGGGCGAAGATGGATCGGGAGCGGGTTCGTTGGTGACAATGGCTGCGCCAGCATAGTCGCCAGCGACGACCACGAAGTCGAGGCACGTTTCTAGACGTTTATAGAAGGCGTCAGCATCAAGCGTCCGCTGGAAGGAATTTTGAAGCAAATGGTTCATTTTGTCCCTGTCAACGTTTGCCAGATCGCGGATGACGCGTATAGGCAGACCGCGGCGAAGAAGGGTGGGAGTGTCGGGGGTGAGCTTCCGGTTGCATTGCAACAGTGCGTGGGGAAGACTGGAAGAAACAGCGGGCTTGTTGGTGATCAAGTTTGCTATGAGCGAACTCGGCGAGCGATGGGATACCATTATAGCCGAGGAGGTTGGAGGCATGTATGAAAGGCACGTGCGTGCGAGATTTAAATTTGAAAGAGCGGATGGCCGATCGTTGCACCACGCAGGGTCAAACGTATTTCGGATGTAATCAAATTCGGACGTGAGATTGATGAGAAGGTGGGGATACCCGGACCGTGCATAGGATGGCACGCCACCTTCCCTGTTGATGATCATCAAACGCATTGGGGTGAGATTAATATCCTCAGAGTAGTCTGCGTGAGGATCCGACGGCTTTTGGGAATGTGGCTCGGCATCTAGCTGAGCGGCCTCTACCATACCGCGTGCGAGAGCTCCTACTATATCGTCGGCGTTGACTCGGATAGAGCGGCAGAAGGAGTCGAGGGCAAAAGGGGGAATGACGGGAATTTCGCCGGCACGGAGAGCGGAACGAATTGGGGCAAGGTCGTCAGGGAAGACATGGGCTTCGGGCAATAGGACATCGCTGGTCGATGTGGGTGCGTCACTGTCTCCAGGCTTGGGTCCGAGGCGGACGAAGGCGCCGAGGACAGGACGCGCCTTGGCACCCTGGGCTTCGAGGGAAGCGACAACACGATTGGTTTCTTCAGTGATAGTAGCTCGCTCGCGATCGTCGCCTCTGGGCAGCAAGTCATGCTCGAGGACGATGACACTGACGAGACCAAGCTTCTCCAAGTAAACCATGCCGCGGGAGATGCTCTCGAGCTGCCTGTCGGTAAACGGGCCCTGAAGCTTGACTAACGCGGTGCGGCAGTACACAGGATTCAAGATCGACGATATGAAAGGGCGCGTCTTGGTATCGGCATGGAGAGACTTTTGCGGTGGATGTTCGGACGCCTGGGGGTGGGGGTGGGAGGCGGGGGTGGGGAGAGTGATGAAAGAGGGAGCGAGAGGAGGCGATTTGCTGCGATGCGGCTGGGCGACGCCAAAGCTGTCCAGATACGACTTTGTGTCGCGGAGGGAGGGATTTGCCCTCAGGATGGAGAGAATAAAATCCTGCGGCAAGGGTGAGCGAAGAAAAGGAGACGGGCCAGTGGTACTTGCGCTCTCGGAGGGGTCGAAGTCATCGGGGTCTGGCAGGGACGAGGGTGGCGGATGCCGGAGACTCCTGATGGTCTGAAAGGGCGGTGAGCGGGAGACGGGGGGCAGCGGCGAGAGTCATACGGCAAAACAGGCGCGAGGAGGGCGGAAGACGCGAAAGGGGAGGGGGGACATGGTGTCTGGGGAATGGAGGAGGAGGAGGAGGAGGAGGGGAGGGTTTTTAACATGTGTGCAAGTAGCTTGACAAGTTGCTGTGAGCTCAATCCGCGACTCGGACGTCAATAGCGCATTCCCCTCATTGACACCACCCAATCGTTACAAAACGCTCAGCTATTTCTATCCACCCTAGCGAACGTCAAGAACGGGCCTCATCTCCGCGTCAATGCGGCTTCAGAACGTTCCCAGCCATGATGGCAGCGCTCGTGAAATTACCTCAGAACGTCAGAACCCGAAAGAGCCGTTCCTGTGACTGCGACGTCGAGTCAGCGCGTGTCGGGCAGCAGTCAGGCAACGACGCACGTCGACGAGTATGATGCTGTCTTCGCTGCACATGGCCTCCCTGTAGTCCACGTCCTCCTCGGTCGGTGCAGCCAGCTTCCTCCTGAAGACGCGATATGGCAGCCTCGTTCGCACCTCTCCCAGAAACACCCGTCCACTCAGCACGCTCGTGTCTCCAACGTGCAGCTCCACCTCGGCCCCCTCCCGTCTCAAATCCCTCCTGATCCCAACCTGGTTGAAATCCCACACCTCAACCGTCCGCGACTCCCTATCGCCATTTGCTCGCCTGTCCCCTCTGATCATACTGAATCGCATCCCAAACACGTAGCATACCCATATGCGGTGGTGCGGCGCTTGTGCTATCATCCGCGTCCCGTTGGGCCCCCATTCTGCCCATTCGAAATCACGTCCCCTGTCCCCTTCTCCGATCGTGTTGATGTGTTCCAGCAATGTGTCCGACAGCACAAACAAATCGATCGGCGAAATTTCCTCTCCATGCATCGCCCAGATCGTCACAATAAACAGCCTTGGTCCTTCCCCAATCGAAAACGGCACCTGAACACTTGGGTGTGGTGACCAGCCCGTGCACGGGTCCGATCGAATCTGCATATTCGACGCATGCACCCAAGGATAGCATGGCGGATAAAGAAAAGCGCAGGGATACTCCACTTCTTCCAATTCGATCCTTTCGTCAGTGCCAGAGTCCAGATCCACCACCGTAAGTCGAGGTTGAGTGAGGTCGGGCTCGACGTCTCTGAAGCCACCTACGAGAAGGAGGCGTTCAGTAAAAAACGAAAACGTCATCAATTCGGTGCTGTACGTGTCCTGTATGCCATAGTGAGCCCACGTAATCTTGTCTGGTGCTCTCTCACCAGATGCACATCCCCTGTCTTCCAATTCCACACCACCAGCTCTGACAATGCTCCACGGCCAATGAAATGCACAGCAACACGATCGCCATGCGTCTGGATCAGAAAACTCAAATCTCCCATGCGCCGGTCAACATAGTGTCTGAGTATAGGCGACCTTGTCGCCAAAGGGTGCACCTTTCCAGTCGTGAGGGAGCGCAGGTGAATCAAGGTTTCTATCCGTGGCTCACGCGCGCCGGGCCTTTAGAGAGATAAGACGCGGTCGTGCTCGAGATGCCTATGTATTCTGCTCACCGGAGGACCGGCCTCGCAATCAGAACGAGAAGATCTTGAGCAGGATCGAGCGTAAAGTCTCGTATGAAGATGTCCAAGTCAAGGGACCACACATGCTCTTCGATACTGCGATAGTGAGAAGGAAGGCGACGAAATACGAGGCCGCAGCCAGCGGGGTGATTAGATTGAACCAAGACTCCGCCGTAGAGCTCATACAGGGACCCCGGTAGCATGCGGATGTCCCGCGACGCGGTCCATTGCAGGGAGTGCCATGCGGCTTGACTGTTGCGAAGCACGGTCAATCGATCGGCGTGGCTCATGGTGCTGGGGGGGCCGTTTTGCATGCCGGAGACGGCCAACTCGATCGTGTACTGGCAGAAAGCATTATCTCGGATGGCGATTTGGAAGAGGCGGCAGACCTGGTATATGGTGTGAATGAGTTGGATAGGACGGTGGGGGGCTTACGAGGGAACAAGTGAGCAAATCGCGGTAGTCGAGATGTGCAAATACGTCGAGAATGACCTCTGTCGGGAGGAGGAGCATGGCGACGGCGGTGGTGGTGGTGGTGGCAGACGAACACGGCTGGGCCACGTGATCCGTTGTGCTTTGGGCAGTCCCAGTCGGAAGATCTCTCATTCAGCCCGCCCAGCCCCAACGCCCAGATGTCGTCCAGAACACCCCCGCCGTCGTCCACCAAGGTACACTGCTGCACCTTCCGCTGTTCTCCCATGTTCACCACCGACTAGTTTTACCAAGAGGACATCGTCAGGCGAATCGGTTCCCCTAACGTCCACGGCCTCGTATTGGTACAAGACCCGCTCTCGAGCCTTCCTCTCGCTCACTCCTCTTTCCAGCGCTGTTGGCATGACGCAGAAGATCTCCCTTCCGTCCCAAACCCCCTCATGGACCCCCTCATGCGCCCCCTTGTCCGCGGGGAGGTCGGAGTCTCCTTCCTCCCCGGCGGTTTGCGCGAGATTGTCCCAGAATCCGAGTACGAGCTCGTCGATCGCACTTTTCAATCAGGCGACTATTGCAAACGCAGCCTCGACGACGTTCGTTCCGGCGTCGTAGTGGGCACCAGCATACATGCCAAGCTTGTGCACGCCATCAGCAACGAGCCTCTCGTCGGCTGGAGAAACGTGAGGGATCTCCGTCATACACCCAGCGTCAACGCCGGAGACTATGTCATATACGACGATTGGGTAGGGCAAGTGAGCAATTCCCATGTTACCCATGCTACCATTCGAGAGCTCACTCCCACCCAAGGTCATCGAGGTATGCGTCTATTGCAATCCAACTTTGTAATTTGTTCACTCTCGCAGCTCTTCGACGAGCTTGTCATATCAGCTTCGGGTTCCCTTATTCGGATGCCCGAGATAAGCTCACGCCTCACAATCGGGGATAAGGGAGTCGTATGTCGTGTTGTCTCCTGCCGTAGCATCGACTTTGATTCTATTTTTTCCCTAGGATATATTGCCCCACCCCCTCACCTTTCATGGCATCCATAACGTGTGCCAGGGGGCTCCAATGCCAACAGCAAATGACACTGTGGTTGATATCCAGCATACCGTGCTTGCCGTTTGCTGGCTAGCATTGAACCAGACGGTATGATCGTTCAATGTTTCTCTTCTTTCTCTGACACAGCATCACAGCTTGATCGCGATGTTGCACTGAAAAAGCGACGTCCCGAACGTTTTTGGCACGGAGAGAACCTTGCAAAACTAACTGTTTTGAAGACGAGGTCCGGAGATATCCGTGTAGGTGACAAGGTAATTTTCCCCAATAACGAGACCGTCCCTACTGTGTCGTTTGAAGTTGGGATCGAAGCCAATGGCAGCATTGAAAGCCGTACGCTGTGTGTTCAGGAAACGCGGACGACCGCGATCGTCCTTTGGCAAGATGGCTCGAAAGAGACTTTGCCGTCTACAGATTTGATCCCATACTTGAATGTCGACGAATATGATTGCTGGTACGTAAGAATTCCTTGTTTGTATGCATCCGCTCAAGTATGTCAACAGGCCAGGTGATCATGTTCTATGGAAGAACGAAGACCAGGAACGCGTAGCCATAGTCCAGTCCGTCAATTCCGCGGACAGAGTTGCCGTCATTCTCTGTGTGGATACAGGTGCACTCGAGACGGTATCTGTTTTAGAACTTGATCCCAATGGCACCGGAGACACGAGCCCTGATGCATTACACGGTCACGGTTTCGGTGTGCGTCGTGGTGACTCGGTCTTCATACACCCGGCGGGTACCACGAATGGGTTCTCGCCTCCACGAGTGCCAAAGATTGGTGAGCTCGAGGAATGGGTTCGTGAACCACCGGTGCGGGCCGATGGTGAACTTTGCGGATGGAGACGTTCCATGGCCGACATCGGAGCAAGGATAGCGTCTAGTCGCCGACCTTCCCACTATGATGTTTCTCTTCCTGACGAAAAGGACAAGTCTTTCTTATGGTTCGGGGAAGTTACCGGGGTACGTTTCGGAAAATTCGACTGACTGTTGTTTAACGAGTGGTTTTAGCTCCATCTAGACGGCTCCGTAGTAGTGACACACCCAAATATGGATGTATCAGTCTTGCCCTTGGAAAGACTGACAAGGCTATACGACAGCCTAGAGCAGATTGAAGACGATGGTTGGGAAGAAGCATCGGAACGAGACTCGAATGATGACTATGCGGAGGGCATTTGGCTGCAGGATACCAACGGTATTTGGCGATATGAAAAAAATGCAGATGACGACGAATGGCAAGAAACAGACGAGGAACCAGACGAAGGACCAGACGAAATGGATGTTGATATTCCCTGGGCAGAGACTGAATCATCACCGGGTTTGGATGACGATTCGCTGAAACATCCTTCGAGTATCGCTACGCTGGATCTTGCGGAATCAGTCTCACCTCTTCCTCCTTCTCCCTCTATTACGTCACCGGAGATGAGCCAAGAATTGATTGTGAATACGAGTGGAAAGGAAACTGTGGAAGTAGATGAAGACTCGCCATGGAAACGTTTTGAGATCCTACCCTCTGCCCCCGCTGACCACGCCTTTTATTCTACGACCCCCAATCAGCCTTCGAGAGCTTTTCTTGCTCGCCTTACCAGGGAGTATCGAGCGCTGTCTAATAGTTTACCAGGTAAATGACATTCATATTCGATTGCCCGTTGTCCCTGTTGACATTTTCCAGACTCCATCATAGTGCGTGCATACGAAGACCGTTCGGATCTGTTGCGATGCTTGATCGTCGGGCCGGAAAACACCCCATATCAAGATGCGCCATTTGTCATTGACTGGATGCTAGACTCCAATTTTCCTCAGAGCCCACCCATAGCTCATTTTCTGAGTTGGACAAACGGCAATGGAAGAGGTGGGTAGGCTCTGTTCCAATATTGACATGTGACTCACTACTATTCACGATCTAGTCAATCCGTAAGTGAATAGAACCACGCGTCTGCTTGGAACAGATTCATGTACCCCCCTCCTTTCAGGAACCTTTACGAAGAAGGTAAAGTGTGTCTATCGATACTAGGAACATGGTCTGGCGATCGCACAGAGACTTGGAGTGCGTCGAGATCCAGTTTACTACAAACATTTGTCTCCATCCAAGGTCTCGTACTGGTAAAAGAACCGTGAGTTGTGGTTTTTTTTTTTTTTTTGATAACGACACCGTCTGACAGTCGCCTAGATGGTTCTGTGAGCCTGCATACGAGAAATTAAGGGGTACCGACGAAGGCATGGTGAATAGGTAAGGACTCCGCATACGCGAGGATTTATACGTGCTGACTCGTGTTAGCCGGCTATACAGCGAAAAAGCCTATGTCCTTTCGAGGGGATTCGTCCGCCGAGCGCTCGAGATTCCTCTTGAAGGACTACAGCTCGAGATCAATTGGCTGTATTACACCAAAGGAAGGCTTGCCAAGGTACTTGACGATGCTCGGCGGTTGATCGAGAAGAGCAAGAACGAACCTAAGAGTGGTGACCAAGATCTTGCCGTACCTCGACTGACCGCAGGAGGAATCATCACTCTGGAGCGTACCTTGGGAAAACTCCAAATATTGTTGGACCGGAATCAAACTACGACAACATGATTCATGTTTTATCTTTTTTTTTGGGATGTTCTTGATACGAAGTAGCGACATCTATCGGAAATGTTGTACGTTCATTGCTAGTGTGACGTTGTAATGGAGCCCTGCATAAGTTACTTATGCATAAATGCCCAACAAACAATATTTTTTTTTGCCTGTCCCGATGACTTTTCACGATGCTCGAACGAGAATTGCGGAAAGCGTTCGCAGTAAAGAACGAATGGAAACATGACCGTTGGGCTTCCTCCAAAAAAAACCCCCCACACCAGCGTACAGCCAAACATACAAACCCACGAACATATCGGACAGTATCTACGACTTTCTCTCAGCACTGACTTAAAAAACTGTTTTTTGGGAACGGTTGCCCAAAGTCGCCTGTCCATGTCGTCAGGTTCGGATTACTGTATGCCT
The DNA here is from genome assembly GCA_038090275.1 of Austroboletus novae-zelandiae. Taxonomy (NCBI): domain Eukaryota; kingdom Fungi; phylum Basidiomycota; class Agaricomycetes; order Boletales; family Boletaceae; genus Austroboletus; species Austroboletus novae-zelandiae. The sequence goes on along the minus strand of JBBPML010000004.1, from coordinate 50,934 downwards.
CGATGTACCTTGAAGCTTGTGAGATTGCACGAAATAAAATCGGTAGAGCACAACTCACTCGTTGATGTAAGCGGCCGTAGGATAGTCTTTTGGATCACAGCCGATGTTGATCGAATTCTTCGATTGATAAACGCGGATCCAGTCTATCTTCATGGTCGTTGGAAAGGTGAGCGTGGCGAAATTAGGGGCTTCAAAGTTGGGTGATATTCCCAGATTGGCAATCAAATACTGGAATAACATTAAATCAATCCACATACACCCATAAGTAGGGTCATGGCGTACCATGGGCTCCTGGGGAATCGGCCTGTCTGAGATCTCGGTCAACGAATCGGCCGCCATCCCACTTGCATCCAGCGTCCAAGCAGCCTGATCATTTGAAACCCAGGTGATATACTGAAATTTTTCAATGAGTCAAAATGGTCGAAGCAACGGGGGAAAAACTTACGCCACCATCAGATGAGTAACCTTGGGACATGAGATTGACATGAACAAGCCACGACACAAGGGAAATGAAAAGTACCTGGTTTATACTCATATCCATATGTTGAAAAACAACCCGAACTCAACTCATAGCATGATTGATCTGCAAAAAACTGAGCAAACGGAAAATGTGACGCACTGTGGTGCTTACTTGTGGTTGTTACTCCCGATGTGGCTTGCTGGTAAACGCCACCCATGTATGGGTTCAGCTCAGTGATAGAGGTGTTCGGAATGTCAAAGTTGCCCGAGGTATTTTTCCACTCATAGGCTGCATTCATGGGCTGCATGAATGTTGATAAGAGAATGTAATCCGTCATATGCTTCACTTACAGCCCACTGAGCAGACTGTGATACTGAACCTTGAAGTGGGGCACCCGAGACCTAAATTCATGAGCGAAGGTATATGGTTTGCAAAGTGACGCGACGCACTTGCGACTCAAAAATATCAATTTCTGGGGCCGAACGGCCGACGTACGTTCCGTCTGCGTGGACCGGTCCAGGATGTGGTTGACCCTTACAAGTACATCTCGATAGACGTTGACCAGGGAGATAAGACACAACGCCTCCATGGTCTGGATCGCCATTGGTAAGAGCCGCCGCAGGTCCGCCATCGTGCGTTTGGTTCGCTACGGTGCCAACGTCACAGCTGTCGTAGGAATAAGGCCACTGAAAGAAGATAAACAAGGTTATATGCTGGAAGAGAGATCCATACCATGCCATCCAAAGAAGCACCATAGCCCACACGGCCTAACAAAGAGGGTAAGTTGACGGGTGATCAACTTGGTGGTCTACGCACCTAGGTTACCCATTGTCCACACTGAATGAGAAATAGTCAGTGGAAGACAATGAAGAGTGAACACATAGCACAAACCTGCAGGCCAGAGCCCTGAAAAGGTGAGGTGAGTGGTGCACGATCAAAGATGGAACGAGACTGCGCATACCGGCTACGTCGTTTGCACCCGGTAAAGAGACGGATGCTAGTACCATGCCGCCAGTGAAGCAAAACTTGTTCCAGGTAGAAAGCATTCCGCTAACGTATTGGAGGTTGTTCATGGGACGTTCTGCGAGCGTAATCTGAAGTGCGCCATTATTGGTTATGATCTGGTCAGGCCAGTACCATTCAAGGTCGTTGGTCTAGAACGCGAGTCAAGCAGGGACTTTTGATCGATGAAGCGAGAAGCGTGCCTGCCAGTAATGAAGATTGGCGGCCTCCCAATAAGCATCATCGCCCGGCCAGAAGGTACGGTTGTCAGTATTAAACTCGTCGCTGAATACCAATTGCCACTCAGAGCCGTCTGCAAAAGACTTCACGGTGTACGCCGAAGAAGGGGTATCGACGTCGATGAGACCAAAATTATTTGGCATACTTGGAATCTGGGAAAAGGATCAAGAGGTGGAACATGATAAGGAGTGGTGTTGCATGCCTGGCCGCTGGCATTAATGCCTCCCAGATTGAAACCACCGGCATTGGAAAGATGGTGTTTGGTGAAATAAGATATTACGGGATAGCCGGCACTGGAGAAACGAGTGAGGAGAAACAGGGAAGGCTAGGGTAAGCACATACAAGAGTGCGACGAGGCCGACGGCGAGAAAAACGATACAGCCGAGGTTGGAGAGACCCCTGCAAGTGAGAACGGTGCCACCACGGTCAGATTTTCTGTCACGACGTGGATCGGGATTGTGGAGAAAATCGTCGGGCTCGGGGTGGTTTGGAGAGATGTCAGCACCCCAGGATTTAGGATCGGGGGAAAGGGAGAACTGGAAGGAGGTTGGAGTATGCGCGAAAGGAGGGGGAAAGAGACATGCCTTGTCCGAGATGGATTGTACCTGGGGCGCGAAGGGCCGGCCTGCGGCAGCACCAGAGTAGGGCGAGTCGTTCTGGGAAGGGTCAAGAGGGGGAAAGGGGAGATGTGGGGTACGGACGAGGGAGTGAAAGCTTGAAACGCTGCTGACGGACGGAGGTGCTCTTGCGAACGCGGCCTGCACGGCTTGAGGGCCCCTGTTGGCAGGAGGAAGAAGACATGCGGTCGATGGCGCGTTCGACGCAGCCTGGGTGTAAAAGCGGGGGCGGGTATCAGCCATGGCAATGAGCGGACGCGGCAGGGAGCGACGGAGAAAGGCAGCTCAGCAACGCACTCGACGACGACAACAACAACACCCGTGTGAATTTTCACAGATAATTATAAAGTTCACCCATACGAGCCGTCACCGCCGTCACCGCCTCTGCACTGCAGCCTTCACCCGGCTGAAACACCTCTTCATGAAGGAACCGATCCTTCAACTCCCCGACACCTCCGCC